>JASAUF010000365.1:6712500-7017643 GCA_030180095.1 Magnolia changhungtana | reverse complement strand
GCCTGAGCCTGAGCCTGGCCTGAGCCTGACCTGGCCTGGCCTGGGCCTGGCCTGAGGCCTGAGCCTGGGCCTGAGGCCTGAGGCCTGAGGCCTGAGGCCTGGGCCTGAGCCTGAGCCTGGCCTGACCTGAGGCCTGAGGCCTGGGCCTAGGCCTGGCCTGGGCCTGAGGCCTGGGCCTGAGGCCTGAGCCTGGGCCTGGGCCTGAGCCTGGGCCTGAGGCCTGAGCCTGGGCCTGCCTGGGCCTGAGCCTGAGGCCTGAGCCTGGGCCTGAGGCCTGAGCCTGGCCTGGGCCTGGCCTGAGCCTGAGCCTGGGCCTGAGCCTGAGCCTGAGCCTGAGGCCTGAGCCTGGCCTGAGGCCTGAGCCTGAGCCTGAGCCTGAGGCCTGGGCCTGAGCCTGAGCCTGCCTGGCCTGAGCCTGAGCCTGAGGCCTGAGCCTGAGCCTGAGGCCCTGAGCCTGAGGCCTGAGGCCTGGCCTGGCCTGAGCCTGAGCCTGGGCCTGAGCCTGAGCCTGGGCCTGAGCCTGAGGCCTGGGCCTGGCCTGAGCCTGAGGCCTGGCCTGAGCCTGAGCCTGAGCCTGAGGCCTGAGCCTGGGCCTGAGCCTGAGGCCTGAGCCTGAGCCTAGGCCTGGCCTGAGCCTGGGCCACTGAGGCCTGAGGCCTGAGGCCTGAGCCTGAGCCTGAGCCTGAGCCTGAGGCCTGAGCCTGAGCCCTGGCCTGAGCCTGAGGCCTGGCCTAAGCCTGAGGCCTGGCCTGAGCCTGGCCTGAGCCTGGCCTGAGGCCTGAGCCTGAGGCCTGAGCCTGAGGCCTGAGGCCTGAGGCCTGGGCCTGAGCCTGAGCCTGAGCCTGAGCCTGGCCTGAGCCTGAGCCTGAGGCCTGAGCCTGAGCCTGAGCCTGAGCCTGGCCTGGCCTGAGCCTGAGCCTGAGGCCTGAGCCTGGCCTGAGCCTGAGCCTGAGGCCTGGCCTGAGCCCCTGGGCCTGAGCCTGAGGCCTGAGCCTGAGCCTGGGCCTGAGGCCTGGCCTGAGGCCTGAGGCCTGAGCCTGAGGCCTGAGCCTGAGCCTGGCCTGAGGCCTGGGCCTGAGGCCTGAGCCTGAGCCTGAGCCTGAGGCCTGAGCCTGGCCTGAGCCTGGGCCTGGGCCTGAGGCCTGGCCTGAGGCCTGAGGCCTGGGCCTGAGGCCTGGGCCTAGGCCTGAGCCTGAGCCTGAGCCTGAGCCTGAGCCTGGGCCTGAGCCTGAGCCTAGGCCTAGGCCTGAGCCTGAGCCTGAGCCTGAGGCCTGAGCCTGCCTGAGCCTGAGGCCTGAGCCTGGCCTGGGCCTGAGGCCTGAGCCTGGCCTAGGCCTGAGGCCTGAGGCCTGAGCCTGAAACCTGGCCTGAGGCCTGGCCTGAGCCTGGCCTGGGCCTGAAGCCTGAGCCTGAGCCTGAGGCCTGAGCCTGGCCTAGGCCTGAGGCCTGAGCCTAAACCTGAGCCTACAGCCTGGGCCTGAGCCTAAACCTAAACCTGAACCTAAACCTGAGCCTGGCCTGAGCCTGAGGCCTAGGCCTGAGCCTGAACCTAAACCTGAGCCTGAAACCTGGCCTAGCCCTGAGCCTGAACCTAGGCCTGAGCCTGGGCCTGAAGCCTGAGCCTACCTGGCCTGAGGCCTGAGCCTGAGCCTGAGCCTAAACCCTGAACCTAAACTGAGCCTAAACCTGAACCTAAACCTAAACCTGAACCTGAACCTGAACCCTAAACCTGAAACCTGAACCTGGGCCTGAACCTGGCCTGAGCCTGAACCTAAACCTGAGCCTGAACCCTGAACCTGGCCTGAGCCTGAGCCTGAGCCTGGCCTGAGCCTGAGCCTGGCCTGGCCTGGGCCTGAGCCTGAGCCTGAGCCTGAACCTGAAGCCTGAGCCTGAGCCTGAGCCTGAACCTGAGCCTGGGCCTGGGCCTGAAGGCCTGGGCCTGAGCCTGAGGCCTGAGCCTGAGGCCTGAGGCCTAAACCTGAGGCCTGAGCCCTGAGCCTGAAACCTGAGCCTAGGCCTGAAACCTAGGCCTGAAACCTAAACCTGGCCTGAGGCCTGAGGCCTGAGCCTGGGCCTGAGCCTGAACCTGGCCTGGCCTGAGGCCTAGGCCTAGGCTGGGCCTAGGCCTGAGCCTGAGGCCTGGCCTGAGCCCTGGCCTGGGCCTAGGCCCTAGGCCTGAGGCCTGAAACCTGGGCCTAAAGCCTGAGGCCTAGGCCTGAGCCTGAACCCTGGCCTGGCCTGGCCTGGCCTGGCCTGGCCTGAACCTGAGCCTGAAACCTAGGCCCTGGCCTGGCCTGAGCCTGAACCTGAGCCTGGCCTGAGCCTGAAACCTGGCCTGAAGCCTGAGCCTGAACCTAGGCCTAGGCCTAAGCCTGGGCCTAGGCCCTGAGCCTAAACCTGGGCCTGGGCCTGAGCCTGAGCCTGAGCCTGAGCCTGAGCCTGAGCCTGAGCCTAGGCCTGAGGCCTGAAACCCTGGCCTGAGGCCTGGCCTGAAACCTGAGCCTGAGCCTGGCCTAGGCCTGAGGCCTGAGCCTGGCCTGGGCCTAAGCCTGGCCTGAGCCTGAGGCCTGGGCCTAGGCCTGGCCCTGAGGCCTGAGCCTGGCCTGGCCTGAGCCTGACCTAAGCCTGAGGCCTGGCCTGAGGCCTGGCCTGAAACCTGAACCTGAGCCTGGCCTGAGGCTGGCCTGAGGCCTGAGCCTGGCCTGAGGCCTGAGCCTGAGGCCTGGCCTGAGCCTGAGGCCTGAGCCTGGCCTGAGGCCTGAGCCTAAGCCTGAACCTGAGCCTGAGCCTGGCCTGAGCCTGAGCCCTGAGCCTGGCCTGAGCCTAGGCCTGGGCCTGAGGCCTGAGCCTAGCCTGAGCCTAGGCCTGAGCCTGAGCCTGGGCCTGAGCCCTGGCCTAGGCCTAAGCCTGAAGGCCTAGGGCCTGAGCCTGAGCGGCCTAGGCCTGAGGCCTGGGCCTGAGCCTGAGCCTGAGCCTGAGCCTGAACCTGGCCTGAGCCTAGCCTGAGGCCTGGCCTGAGGCCTAAGCCTGGCCTGACCTGAGCCTAGGCCTGGCCTAGGCCTGAGGCCTAGGCCTGAGCCTGAGGCCTGAGCCTGAGGCCTGAGCCTACTGGCCTGAGCCTGAGGCCTGACTAGGCCTGAAAGGCCTGGCCTGGCCTGAGGCCTGAGCCTAGGCCTGGGCCTGAAGGCCTGAGGCCTGGCCTAGGCCTGAGGCCTGGCCTGAGCCTGACCTAGCCTGGGCCTGAAACCTGAGCCTGAACCTGAACAGCCTGAGGCCTGAGCCTGAGGCCTGGCCTGAGCCTGGCCTGAGGCCTGAGGCCTGAGGCCTGAGCCTGGCCTGGGCCTGGCCTGAGGCCTGAACCTAAGCCTGAGGCCTGAGCCTAAACCTAAACCTGGCCTGAGCCTGAGCCTGAGCCTGAGCCTGAGCCTGAGCCTGAGCCTGGGCCTGAGCCTGAGCCTGGCCTAAGCCTGAGGCCTGAGCCTGAGCCTGGCCTGAAACCTGAAACCTGAGCCTGACCTGAGCCTGGCCTAGGCCTGAACCTGAGCCTGAGGCCTGAGCCTGAGCCTGAGCCTGGGCCTAGCCTGAGCCTGAGGCCTGGCCTGGGCCTGGGCCTGGCCTGAGGCCTGAGCCTACTGAGGCCCTGAACCTGAGGCCTGAGCCTGGGCCTGGCCTGGCCTGAGCCTGGGCCTGAGGCCTGAGCCTGAGCCTGAAGGCCTGAAACCTAGGCCTGGGCCTGAGCCTGAACCTGGCCTGAAACCTGAGCCTGAGGCCTGAGCCTGGCCTGCCTGAGCCTGAAGGCCTGAGGCCTAGGCCTGGCCTGGCCTAGGCCTGAGCCACTGAAACCTGGCCTAGCCTGAGCCTGAGCCTGAGCCTAAACCTGAACCTGAGCCTGAGCCTGAGCCCTGAGCCTA
The DNA here is from genome assembly GCA_030180095.1 of Magnolia changhungtana. Taxonomy (NCBI): domain Eukaryota; kingdom Viridiplantae; phylum Streptophyta; class Magnoliopsida; order Magnoliales; family Magnoliaceae; genus Magnolia; species Magnolia changhungtana. The sequence goes on along the minus strand of JASAUF010000365.1, from coordinate 7,013,732 downwards.
GGCCTGAGCCTAGGCCTGAGCCTGAACCTGAGCCTGAAACCTGAGCCTGCCTGGGCCTAGCCTGAGCCTGAGCCTAGGCCTGAGGCCTGAGCCTGAGCCTGAGGCCTGGCCTGAGCCTGAGGCCTAGGCCTGAGCCTAGGCCTAAACCTGAGCCTGAGCCTGGCCTGAGCCTGAGCCTGAGCCTGAGCCTGGCCTGGCCTGGCCTGAGCCTGAGCCTAGGCCTGAGGCCTGAGGCCTAGGCCTGGGCCTGGCCTGAACCTGAGCCTGGCCTGAGCCTGGCCTGAGCCTGAGGCCTGAGCCTGAGGCCTAGGCCTGAGCCTGGCCTGAGGCCTGAGGCCTGAGCCTGGCCCTGAGCCTGGCCTGAGCCTGAGGCCTGAGGCCTGAACCTAGGCCTAGCCTAGGCCTAGGCCTGGGCCTAGGCCTGAGCCTAGGCCTGAGCCTGAGCCTGAGCCTAGGCCTGAGCCTGAGCCTGAACCTGAGCCTGGCCTGAGCCTGGCCTGAGCCTGAGCCTGGCCTGAGCCTAGGCCTGAGCCTGGCCTGAGGCCTAAACCTGAGCCTAAGCCTGAAACCTGGCCTGACCTGAGCCTAGCCTGAACCTAAACCTGGCCTGAGCCTGAGCCTGAAACCTGAGCCTGAGCCTGAGCCTGAGCCTGAAACCTGAGGCCTGAGCCTGGCCTAGGCCTGAACCTAAACCTGGGCCTGGGCCTGGCCTAGGCCTGAGCCTGGCCTGAGCCTGAGCCTGAGGCCTGAGCCTGAGCCTGAAACCTGGCCTGAAACCTGAGGCCTGAACCTGAGGCCTGAGCCTGAGCCTAAGCCTGAGCCTGGCCTGGGCCTGGGCCTGAGCCTGAGGCCTGAGCCTGAGGCCTGAGCCTGAGCCTGAGCCTGAGCCTGAGCCTGGCCTGAGCCCTGAGCCTGAAGCCTGAGCCTAGGCCTGAGCCCCTGGCCTGAGCCTGAGCCTGAGGCCTGAGGCCTGAGCCTGAGCCTGGCCTAGGCCTGAGCCTGAGCCTAGGCCTGGCCTGAGCCTGACCTGGCCTGAGCCTGAGGCCTGAGCCTGAGCTGAGCCTGAGCCTGAGCCTGAGCCTGAGCCTGGCCTGAGCCTGAGCCTAGGCCTGAGCCTGAGCCTGAGCCTGGGCCTAAGCCTGAGCCTGAGCCTGAGCCTGAGCCTGAGGCCTGAGCCTGAGGCCTGAGCCTGGCCTGGCCTGACCTGAGCCTAGGCCTGAGCCTGGGCCTGAGGCCTGAGCCTGAAGCCTGGGCCTGGCCTGAGCCTGAGCCTGGCCTGAGGCCTGGCCTAGGCCTGAGGCCTGAGGCCTGGCCTGAGGCCTGAGCCTGAGGCCTGAGCCTGAGCCTGAAACCTGGCCTGAGGCCTGAGCCTGAGGCCTGAGCCTGAGCCTGGGCCTGAGCCTGGCCTGAGGCCTGGGCCTGAGCCTAGGCCTGAGCCTGAGCCTGAGGCCTGAGCCTGGCCTAGCCTGAGCCTGAAGCCTGAGGCCTGAGCCTGGCCTGAGGCCTGAGCCTAGGCCTGGCCTGAGGCCTGAGCCTGGCCTGAGCCTGGCCTGGGCCTGAGGCCTGGCCTGAGGCCTGAGCCTGAACCTGAGCCTGAACCTGAGCCTGAGCCTGGCCTAAACCCTGAGCCTGAGCCTGGCCTAGGCCTGAGGCCTGGGCCTGAGGCCTGAACCCTGGGCCTGAGCCTGAACCCTGAGGCCTGGCCTAGGCCTAGCCTGAGCCTAGGCCTGAGCCTGAGGCCTGAGCCTGAAACCCTGCCTAGGCCTGAAGCCTGGGCCTGGGCCTGAGCCTAAGCCTAAACCTGAGCCTGAACCTAAACCTGAGGCCTGAGCCTGAGCCTAGCCTGGCCTGAGCCCTGAGCCTGGGCCTGAACCTGAACCCTGAACCTAAACCTAGCCTGAGCCTGGCCTGAGCCTAAACCTGAGCCTGAGCCTAAACCTAGGCCTAAACCTGGGCCTGAAACCCTAAACCTGACCTGAAGCCTAGGCCTAAACCTGAGCCTGAGGCCTGAGCCTGAAACCTGAGCCTGAAACCTGAGCCTGGGCCTGAGCCTGAGCCCTGAAACCTGGGCCTGAACCTGAGCCTGAGCCTGAGCCTAAACCTAAAGCCCTAGGCCTGAGCCTGAACCTGAGGCCTGAGCCTGGCCTAAACCTGGCCTGAGCCTGGCCTGAGCCTGAGCCTGGCCTGACCTGAGGCCTAAACCTGAGCCTAGGCCTGGGCCTGAAAGCCTGAGCCTGAACCTGGGCCTGGCCTGAGCCTGAGCCTAGGCCTGGCCTGAGGCCTGAGCCTGAGCCTAGGCCTGAAACCTGAGCCCTGAGGCCTGGCCTGAGCCTGAGGCCTGAGCCTGAGCCTAGGCCTGAGCCTAGGCCTGAACCTGAGCCTGAGGCCTGAGCCTGAGCCTGAGGCCTGAGCCTGAGGCCTGAAACCTGAGCCTGAGGCCTGAGGCCTGAGCCTAAGCCTAAGCCTGGCCCTGAGCCCTGGGCCTAGGCCTGAGCCTGAGCCTGGGCCTAGGCCTGGCCTAGGCTGAGCCTGAGCCTGAGGCCTGAGCCTGAGGCCTGAAACCTGAGCCTGAGGCCCTGAGCCTGAGCCTGAGCCTGAGGCCTGAGCCTAGGCCTGGCCTGAGGCCTGGCCCTGGCCTGAGGCCTGAGCCTGAGGCCTGAGGCCTGGCCTAGGCCTGGCCCTGAGGCCTGAGCCTGAGGCCTGAGGCCTGGCCTGAGCCTGGCCTAGGCCTGGCCTAGGCCTGGCCTGGCCTGAGGCCTGAGCCTAAACTACCTGAAGCCTGAGCCTAAACCCTAAACCTAAACCTGAAACCTGGGCCTGGCCTGAGCCTGAACCTGAGGCCTGAACCCTAGGCCTAGCCTAAACCTGAAACCTAAACCTGAGGCCTGGCCTGAACCTGAGCCTAAACCTGAGGCCTACCTAAACCTGAGCCTGGGCCTGAGCCTAGGCCTGGCCCTGAGCCTAAGCCTGAGCCTGAAACCTGAGCCTGAGCCTGAGCCTGAGCCTGAGGCCTGACCTGGCCTGAGCCCTGAAACCTGAACCTAAACCTGAGCCTGAGGCCTGAGCCTGGCCTAGCCTGAGCCTGGCCTGAGCCTAGGCCTGAGCCTGAGCCTGGGCCTGGGCCTGGCCTGAGCCTGGCCTGAGCCTGGGCCTGAGCCTGAACCTGGCCTGGCCTGAGCCTGGGCCTGCCCTGGAGCCTGAGCCTGAGCCTAAGCCCTGAGCCTGAGCCTGGGCCTGAGCCTAAACCTGGCCTGAGGCCTGAGGCCTGAGCCTGAGCCTGGCCTGGCCTACCTGAGCCTGAGCCTGAGGCCTGAGCCTGAGCCTGGGCCTGGCCTGGCCTGAAGCCTGGGCCCTGAGGCCTGAGGCCTAGGCCTGAGGCCTGAGCCTGAGCCTGAGCCTGGCCTGAGCCTGAGCCTGGCCTGAGCCTGGCCTAGGCCTAGGCCTGGGCCTGAGCCTGAGCCTGGCCTGAGGAGCCTGGGCCTGAGGCCTAGGCCTGGGCCTGGGCCTGGCCTGAGCCTGGGCCTGAGGCCCTGAGCCTGAGCCTGAGGCCTGAGCCTGAGCCTGAGGCCTGACCTGGCCTGGCCTGAGGCCTGGCCTGGCCTGAGCCTGAACCTGGGCCTGGCCTAGGCCTGAGCCTGAGCCTGAGGCCTGAGCCTGAGGCCTGGCCTGGCCTGAGGCCTGAGGCCTGGCCTGAAGCCTGGCCTGAGCCTGAAACCTGAGGCCTGAGGCCTGAGCCTGAGCCACTGGCCTGGGCCTGAAGCCTGAGCCTGAGCCTGGCCTGAGCCTGGCCTGGGCCTGGCCTGAGGCCTGGCCTGAACCTGGCCTAAACCTGAACCTGAGCCTAACCTGGCCTAGGCCTGAGGCCTAGGCCTAAACCTGGCCTGAAACCCTAAACCTGAGCCTGGCCTGAAACCTGAACCTGAGCCTGAACCTGGGCCTGGCCTAACCTAACCTAGGCCTGAGCCTGAGGCTGAACCTGAGGCCTGGGCCTGGCCTGGCCTAAACCTGAGCCTGAAACCTGAAACCTAAGCCTAAGCCTGAAACCTAAGCCTGAAACTGACCTGAACCTGAAACCTAGCCCTAAGCCTGAACCTAAACCTGAACCTGAACCTAAGCCTAAGCCTGAACCTGAACCTAAACCTGAAGCCTAAACCTGAGCCTGAGCCTGGCCTAAACCTACCTGAAACCTGGCCTGGCCTGCCTAAACCTAAACACCTGAGCCTAAACCTGGCCTAAACCTGAGCCTGAGGCCTGGCCTAGCCTACCTGAAACCTGAGCCTGAACCTAAACCTAAACCTGAGCCTAGGCCTGAACCTGGCCTGAAACCTAGGCCTGGGCCTGAGCCTAGGCCTGAGGCCTGAGCCTGAGGCCTGAGCCTGAGCCTGAAGCCCTGGCCTGGGCCTAAACCTGAGCCTAGGCCTAAACCTAGGCCTAGGCCTGGCCTGAGCCTGGCCTGAGCCTACCTGAGCCTGGCCTGGCCTACCTGGCCTGGGCCTAGGCCTAAACCTGCCTAGGCCTAAACCTGAGCCTGGCCTGAGCCTAAGCCTGGCCTGCTAAGCCTGAGGCCTGAGCCTGGCCTGAGCCTGAGCCTAGGCCTGAGGCCTGAGGCCTACAGGCCTGAGGCCTGGCCTGAACTGGGCCTGGGCCTGAGCCTGAGCCTGGCCTGAGGCCTAGGCCTAGGCCTGAAGGCCTGAGCCTGAGCCTGAGCCTGAGCCTGAGCCTGAGCCTGGGCCTGGCCTGAGGCCTGGCCTGAGCCTGAGCCCTGGCCTAGCCTAGGCCTGAGCCTGAGGCCTGAGCCTGAACCCTGAGGCCCTGAGGCCTGGGCCTGAGGCCTAGCCTGGCCTGAGCCTGAACCTGAGCCTGAGCCCTGAGCCCTAGGCCTAGCCTGGGCCTGAACCTAGGCCTGAACCTGGCCTGAGCCTGAGGCCTGAGCCTAGCCTGAACCTAAGCCTGAGCCCTAGGCCTGAGCCTGAGGCCTAGGCCTGAGCCTGAGCCTGAGGCCTGACCTAAGCCTGAGCCTGAGCCTGAGCCTGAAACCTGAGCCTGAACCTGAGCTAGGCCTGAGCCTGAGGCCTGGCCTAGGCCTGAGGCCTGAGCCCTGGCCTGAACCTGGCCTGGGCCTGGCCTGAGCCTGGGCCTGGCCCTGGCCTGAGCCTGGCCTGAGCCTGGCCTGGCCTGGCCTGAGCCTAAACCTAAGCCTGAACCTACCTGAGCCTGAACCTGAGCCTACCTAAGCCTGAAACTGAACCTGGCCTGAAACCTGGCCCTAGCCTGAGCCTGGCCTGGCCTGGGCCTGAGCCTGGCCTGAAACCTGAAACTAAACCTAAACCTGAGCCTGGCCCTGAACCCTAAGCCTGGCCTAGCCTGAACCTAAACCTAAACCTGAGCCTGAGCCTAAACCTAAACCCTGAGCCTGAGCCTAAACCTAAACCTAAACCTAAACCTGAAACCTGACCTAAACCTGAACCTGGCCTAAACCTAAACCTGGGCCTGAACCTGAAACCTAAACCTAAACCTAAAGGCCTACTGAAACCTGAACCTGAGCCCTAAACCTGGCCTAAACCTAAACCACGGCCTAAACCTAAACCTAAACCTGAGCCTGAGCCTGAGCCTAGCCTGAGGCCTGAAACCTGAGGCCTGAGCCCTGAGCCTGAAACCTGAACCTGAAGCCTGGCCTGAAGGCCTAAACCTGGCCTGGCCTGAGCCTGCCTGAGCCTGGCCTAGGCCTGAGCCTGGGCCTGAGCCTGAAACCTAGGCCTGAGCCTGAGGCCTGGCCTGGCCTGAGCCTACCTGAGGCCTGAGCCTGAGCCTGGCCTGGCCTGAGCCTGGCCCCCTGAGCCTGGCCCTGAGGCCTGAGGCCTGAGGCCTGGCCTGGGCCTGGGCCTGGCCTGAGCCTGAGGCCTGAGGCCTGAGCCTGAACCTGAGCCTGAGGCCTGAACCTGGCCTGAGCCTGAGCCTGAACCTAGGCCTGAACCTGGCCTGAGGCCTGAGCCTAAACCTGAGGCCTGAGCCTAAACCTGGCCTGAGCCTGAGCCTGGCCTGCCTGGCCTGGCCTACTGGCCTGGCCTGGCCTGGCCTGAGCCTGAGCCTGAGCCTGGGCCTGGCCTGGGCCTGAGCCTAGGCCTGGCCTGAGCCTAGGCCTGAGCCTGAGGCCTGAGGCCTGAGGCCTGAGCCTGGGCCTGGCCTGAGCCTGAGGCCTGGGCCTGAGCCTGAGGCCTGAAGCCTAGGCCTGAGGCCTGAGGCCTGGCCTGGCCTAGCCTGCCTGGGCCTAGGCCTGAGGCCTGAACCTAAACCTGAGCCTGAGCCTGGCCTGAGGCCTGAACCTGAGCCTGAGCCTGACCTGAACCTAGGCCTGAGCCTGAGGCCTGAGGCCTAAACCTGAGCCTAGGCCTAAACCTAAACCTGAGCCCCTGAACCTAGGCCTAGGCCTAAACCTGAAACCTAAACCTAAACCTAAACCTGAAACCTGAACCTGAAACCTAAACCTGAGCCTAAACCTAAACCTGACCTGAGCCTAAACCTAAACCTGAGCCTAAACCTGGGCCTGAGCCTGAGCCTAAACCTAAACCTGAAACCTAGGCCTGAAACCTAGCCTGAGGCCTAAACCTGGCCTGAAACTGAGCCTGAACCTGGGCCTAGGCCTGAGCCTGAGCCTGAAGCCTAGCCTGAGCCTGAGCCTAAACCCTGAAGCCTGAAACCTAAACCTAAACCTGAGCCTGAGCCTGAACCTGAACCTGACCTGAGGCCTGAAACCTGAACCTAAACCTGAGCCTAGGCCTGGCCTGGGCCTGAGCCTGGCCTGGGCCTGGCCTAGGCCTGGCCTGGGCCTGGCCTGAGCCTGAGGCCTGAGCCTGAGGCCTGAGGCCTGAGGCCTGAGCCTGAGCCTGGGCCCTGGCCTGAGGCCTGAGCCTGGCCTGGCCCTGGCCTGAGCCTACCTGAGCCTGGCCTGAGCCTGGCCTAGCCTGAGCCTGGCCTGGCCACTGGCCTGAGCCTGGCCTAGGCCTGAGCCTGGGCCTGAGGCCTGGGCCTGGCCTGAGCCTGGGCCTGAGGCCCTGAGCCTGGCCTAGGCCTGAGCCTGAGCCTGAGCCTGGCCCTGGCCTGGCCTGAGCCTAGGCCTGAGCCTGGGCCTGAGCCTGAGCCTGGCCTGAGCCTGGGCCTAGGCCTGAGCCTGGCCTAGGCCTGAGCCTGAGCCTGAGCCTGAGCCTGAGGCCTGAGCCTGGCCTGAGCCTGAGCCTGAGCCTGAGCCTAAACCTGGGCCTAGGCCTGAGCCTGGGCCTGAGCCTGGCCTGGGCCTGGCCTGGCCCTGGGCCTGGGCCTAGGCCTAGGCCTGAGGCCTGGCCTGGCCTGAGCCTGAGCCTGAGCCTGGCCTGAGCCTGAGCCTAAAGCCTGGCCTGGGCCTGGCCTGAGCCTGGCCTGAGCCTGAGGCCTGGCCTGAGCCTGGCCTGAGCCTGAGCCTGAGGCCTGAGCCTGAGCCTGAAACCTGAGCCTGGCCTAGGCCTAGGCCTGGCCTGAGCCTACAAGCCTGAGCCTGAGCCTAGGCCTGGCCTGAGGCCTGGGCCTGAGCCTGGCCTGGCCCTGAAACCTGGCCTGGCCTGAGCCTGAGCCTGAAGCCTGGCCTGGCCTGAAACCTGGCCTGAGCCTGAGCCTGAGGCCTGGGCCTGAAACCTGAGCCTGGGCCTGAGCCTGAAACTGAAACCCTGGGCCTGGCCTGGGCCTGGGCCTGGGCCTGGCCTGAGCCTGAGGCCTGAACCTGAGCCTGAGCCTGAGCCTGGGCCTGAGCCTGAGCCTGAGCCCTGGCCTGAGCCTGGCCTGAGCCTGAGCCTGAGCCTGAGCCTGAGCCTGAGGCCTGAGGCCTGAGCCCTGAGCCTGAGGCCTGAGCCTGAGCCTGAGCCTGGCCTGGCCTGGCCTGGCCTGGCCTGAGCCTGAGGCCTGGGCCTGGCCTGAGCCTGGGCCTGAGCCTGAGGCCTGAGCCTGGGCCTGAGGCCTGAGCCTGAGCCTGGGCCTGGGCCTGGCCTGAGCCTGAGGCCTGGCCTGAGCCTGGCCTGGGCCTGAGCCTGAGCCTGAGGCCTGAGCCCTGAGCCTGGCCTGAGCCTGAGGCCTGAGGCCTGAGCCTGAGCCTGAGGCCTGAGCCTGAGCCTGAGGCCTGGGCCTGAGCCTGAGGCCTGGGCCTGAACCTGAGCCTGAGGCCTGAGCCTGAGCCTGAGGCCTGAGGCCTGAGCCTGAGCCTGAGCCTGAGCCTGAGCCTGAGCCTGAGCCTAGGCCTGAGCCTGGCCTGGCCTGAGCCTGAGCCTGAGCCTGAGCCTGAGCCTGAGCCCTGGGCCTGAGCCTGAGCCTGAGGCCTGAACCCTGGCCTGAGCCTGAGCCTGAGCCTACTGAGCCTGAGCCTGAGCCTGAGCCTAGGCCTGGCCTGAGCCTGAGCCTGAGGCCTGAGCCTGAGCCTGAGCCTGAGGCCTGAGCCTGAGCCTGGCCTGAGGCCTGAGCCCTGAGCCTAGGCCTGAGCCTGAGCCTGAGGCCTGAGCCTGAGCCTGAGCCTGAGCCTGAGGCCTGGCCTGAAGCCTGAGCCTGAGGCCTGAGCCTGAGCCTGAGCCTGAGCCTGAGCCTGAGCCTGGGCCTGAGCCTGGCCTGAGGCCTGAGCCTGAGGCCTGAAGCCTGGGCCTGAGGCCTGAAGCTGAGGCCTGGCCTGGGCCTGAGGCCTGAGCCTGAGCCTGAGCCTGAGCCTGGGCCTGAGGCCTGAGCCTGAGCCTGAGGCCTGGCCTGGCCTGAGCCTGAGCCTAGCCCTGAGCCTGAGGCCTGAGGCCTGGGCCTGAGCCTGAGGCCTGAGCCTGAGCCTGGGCCTGAGGCCTGAGGCCTGGCCTGGCCTGAGCCTGAGCCTGAGCCTGAGGCCTGGCCTGAGGCCTGAGCCTGGGCCTGGCCTGAGCCTGGCCTGGGCCTGAGCCTGAGCCTGAGGCCTGAGCCAGGCCTGGGCCTGGGCCTGGGCCTGGCCTGAGGCCTGAGCCTGAGCCTGGGCCTGAGGCCTGAGGCCTGAGCCTGGCCTGGCCTGAGCCTGAGCCTGAAGCCTGAGGCCTGAGGCCTGAGGCCTGAGCCCTGAGGCCTGGCCTGAGCCTGGGCCTGAGCCTGGCCTGAGCCTGAGGCCTGAGGCCTGAGCCTGGCCTGAGGCCTGAGCCTGAGCCTGAGCCTGAGCCTGGCCTGAGCCTGGCCTGACCTGGCCTGAGCCTGGCCTGGGCCTGGGCCTGAGCCTGGGCCTGGCCTGAGGCCTGGGCCTGGCCCTGGCCTGAGCCTGGCCTGAGCCTGAGCCTGAGCCTGGCCTGAGCCTGAGGCCTGGGCCTGAGCCCTGAGGCCTGAGCCTGGCCTGAGGCCTGGCCCTGAGCCTGGGCCTGGCCTGGGCCTGAGGCCTGAGCCTGAGCCTGGCCCTGAGCCTGAGGCCTGGCCTGAGGCCTGGCCCTGGGCCTGAGCCTGAGGCTGAAGCCTGGCCTGGCCTGGCCTGGCCTGAGCCTGAGCCTGAGGCCTGAGCCTGAGGCCTGAGCCTGGCCTGAGGCCTGGGCCTGGCCTGGCCTGAGCCTGAGCCTGGCCTGCCTGAGGCCTGGGCCTGAGGCCTGAGGCCTGAGGCCTAGGCCTGGCCTGAGCCTGGCCTGGCCTGAGCCCTGAGCCTAGGCCTGAGCCTGAGCCTGAAACCTGAGCCTGAGCCTGAGCCTGGCCTGAGCCTGAGCCTAAACCTGAGCCTGAGCCTGAACCTGAGCCTGAGCCTGAGGCCTGACCTGAGCCTGAGCCTGAGCCTGAGCCTGAGCCTGAGCCTGAAACCTGAGCCTGAGCCTGAGGCCTGAGCCCTGAGCCTGAGCCTGAGCCTGAGGCCTGGCCTGAGCCTGAGCCCTGAGCCTGAGCCCTGAGGCCTGGCCTGAGGCCTGAGGCCTGAGGCCTGAGCCTGAGCCTGAGGCCTGAGGCTGACCTGGGCCTGGGCCTGAGCCTGAGCCTGGCCTGACCTGGCCTGGGCCTGGGCCTGAGGCCTGAGGCCTGAGGCCTGGGCCTGGCCTGAGCCTGAGCCTGAGCCTGGGCCTGAGCCTGAGCCTGAAGGCCTGGCCTGGGCCTGAGGCCTGAGCCTGAGGCCTGAGCCTGAGGCCTGAGCCTGGGCCTGGCCTGGCCTGAGGCCTGGGCCTGGCCTGGGCCTGAGGCCTGAGCCTAGGCCTGGGCCTGGGCCTGAGCCTGAGCCTGGGCCTGGCCTGGCCTGAAGCCTGGGCCTGGGCCTGAGGCCTGGCCTGGCCTGAGGCCTGAGCCTGGCCTGAGGCCTGAGGCCTGAGCCTGAGCCTGGGCCTGAGCCTGGCCTGAGCCTGAGGCCTGAGCCTGAGGCCTGGCCTAGGCCTGGGCCTGGGCCTGGGCCTGAGGCCTGAGCCTGAGCCTGAGCCTGACTGCCCTAGGCCTAGGCCTGAGGCCTGAGCCTGAGCCTGAGGCCTGAGCCTGAGCCTGAGGCCTGAGCCTGAGCCTGAGCCTGGGCCTGAGCCTGAGCCTGAGCCTGGGCCTGAGCCTGAAAGGCCTGAACCTGAGGCCTGAGGCCTGAGCTGGCCTGAGGCCTGAGCCTGAGCCTGAGCCTGGCCTGAACCTGAGCCTACCTGAGCCTGAGCCTGAGCCTGAAACCTGGCCTAAACCTGAGCCTGAGCCTGAGCCCTGAGCCTGGCCTGAAGCCCTGAGCCTGAGCCTGGCCTGAGCCTGAGCCTGAGCCTGAGGCCTGGGCTGGCCTGAGGCCTGAGGCCTGAGCCTGAGCCTGAGCCTGGCCTAGGCCTGAGGCCTGAGCCTGAGCCTGAGCCTGAGGCCTGAGCCTGAGCCTGAGCCTGAGCCTGAGGCCTGAGCCTAGGCCTGAGGCCTGGGCCTGAGCCTGAGGCCTGAGCCTGAGGCCTGAGCCTGAGCCTGAGGCCTGAGCCTGGCCTGAGCCTGAGCCTGAAACCTGGCCTGGGCCTGAGGCCTGAGCCTGAGCCTGGCCTGAGCCTGAGCCTGAGGCCTGAGGCCTGAGCCTGAGCCTGGCCTGAGCCTGGCCTGAGGCCTGAGGCCTGAGCCTGAGCCTGAGCCTGAGCCTGAGCCTGGCCTGAGCCTGAGGCCTGAGCCTGAGCCTGAGCCTGAGGCCTGAGCCTGAGCCTGAGCCTGGCCTGAGGCCTGAGGCCTGGGCCTGGGCCTGAGCCTGAGGCCTGAGCCTGAGGCCTGAGGCCTGGCCTACTGGCCTGGCCTGAGGCCTGAGCCTGAGGCCTGAGGCCTGAGGCCTGAGGCCTGAGCCTGGCCTGAGGCCTGAGGCCTGAGGCCTGAGCCTAGGCCTGAGCCTGAGCCTGAGCCTGAGCCTGAGCCTAGGCCTGGCCTGAGGCCTGAGCCTGGCCTGGGCCTGAGCCTGGCCTGAGCCCTAGGCCTGAGCCTAAACCTAAACCTGAACCTGGCCTGCCTAAGCCTAAACCTGGGCCTGGCCTGAAACCTGAACCTAAACCTAAAGCCTGAGCCTAAACCTGAGCCTAAACCTAAGCCTACTAAACCTAAGCCTAGGCCTGAGCCTAAACCTAAACCTAAACCTAAACCTGGCCTAGGCCTAAGCCTGAGCCTACAAACCTAAGCCTGAACCTAAACCCTGAAACCTGGCCTAAACCTGAAACCTAAACCTGAACCTAAGCCTAAACCTACCTGAGCCTAAACCTGGGCCTAAACCTGAACCTAAACCTGGCCTGAAACCTGAAACCTAAACCTGAACCTAAACCTAAACCTAAGCCTGAGCCTGGGCCTAAACCTGGGCCTAGGCCTGAGGCCTGAGCCTAAACCTGAGCCTGGCCTGAACCTGGCCTAGGCCTGACCTAAGCCTGAGCCTGACCTGAACCTAAACCTGAACCTAAACCTGAGCCTGAGCCTGAGCCTGAGCCTGAGCCTGAGCCTGAACCTGAGGCCTGAGCCTGAGCCTGAGGCCTAAGCCTGAGGCCTGAGGCCTGAGCCTGGCCTGAAGCCTGGGCCTGGCCTGAGGCCTGAAGGCCTGGCCTGAGCCTGGGCCTGGGCCTGGGCCTGAGCCTGAGCCTGGGCCTGAACCTAGGCCTGAGCCTGAGCCTGGCCTGAGGCCTGAGGCCTGAGGCCTGGCCTGAGCCTGAGCCTGGCCTGAGGCCTGGGCCTGGCCTGAGGCCTGAGCCTAGGCCTGGCCTGGGCCTGGGCCTGAGGCCTGAGCCTGAGGCCTGAGCCTACCTGAGCCTGGGCCTGGGCCTGAGCCTGAGCCTAGGCCTGAGCCTGAGCCTGGCCCTGAGCCTGGGCCTGGCCTGGGCCTGGCCTGAGCCTGAGCCTGAGGCCTGAGGCCTAGGCCCTGAGCCCTGAGCCTACTGGCCTGACCTGAGGCCTGAGCCTGAGCCTGAGGCCTGAGGCCTGAGCCTGAGGCCTGAGGCCTGAGCCTGAAGCCTGAGGCCTGAGCCTAGGCCTGGGCCTGGCCTGACCTGGGCCTGAGCCTGAGCCTGAGCCTGAGCCTGGGCCTGAGCCCTGAGCCTGAGGCCTGAGCCTGGCCTGGGCCTGAGCCTGGGCCTGGCCTGAGCCTGGGCCTAGGCCTGAGCCTGAGGCCTGGCCTGAGCCTGAGCCTGAGGCCTGGCCTGAGCCTGGGCCTGAGCCTGGGCCTAAACCTGAGGCCTGAGCCTGAGCCTGAGGCCTGAGCCTGAGCCTGAGCCTGAGGCCTGAGCCTGAGCCTGGGCCTGAGGCCTGAGCCTGAGCCTGAGGCCTGAGCCTGGGCCTGAGCCTGAGGCCTGGCCTGAGCCTGAGCCTGAGCCTGAGGCCTGAGCCTGGGCCTGGGCCTGAGCCTGGCCTGGCCTGGGCCTGAGCCTGAGGCCTGGGCCTGAGGCCTGAGGCCTGAGCCTGAGCCTGAGCCTGAGCCTGAGGCCTGGGCCTGAGCCTGAGCCTGCCTGAGCCTGGGCCTGGGCCTGGGCCTGGCCTGGGCCTGAGCCTGGGCCTGGCCTGAAGCCTGGGCCTGAGCCTGGGCCTGAGGCCTGAGGCCTGGGCCTGAGCCTGGCCTGAGGCCTGGGCCTGAGCCTGGCCTGAGGCCTGAGCCTGACCTGGGCCTGAGCCTGAGCCTGAGCCTGAGCCTGAGGCCTGGGCCTGAGCCTGAGGCCTGAGCCTGGGCCTGAGCCTGAGCCTGAGCCTGAGCCTGAAGCCTGGGCCCTGAGCCTGAGCCTGGGCCTGAAGCCTGAGGGCCTGAGGCCTGAGCCTGAGCCTGGCCTGAGCCTAGGCCTGAGCCTGGCCTAGGCCTGGCCTAGGCCTGGCCTGAGCCTAGGCCTGAGCCTAGGCCCTAGGCCTATCTCCTTTTAATAGTAGATAGATACATAGTTGCCATGATTAGTATGCTCTACAGTTGCGCTTCGTGCGATCTTCTGTATCAGAACACTTGGTTTGATAGTATCTGTTGAACAAGTTGGATATAGAATTCCTTCTTCTGGATATCAAGTTCTAGATTGGTGAGTTTTGACCGTTGAGCCTATGGGAGGCGTAAGGTCACCCTTTGTAGCCAATACGTTCTTGATAAAAGGAATTTGAATTGTACCAAACTAAGCTCTGCTCACTGAAGATAGTTGAACACCTGGGGTTGCCCGCTCTTGCTCATACATCCTACCCTTTCCGTTTAAAATGTCCACGGCTCGATTTCCTAGTTCTCCTTGTTTGACTTCTTCTTCGTCGTCAAAGTCTCTTCCTTTAGCGTCTTATAGTGGTAATAAGTATGAGTTTTTATATGAAATTGAATATGCTGATGAAAAGGTCCCCGCTACCCATCTTCCTGTTTTCAACCCATATCAGTACTTCCAGAAAAATCAAAGTTCTCTTTCTGCCAAATTCAAACAGCTTGTCAGCAAGCAGCATGTTCCCATCAAAGAATACGCTCTCTCTTCCAAGTTTGATCAAGCTCCCATCCGTGCTAATCAACTTGAAGAGTTTGTTCCACTCCAGTTACCCAATGAGAAACTCCCTGAATGGCGTTCTCAAGGCTATACACATATGCATTTTAGGTCTTTTTAAGCCTTGCCATCACATTTCATGGCGAGAAAGGTCTTCCCACACTTGCTGTGCAAAGTTGCTCTTCTGGACACACGATTCCGACAATATCAGAATGCAGTTATTGGCACTATCCAGACCACACTGAACATGGGTACCGTGTTTATTACCCTGTATCCTAACTTCAATCTTCAGTTCGGTGATGCTCATCTCTTCAATGCTCTCCAAGCTCAAGTTCAGCTTTCTGGAGCTGACTTACAAGATGGTGCTATTGCAGCTACCTTGCATTATCAAGTCGCTTTTCGCATTTAGAATCATGCGCTTGATCTGCCTTTTCCTGGTCTTGCATCTAGACAAGATGCTCTGCTTATTTCTGTGGATCAGAATGATGTTCCAAAATGCACGTTTGTTCCAAGACAGCTAACCCAGGAACAGTTGAAAGAAATTCTTCCAGCCTCTTGGATCACTAATTATGAGAAACAGTCGGCCATAACTCAAGTCATCTCCAATGACAAGGCATCCTTTGTTCGTCATAAGGACAAGACAGTGGAAACTAAATTCGATTCGGGTTCTCAAGCCTCTTCGATCTTTGTTACTCCACTTCCTGAGCTTAATTGTATTACTGCAGCCAGCCCTGCTTCTGGCCAGCTCATCGACGGCAAATATGTTTCCGAACCAGCTCCTTCTGGTCCTGATCCTAGTGGTGTGCTTTATACTTTGCCAGCGCGCACATGCAACAATCTCCACATCTGGTGGGATTATTGTTCTTGTGATGATTGTTATGATGGTTTTCTTGAAGATAAGCCGCGCAAGTCTAATTCTCTCCAGGCGCAGCTCCAACAACGTTATGAATCCGGAGATCCTGACGTTGGTCTTCTTGGTGAACCTTCTGGCAAATTTGAGTTTTATGTCCTTTATCCAAAGCAGAAGCCTGTTACTGCTCCTCCTCCTGCCTGTAAGAAGTCGCCTCCACCTCAAAAACCTCCACCTCCATCACCACCCTCTGCAAATCCAAATCCACCTACACAGTCAAAGCCATCTCTTATGCCCTACTATAAGACAGCCTTATCCCATCTTCGATGTTCCCAATCCTCTCAAAAGCCTCATCCAATCACTTCTCCACCCATGCTCTGTACCTATGAGCCTACAGATGATCCTCATTTTCCCCTCTATGATGATTTTGAATACCCAGCAGAACGAACACGTTATGTTTGGAAAATCAAAGATCCTCCTGGTCTCCATCCTGATGGTTCCCCCAAACGTGTCTCTGCCGCTGAAGCCGCTCTTAATTGGCAAGCTGAAAATGCCGCTCAACAAAATCAAGCGTTGCAGCAAATCTTGTACCACCAGCAACAGCTCGCTGCTACTGTACAAAAGCAAAGTCCAGTGATTCCTCTTCTTGAAGCTAGAATTGCTGCTGTTGAAAAAGAGTGCTATTATATAGCCTCCACCGTCCGTGATTCGAACCTCCTCTTGCAAAAGGAAATGGAACGAAAATCTCTTAAGGCTCAGCTTCATGGTATCAAAAATCCACCTCGCCCAGCTCGCTCCATTTACCCTAATATCCCTTTATTTCCTCCACCGTCAACTCTTTCCTATCCAACTCAACCTCTTCAATCCCCTCACTTTCAACCACTTCCCTTACAACCTCCTCCCCAATTACCCTGGATCCCTTCACCTTCTCCTACCGTTCCATGGGCCACTCCACCCTCTTCCTATAACTTTCCTACACAACCTTCTCCATCACAATCTTTTCGACCTACTCGTCGTCCTTCTCAACCCCTTCACCCTTCTCCACCGGTCCCACAGCCTACTATTCCTTCTTCTTTTAAAGGCAAACAACCTATTGATGCAACTCCTGATCATCCTTTTACCTTTGATCTGATGGCCTCATCTGTCCCCTCTGCTGAGTATATGCCTTCTACACCAGCAAACCCAATCGCTTCATTTCTTCGTGCCAGTGCCTTGCATCCTTCATCCTCTGATGATTCCACGCCATCTGACAGTACTCCTAGTATTGTTTCAGATGTTTCAGATGCACCTGAACAGCTTATGCATCAACCACATGGCACTGTACCTGCTCAACAGCCTCCGGCTCCTCCTCCTCCTGATCCTCAAGTTGATGAAGCCAGTGACATTGATGAAGATAACCGGCCTCCTCCACCGCAACCTCCTCGTGTTGTTGTTTCAGAGAATGATCATAAGAAGCTCTTCACCCTCGATGATATTCCTCCTCATGAATGGCAACAGCGTCTCATGGATATTTTCGCTTGGATGAAAGCCGACCTCCAAACTCCTGGTGCTACTGCTCGTCATACATGTGAAAAGGTCGTTGCTCGTCTCAGTGGTACGTTGCGTGAATGGTGGAATATGCTAGGTGAATATCGTCAACTCCAGCTCTTGAATGAAAACAACATTGAAACTTTTCTTGGTATGCTCTATGTGGAATTTGTTGGTGATTCCGAGTCCTACACCAGAATTGCTAGAGAAGAATTCTTACAGATGAAAGTCTGCTCATTCGAGAAAAATGATATGGATAGACATTATGCAAAAATGTCTAAACGTTTCTACATCATTGGTGGCAAAGATGATGTCAATCTCAAGCAAGTTTACCTCAATTCTCTTCCTGATCCTCTTGGTGATGAGACCACCAAACTTCTTGAGCAGAGAAACCTTCCTCTCCAAGCAGCCACTCTTGGCCAGCTACACCAGACGTCTCTTCAGGCTATCCAGAAATTGTACAATCAGCATAAGTTCCTGAAGCGTGCAGAAAAGATGAACACACGTCTTGGTTCCGCTTGTGAGAAGCCTTATCTTTCTATCAAATGCAAAGATAAGAAGACATGTGATTGTTCATACAAGAAAAAGAAGCATCATTTCCATAAACATCGTCATTCCAAAGATGGAAACCTTCGGTCTGAATTTCGGCCTCGCAGAAGATTCAAGAAAAAACGTATTTGGCGTTTTCTTAAGAAGAAACCCTTCCGGCGCAAGAATACTGATCGATGTTACATCTGCAATCAGAAAGGTCACTTTTCCAAACAGTGCCCTAAACGCCATCGCCAAAAATATGCCAAGATGATTGAAAAGGCATTTGCTCTTCTTCCCCACAAAGATGATGATTTGGAATCTCTCTATTCCCTTTGTGATGAAGGAGATCCCTCCATGATGTTATTGATCCGTCAATCCTCTGCTGACGATGATCCTTCTGCAGCCTCTTCTGATGGTTCCAGCTCCTCTGATGATGATGACGTTACCAGCATTTCTGATGCTGATTTCTTCACTCCAGTCATGTCCATCAGTCCAACCCCGTTAGTCCAAGTTGAACTGCATCCAAAAGATTCCCCTTGCTCAATCCCTGTTATCGCTTTAGCCGATACTGGTGCTGCCATTTCCATTCTCAATCCATCCATTCTTCCTGACTCTTGTTGGTCTTCCTATTCCCAGTTCTTCAAAGCAGCCAATGGAAAAGTTTTTCATGTTGATAAAATTTCCCATCCTCTCTCCTTGAAGCTTTTTCCAAACCTCACCATTACCCATTCCTTCCTTGGTTCTTCCCTCTCTGGAAAAGACCTCATTCTAGGTTTTGATATTCTCCATAAGATCCCTGGTCTTCAATGGTTACCTACTGGTCTCCAGTACAAAACCTTCCATATTCCCTGGTCACAAATCCCAAATCTCCATTTGACACAACCCATCCTCACCATCAAAAACTTTTTGGTTGAACAATGTTGTGCCACCTCTCATTCTGAGTTTGCTCAGAAACATCCCTCTCCTCTTTGGACCAGATCTGAGTTTTTTGTGAACCTTCCCTTCAAACAACATGTTGAAGTCACTCCAACAAAAGCAAGTCATCCAGGAATGAATCCAGATCATTTGAAACTTGCAAATGATGAACATGCTAGCCTCCTGGCTGAAGGTCTAATTGAACCCACAGATTCACTGTGGGCTTGTGAAGCTTTTTACGTGAACAAGCATGCCGAGCAAGTTCGCGGAAAACTTCGCCTTGTCATCAACTATAAACCATTAAACACATATTTGCAGGATGACAAGCTTCCATTGCCAAACCGTGCGTCTTTATTTCAACATTTGACAGATGCTCATCTCTTTTCCAAATTTGATCTAAAAGGCGGTTTACGGCAGCCGGTGTCAACCAGTGATCGGCACAAAACAGCTTTTACTGTCCCAAATGCACATTACCAATGGACAGTCATGCCCTTTGGATTGAAATCCGCCCCTTCTCTTTTTCAGAAAGCGATGGTACGGATTTTTCAACCCATTCTGGATCATTGTTTGATCTACATTGATGATCTTCTTCTCTACTCGCCTGATGAGAAGAGTCATAGTGATCTCTTGCAACAATTCCATGCAATCTGCGTTGAACATGGCATCATGCTTTCAGAAAGAAAAATGCAGTTGGCCCAAGCCAACATTGACTTCCTTGGTATGGAAATCAGAAATGGTTCGTATGCTCCTCAGCCACACATTGCTGCTCATCTCTTGGAATTCCCTGATGTTCTTACGTCTGTAAAGCACATCCAGCAGTTCGTTGGCATTGTCAATTATGTCTCTGATTTCATCCCGCACGTATGCACTCATCGTGATGTTCTCACTGCCTTACTCAAGAAAGATGCTCCCTCTTGGAATGATTCCCATACTGCTGCTGTTCGATCTCTTAAGAAGATTATTCAGCGTCTTCCTCCCTTGCAAATCCCAAACAGATATGGTGAACGCATTCTCCAGACAGATGCTAGTGACACCCAATGGGGTGCTGTTCTTCTCCAAGATATCAATGGAACTCGTCATGTTTGTGGACATCGTAGTGGTCAGTTCAAGTCCTCCGAACAACACTACCACTCTACCTTCAAAGAAATTCTTGCAGTGAAAAATGGTATTTCAAAGTTCCAGTTCCATCTTCTTGGCCATCATTTTTTGGTCGAGATGGATCTCTCCGCATTTCCAAAGGTTGCGGTGGAGGAGGCCGGTTATCTTCATCAATGTCACTGGCTTCATCAACTTGAGGATCAAGAGGAGGAGGAGCCGGAGGCTGTTGAGCAGGTACAGTGCCATATGGTTGATGCATAAGCTGTTCAGGTGCATCTGAAACAATACTAGGAGTACTGTCAGATGGCATGGAATCATCAGAGGATGAAGGATGCAAGGCACTGGCACGAAGAAATGAAGCGATTGGGTTTGCTGGTGTAGAAGGCATATACTCAGCAGAGGGGACAGATGAGGCCATCAGATCAAAGGTAAAAGGATGATCAGGAGTTGCATCAATAGGTTGTTTGCCTTTAGAAGAAGAAGGAATAGTAGGCTGTGGGACCGGTGGAGAAGGGTGAAGGGGTTGAGAAGGACGACGAGTAGGTCGAAAAGATTGTGATGGAGAAGGTTGTGTAGGAAAGTTATAGGAAGAGGGTGGAGTGGCCCATGGAACGGTAGGAGAAGGTGAAGGGATCCAGGGTAATTGGGGAGGAGGTTGTAAGGGAAGTGGTTGAAAGTGAGGGGATTGAAGAGGTTGAGTTGGATAGGAAAGAGTTGACGGTGGAGGAAATAAAGGGATATCAGGGTAAATGGAGCGAGCTGGGCGAGGTGGATTTTTTATACTATGAAGCTGAGCCTTAAGAGATTTTCATTCCATTTCCTTTTGCAAGAGGAGGTTCGAATCACGGACGGTGGAGGCTATATAATAGCACTCTTTTTCAACAGCAGCAATTCTAGCTTCAAGAAGAGGAATCACTGGACTTTGCTTTTGTACAGTAGCAGCGAGCTGTTGCTGGTGGTACAAGATTTGTTGCAACGCTTGATTTTGTTGAGCGGCATTTTCAGCTTGCCAATTAAGAGCGGCTTCAGCAGCAGAGACACGTTTGGGGGAACCATCAGGATGGAGACCAGGAGGATCTTTGATTTTCCAAACATAACATGTTCGTTCTGCTGGGTATTCAAAATCATCATAGAGGGGAAAATGAGGATCATCTGTAGGCTCATAGGTACAGACCATGGGTGGAGAAGTGATAGGATGAGGCTTTTGAGAGGATTGGGAACATCGAAGATGGGATATAGTAGGGCATAAGAGATGGCTTTGACTGTGTAGGTGGATTTGGATTTGCAGAGGGTGGTGATGGAGGTGGAGGTTTTTGAGGTGGAGGCGACTTCTTACAGGCAGGAGGAGGAGCAGTAACAGGCTTCTGCTTTGGATAAAGGACATAAAACTCAAATTTGCCAGAAGGTTCACCAAGAAGACCAACGTCAGGATCTCCGGATTCATAACGTTGTTGGAGCTGCGCCTGGAGAGAATTAGACTTGCGCGGCTTATCTTCAAGAAAACCATCATAACAATCATCACAAGAACAATAATCCCACCAGATGTGGAGATTGTTGCGGCGGCGCCAAGCAGTATAAAGCACACCACTAGGATCAGGACCAGAAGGAGCTGGTTCGGAAACATATTTGCCGTCGATGAGGCGGCGTAGAAGGTAGGGCCGCAAAGAATACAATTAAGCTCAGGAAGTGGAGTAACAAAGATCGAAGAGGCTTGAGAACCCGAATCGAATTTAGTTTCCACTGTCTTGTCCTTATGACGAACAAAGGATGCCTTGTCATTGGAGATGACTTGAGTTATGGCCGACTGTTTCTCATAATTAGTGATCCAAGAGGCTGAAAGAATTTCTTTCAACTGTTCCTGGGTTAGCTGTCTTGGAACAAACGTGCATTTTGGAACATCATTCTGATCCACAGAAATAAGCAGAGCATCTTGTCTAGATGCAAGACCAGGAAAAGGCAGATCAAGCGCATGATTCTGAATGCGAAAAGCGACTTGATAATGCAAGGTAGCTGCAATAGCACCATCTTGTAAGTCAGCTCCAGAAAGCTGAACTTGAGCTTGGAGAGCATTGAAGAGATGAGCATCACCGAACTGAAGATTGAAGTTAGGATACAGGGTAATAAACACGGTACCCATGTTCAGTGTGGTCTGGATAGTGCCAATAACTGCATGCTGATATTGTCGGAATCGTGTGTCCAGAAGAGCAACTTTGCAGGCAGTGGGAAGACCTTTTCTGCCATGAAATGTGATGGCAAGGCGAACAGCACCGAAATGCATATGTGTATAGCCTTGAGAACGCCATTCAGGGAGTTTCTCACTGGGTAACTGGAGTGGAACAAACTCTTCAAGTTGATTAGCACGGATGGGAGCTTGATCAAACTTGGAAGAGAGAGCGTATTCTTTGATGGGAACATGCTGCTTGTGGACAAGCTGTTTGAATTTGGCAGAAAGAGAACTTTGATTTTTCTGGAAGTACTGATAAGGGTTGGAAACAGGAAGATGGGTAGCGGGGACCTTTTCATCAGCATATTCAATTTCATATAAAAACTCATACTTATTACCACTATCTTTTACAAGACTATGAAAGGAAGGAGATGGGAGGAGACTAGATTATCCGGTCTTCTCCCTATCTCCTATCTAAAATCAAATTCAGTTTTGAATTTGAAATCTCAACAGAAAGGAAGAGACTGGAGGAAGCCTAACCTTCTAGGACCCACCCACTAGTGATTGCTCACCAGTGGGCCCCACTGGTATACGTCCAACAGTTTGGACATTAAAAAGTTTAAACTACTATTTATCCTTTTTTTTTTTACATCGATATTGTTAGGGGAATTTGTTTTGTTAAATTCGAAAGCCTAGTTACATAAACCAATACCACAAATTTTAATTTTAAGAGTCAAAATCTGGCCATTTTGGAGTTCTAAGTTAGGGCTGACACCACTCATCGGAATCTTTTTTGTTCAATATTGTCAAGGGAAGTCATTTTCATGAGTAGTAAAGCAATGCTACTTCGATCAATCCCACAAATTTTGAATTTTTTAAGCAAAAATCAGGTCATTTTTTAAGCAGGAATCAAGTCATTTTTTGAGTTGACACTATTCATCTAATTTTTTTTATTTTATCTTTTCTTCAATATTCTTGAGGAAATTGTTTTCTTAAGCTAGAAGCCTGGAAATTAGATGTTGAGTCCTTACCATTTTGGTAACCTTACCATGTTGGTAAGTTCATAATTTTTAATTTTTCTTTATTTTGGAGTTTTAAGTTTAGGTAATCAATGATTCTTTGGCCTTTCGTTCTTACTTTTTGTTTTAATTTTAAGATGTGTTTAGGAGTATTTGGGAAATTTTGATCCATGTTAGAACAAAAAATTATTAAGACAAAATGAGTTTCTTGAATTGGTTTTTGCTTGATCCATGGATCTAGTTGATCGTGAGTTTGGAACCTATCAACGTTGTGTGACGTTTTTGACTTGATGATCAAAGTCATAAGCCATCCATTTGGGGCTACTTTTAGTAGATGGTAGGTACTTAGTGATGGCATGCCGGACAATATGATGATGTTTCCTTTTTCTTATTGGATCTGTTTCTTGCCTTTGTTGCATATGAGTGAAGCAGTTCAATGTACTTTTCACAATTTATCTATTATTGGTATTAACTCCTAGGTTGCTCCAGATCACCTCATTCTTTATTATTCCCTCCGCACATTGTAATACCCTGAAAATCGGCACTCTGAGTACATAATCTTTTATTCCAAGTTCCCATGTATTAACTTAATAAAATGTGCATGTGTCCCCATTCAATTCACATTCATTCCATACATGAATGATCAAAGTTGCGCGATTTACCTTAGCGGAACCAAAGTAAGGTAGAGATAATAAAAATTTATAAATATAAGGTTAAGACTCAAAAATACAATTCAAATAGTGATGGTCGTCCAAAATGAGAATTATACAAGCCACAATATACATACTCAAGACAATTAAAATGTAAAGTTTTCAATTTTCGTCATATCCTCCAAAATATAACAACGGTGGCACAAGCCGATCTATGTCTACCCATCTGAGGTCTCACTAATACTTGCATCAATAATATTGTCTGGTTAGTGTTTTAAAACACCATCCCATGTTGGAGTGAATAGCTAACTCAGTGGTTCCCTTAGTTCTAAGTTACAAATGCCTTTTGTTGCTCTTTTCAAACACCCACCTTTTTTTAACTCCCACCACACGCACACCCTCACACCACATGAGCACTCGATCCCATGATCTCAGTGTTGGAAGAGAGTGTCTACCAGTGAGCCTTGGGTTTAAGAACTTATAATCGGAATAAACTAGAATCCAAATCACGAATTAGTTGTTTTTGGCTGCTGGTATTTAGAATGTACTTAAATCCAAAGATGGAAATGCATTGAATATTTATGGTATATTTTATAAGAATTTGGCCTTGATTACTAAATCAACTTTAATATCCCACATTAGTGTAGATAAGAGATATGTGATAAAATGACTATAATAAATCCATTGAAATGCTTTGGATGAGCCACAAGCATAAAATCACATTCGAGCAGTTTTAGTTTTTTAACCAGCAGTTTATATAGCCAATGTTTGGACCATTTAGATCATTCTACTGGTGTAATTTAGTGTAGTCAATAATTTGATTGTTTGTCTATCATCCACGTGTTGTGTGGACTCTCTTGCTTAAATAATAATAATAAATAAATAAATAAATAAATAAGCAACAAAAGGCATTTGATTATAAATCACAACAAATGGAGTGATTTCAAAACACGGTAAAACTTTGCACTTCCAATACTTTCAAATCCATGCTGCCAAACGACTTTTGGCTGCCAAACAAACCGAATCTCCCCTTGATTCCATAGGTGCTCCAATCCACGCTGCCAAACAAGCGCATTGTTTTCAACCAAAGGCAACTTTCTGTCACCACCACTTGAATATCGCAGTAGACCGACCAGAAGAGTCAGCAAGATGCATTTGACCTGCAATATGGGAGTGACTGAAACTCCAAAACTAGTTGCAACAGCAATCTAGAGGCAGCTCACGGACCTTTTATGTCTCTGTGTGGGCGCATGTTCTCATTCAGCACCAAAGACAGCTGTATGATCCGTAATCCAGGACATCCATCCAACAAGAGAGACAATGTTACAAGTTCCACAATAACGAAGTCATACAAGAAGGTATAATGCAGATGATCACCAACAACAGAGTCAAAAAGTGCAGTGGCGATGAAACAAGAACGGTTTGTAATTGGGCACTGGGCAGAGAAACCAGAATGCCTCCTAGGTGAAATGGGCCAGATAAACAAACTTAGGGATAAAACTAGGTGTACTGGCCCAAACCGTCCACGTCCAGCCTGCATTGGGCAAGGAACATTCCCTTGAGATACCCAATAGACAGCACCAGAAAATAATAATAATAATAATAATAATAAATGTCCCTCTGGTGACGTATTTCATTACAAGCACTGGAATAACGACAGTAAGTTGAACATGATTCAGATGGACGAGTGGTGGATTACTCGAGAATCCACCCAGGTACACGCCCCAAGTGTTTTGGCCTTGGGCCTCTTGTGCCTCGCCCGGGGCGGGTCCAGGCAAGGCTTTTACCTCGCACCTATCACCGCCCAGATGCGCCTGCAGTAGAAGTGCCTTTTTACAAGTACCCATATGGGTACCTCATTTGTGGGTTTTTTTTTTAGCTCTTACGAAGTTGACCAGGAATCTATTATTACCATCCAAGAAAGGGCCAACGCCCAATTAAAATTCAACATCCAAGAAGGCATAGAGACAAAACAACAGCAAAAACAATATAAAGAGAGGCAGCAAGCCACTAGAAAGGAAGAGCAAACAACCACAGCCATCTAGGGCACGCTTAAGAAATGAGGATATCAATAGATGATTTTACCATCCAATTAGGGTGCAAATAGATATGAAAGGGCTTTTGAGCCATATTTCAACAACTTTTCTCATTTCTTTGAAATTAAAACTTCAGATATTCTTCCTCCAAATTTCAACAACTATCCCATTTCTTCCTGATTATGTCTCATGGTCATCACATTGGACTTCTTGAAAGCAATTTGAGCTTTTATTGGTGCCTTACAAGATATTTAAGGTGAAATGAGGATTTGGGGGTAATTAGAATATTTAGGTAAGATGATATGGGGATTTCACAAAATTAGATGATGAGGTTTGAAAATTTTACGGATTTTGGCAAAAGCATGGTTTTGAATTGGTAAATTTAGGGGGAAATGGAAATTTAATATTAGAAATTGGGAATTTTGAAAATTTAGGAAGTGGAATTGGGAAATTTGGAAAAAAATGGGAAATATGGAATAGTATTGACTTCGATTAATTAAATAAAAAAATAAAAAATAAAAACAACAACTTATATTTTATAAATAAATAAATATTAATATTTATCATATACAACAAAAAAAATTGTGCGCTGAATCTCTGGCCATGTACCTAGGCGTTTCAATGCTACTGGGGCTAGTGCGCCTGGGTTGCACTTAGCACCTATAGCTACACCACTTAAAAACCGGGAAGAACATGGCCCAATCCTTGAAAGCTGACAAAATATGAAACTAAGAAAGTAAATAAATATTTTTTTTTTTTTTTTTAAAAAAAAAAAAAAGAATAAGATCAATTGAAAGCTCAAGAACTGTGAGGACAACCAACAAATTTCAACGGGGGCTCACACCGTCATCGATTCAAAACCCCAAAGTTTCTTTTCTATTTTGCTTTGTATAAAGATAAAATGAGGCAACCCTCGTTTTCCCAGCACATAAAATGATATTCAGTATCTTAACAAACGAGTTTGACAGCCATTCTGGGTACTCCGAAAAGCAGAAACAGAGGACCTCCGCTTCCAGAAAAGAGATCACTAAAGAGTACTAGAGTCTTATTTAAACCAAGGATTTCCCGAAGAAAGTAGATTACGCTCACATTTGGGGAGGTATTCCACAATTGTATGCCAAGCGTTCGCAGCAGAACCAGAGCAACTTACTGGGGAGCATCAAACAAGCCTTGCACAATCAAATGCGGTCAGATAATCTCACCAGCTTATTGTATAGAATGCGGTTATCCCTGGCAGTATTGCTTTCCAATAGAGCACTCTGTACAAGTTCCTATCCAAAACCAGAAGAGAGATGCAATTACCACAAAACCATGGCAGAAGCAACAGAGTGAAAGGGAAGAATACAGCACAAGTATGGATCACTATTTAAAGGAAAAGTTGGAAATATGCTAGGCATATAAGAAGCCTCACTACCTTGACATCCCTGTGGGAGAGGAACTTCCCCAAGTTGTGAATAATCAACCTCAGATCTTCAACCTGCCAAGTCAGTGAGCTTATTACAACTGCAGTTATATAACATGCATACGATAAACTTACGAGTGACAAAAGGACCCATTCAATGGTGTTTACCTTGATGTAGCCCACCCGGTTCTTGTCGAAGAATCTAAATGCCTGTTCCAAGTTTAAAAAGAACGTCTCAGAATTGCTGGAAATGTTTTTTGAGCTTGATGTTTGACTAGATAAGCAGAGACATGGTTCAGTTACACACCTGTAATAGTTCTTTATCAACAACCGACTCCTTTGCAGCAGCATCAGACTTCTCTGACTCAGCCACTTGATCATTGCTCTTTTCCCTGACAAGTTTGTCATTTGTCTCAGCCGTTTTATCTTCACTCCTTACTTCATCTGTGGGTTCCTCCATTTTGTTTATGCCATCAGTTGTCTCCTTGTCATGCTTACCTTGCAGATCAGCTACCTCTTCATCATTTCCTGCCTGAAAATGGGAAGTATCACTAGAGGGAATGCAGAACCCAAGCATGCTTTGCAAGTGTTTGTCTCAACTAAAACACGGATGTCGCAGATTCTCACGCCAGGGATAAAAGAATAAACGTTGGATGCAGCAAAGCCAAAAAATAAATAAACCAACCAATCAAACACTTGAAGAATTCCTCAATACACAAAACCAAGACCCTAGGCAAGTTGAGGTAACTAGTTGTCTTATTAAAACAAATAAAAATTCAACCATATACGTGAAATCATATTACAACATAAGCTTTTATTAATTTAAAGAAAGAAAAACTACCTAAACTGTAAACTGACATGTCCGCCAGGTCAAAAACAGATACAAGTCATCCAAAATGGCTACTTTTAGAAGCCTGACTTTATGACACATCACACAAGCATATTAGATATATGCTTTCATAGTTTACTGTAATCTTTTACATGTTTTTAAAAATAAAATTAAAAAACAGAGTAAGAAATAATACTAGCCTAAAAATTACTTGTTTGTAATAAAATCAGCCCACTGTAAAAAACAATAGTCTAAACCTCAAAACTAATCATCAGCACTAAAGTGTCGCTGCAATAAAAATAAGTAATGAAAAAAAAAAAAAAAAAAATTATACATTTAGTTGTGTCCAGGAGTAGGGGTGTCGGAAGGTGGGTCTCTTTAGAAACTGTAGCAACCGTAAATTGTCACGTCTTTTGTACATAGAAAAACTCAACCAGGAACTTCATGTTTATCTGAACCTTGGATTGTACCAAAATTAGAGTTGTTGGTATATGTCGCCTATCAGAACAAGTATGCTACATCCAAACTCACATCCATCCAAAGGGATGTGGCCCATGCTCTTACACACCCCATATGTGAGGTGTAATCAATTGTGTCGACAGTGGTGCCACCTTTGATTGTCCATTCCTCCAAAAACACCCTAATATAATCATCCAAACCATCCAATCAATGGATAGAAGATGGTCTGCATTAGACTACAAGAGGTCCTATCAATGACCTGGACCCTCCATGTGGTCCCACCTTTCATTGTAGATCCCTCCCAAAATGATCACTTTGATTGGATGATCCTACCCATCTGATCAATGACTAGGAAATGAATGATTCTTAATCAATACACTAGAAAAAGGTATCATCATTCTCCATCACATGGTGCCCACATTTGATTGCCCATCTTTCTCAAGAGAATTACTTTGACCTGAGTCACCTGACTACGAGAACCATCCAAACAATTGCTTGGAAACTTGACGTTCCATAATGATCATAGCCCTCAGATCGATGGCCAAAAAAATGGACATTTTGCAGCATGTGTGGATCCATTCACCCCTTGACTTTCCAGCTTCATGAACTGGGGAGTTTTGCTTTTTTTATAGTTAAATTTCATCGCTTGTGCCCGTTTGCTAATTCAGCATTTAGTATTTAGTAAATTCAACAATTTAGATTAACCAAAGACAATAACTACACAATTCATGATTTTAGCAATTGAAAATTGCCGAGTTCACTGATTCCGTGGAATGATTACCCAGCATAGCCATCAGAAATTCCTTGACTTACCAACTTCATGAATTGGGGAGTTCCAACTTTTGTTTAATTGCCAAATTCAAGAGTTTTGCCCATTTTTTTAATTGGGAATTAGTAACTAGTAAATTTAGCATTTCAGGTAAATCAAACACATTAATTACACAATCGATGAATTTGGCTGAGGGCCCATCCAAACACCCCCTGAATAAGCTTTCTAAAAATCACCAATATAATGCATTATGGCATGTATAATGCACTGAAACAATAGTTAGATTAAGTGTTCCAAACACCTATCTTTAGCATAATAGATTATGCCATAATATTCTTTTCTTAATCTATTATTAACTCTACCATGAGCCAACCAAACAGGACCCATGTATGCAGTTTCTTGAGAGCTATCTATTGTTAACAGGGTTCCTACATCACTTTAACAACTTTTTTAAAGGCAAGGAATCAACAAGCATGAAAGATGGAATTATGGAAACATAGAAATATTAAATACCCAGCTGAGGAAAAGAATCTTGCCTCATGAGGATCCGATAGCACAACATCATCCATTTCCTGATCTTCACCAACATCTTCCTCTGGATCCTCTTCATCAGTATTGTCCTCCATATTTGATTCATCGAGACCAGCTGCAGAACCCTCCTCCGTAGGCATTGTATTTTCATTTTCTGGATTGGAAGCATCCTGCATTTCAGGTTTAGCAGATTCATTTTCTACAGGAGGTTCATCAGTAAACTTTGATCGCTTCTGTGCTGGTTTCTCTTTGTCACTCTCTTTGGCAGGGGCTTCTTCACGCTGCCTCTTCCGTTGATTTCTTTCTCTTACGAATTTTATACGCAGTTTCTACATATAAAGGAAGCATGTTGATTGAATGAGATCAGAAGAGTGGGTCAAGGTAAGACTTACATAATAAACAAACAAATTTTCTGTTCAGAACCTACCTCAAGAAATGCTAGAAGACGACAACCCATTTGGTACTGAAGCATTTCAAACATCGACTCAGCAAACAATGAAAGCTGCAAAAGGTGCAGTGGAATCACAAACAAGAAAAACAACTTAACAAAAGCCATCAGAGATAACCAGCACTGTCAGCTCAGCTGCAACTTGGATTTAAGACAAGTTTGCGAAGGGATTTAAATTCCTTCTAAATCTGCGTTGACAAAACCTACATAAGGTATTTTCTTCTTTGGCGGGTACCCATAAAGGCATCTTTTAAAATGCAATAATACTTTCTTCTTTCTTTTAGCATTTAAATGGGATTTCAAATGCATTGAAACCTTTAGATACCACCTGTATGACATTGCAGACTTATTCACAAAATGTTACCGCACTTGGGTCTGCTTAGTATGAAGAAACCACAGAGATCAACCAAATACATATATATACTCAAAAACATTATTGAAACCAAGTAGGTCAGGTCAATCAGCAATGCCATCTGCATTTCAAAATTAGGCGAACAGTAGACAATTGGGTAAATACACAGAAAAGAAAAAGAAAAAAGCAAACCTCAAATGTTGATTCCTCAATATCCTTGTCATTATAATCCAGGAGAGCATCCAATGAGAGTGAAATTGAGCGAAGCTGCAGGATACAACTGTACAGTGAGATAATCATCATAAAAGTTTGGCTAGGATGATGACATACGGAAAGATGACAATATATGCAAGTTTCTCAACTTACTTTAGATCCCTTGCTACATTTTGTTTGTAAAAACAAACCAGGGTGTTGTGGAGGTTCTTCATGCTTCCCCTTTTCCTTTACTTCTTTACTCGATTTTCTTTTAGGTCCATCCTTCCCATCCTTGGTTTGTTTCTCTTTTTCGTCCTTCGCTCTTTCCCTTTTGCCCTCATGACTATCCTTCTTCAGATCTTTATGCTTTGCGACCCCAGCCTCCATTTTATTCCCAGCAACATCTTTGTCAACCTTGAGATCCTTATCATCTACTCTTACCTCTTCCTTTTTATCCTGCCTGCCATCCTTGATTTCTTTTCCAGTAGCACCATCATCTTGCTTCTCAGCAGTTGTTTTAGACTCCTTTTTCTGGGTTAAATTCTTTCCGGATTTGTTGGCTTCAACTACCTGCTCATCAGCAACTCCAACTCGTTCCTTCATATTTTTTGCTTCACTTACTTTCTGTAATACCATACTTGCATCTCCCTTTTCATCCTTCTTGCTATCTGCACTCGTGCCCTTCTCTTCAATCACAGGAGCCTTTTTCTTAGGCACCTTTTTAATTATTTTCTTCTTTCCGGTAGTTTTAGCCGCAGTTTCCTGCTCAACTGAAGTTCCGTCTGGTTCTTTCTTACCCTTCATTTTATGTTCCTGACACTCAACTTCTTTCTCACTTTGTGATTCACCAGTGTTTGTATCCGCATGTTTCTTCTGACCAGCCTTTCCTATAGGAACCTTCTTTACAGTTTTCTTACTTGCAGATTTTTTAGCGCTTGATGGATCAGCAGAAGTCTCATCTTGTTGCCCTGTGGTTTCCTTTCCACCATGCTTCTCACCGCCATCCTTCTCCTCCATCTCATTCTGTTTGCTCACTGTCTTATCCACATTGGATTTTTTGTCAGCAGTCTTCACTTTGGTGACCTTCTTAATAATTTTCTTTTTTACAGGTTTTTCTACCCCAGAGGTTGCCTGGGAAGCAGAAATTCCATCACGCTCTCTCTTTTCATTGAGTACACCTTCTCCACCTACTTCTTCCACTTTGATCTCCACTCGTTTTCTATCCCCGTCTGAACCCTTCTCTACGAGCACCGGTGCATTTTCCTCAGTTATGTTTTTATCATCATTCACCTTCTCCATTTTCACAATGTTACTTGCCTGTTCACGGGGAGCAGCGTCAATAGTTTTTATTGTTTCCTTCTCATCCTTTACTGGATTGTCTTCCTTCTTAACACTTTTTGTGGAATCCACATCTTTGCCACATTTACCATGACTTCGATCCCCTAGAAATACAAGCTAGTGATTGTCATTTTTTAAAACTACAAATAGAAAAATAAAAACTCACTAAAATGAATACTTATACATAAGACCCAGCATACCTTTAACATCTTCCTTCCTTTCACTTGATCTCTAGAAGAACAAGAATAAAATAAGTTAGAATTTTAGATCCACAACATATGCCCATTGAGCAAAGACAACCGACAGTGTTTTCACAAAAGCATTTGAGGCAAAAAATAACCAATAACAAACCTTCTCCCTTTTCACAGCCAGTTGCTGTTCTCTCTCAATTATAGCCTTCTTGTATGCATGCCATTGGCTTTGCCATAACTCCCACGAAGGAAGACATCCTGATAAATCTGGAACAAACAGCACAGTGATTTCTTTATGGCTAAACAACCCATCCTTGCCAATTCTGTCATAATGTATCTGCACAAACCAATTCACAAATAGAAAATAGATGTCAAGAGGTAAACATATGAACAATGGTTCAATTTTGGGACAATGGATATGAACACAAACAATTCCGTCAAAGTCATCAGGCATAGAACTACGAAATTGCCAAGTATGAATGGCTTAGCGAGTTGCTCTAACTTAGAAATAATTTCTCAAGTGTCTTACTTTAAGCGTTGTTTGCACAACTGACTGTTGGTCAATGTATAGAGTGGACCCAAACAGGAAGGATCCATAAGTTGGCCATGAAAATTCTCGGCCTTACAGGTTCTGCAAGCGGTTGCGAGCACAACTGGAGTACATTTGAGTTGATAAATTTTTCAATTCATTCCTCGAATGTCGAATTTAAACTTAGAGTGAATATTAGAACTTATAAGTACTCGTTAATCAACTTTCAAATGAAATGCTATATAGATTCTCACACACACACACACACACACACACACACAAAGAATCTTCTTGAACAGAAGAAGCTAAATGACCTAGTCTTCGTCCAATATAACCAAAAGCTGTGAGAACGATTCCAAGCTAGACAAGAGAAACCTGGTTTCTATGATCCCATTTGCCTACATTATCTGGAGTTGGGTCCATGAGTGGTTTGTAGGGACAAAGGACACAGTCTTTGCACGTGAGAACATAATATGGGCCTAAGAAGATGTTGCATTTAGATAGACACCTAGAGAAAGTTCTTCAAGTCAAAGGACGAGAAAAGGGGTGAGTAATAACACGAAGACTAACAGCAGTCAAGGCCAAGAAGCAGAAGAGATTGAAGAGAAACAAGAAGAAAATTATCAAAATGATCCACCATTGGACGTGAATGAACAACTAGTATGAACCGACAACAAAGAAGAAGAAGAAGAAGAAGAAGATGATGATGAAGTACGCATCGAAGAAGGAGATGACTCTGATGACAATGATGGTGGTGATAATGTTGTGCCACAATGGATAAGGGATTAATGTATATAGTATTAATGTACTAATCTATTTTCGATTTTTAAATTTTGAATTTGTAAGTTGTAACTAATTTGTAGTTACGTAAATTGTAATTGTATTTGTAACTTTGTAGTTTTTTTTACTGTTTTAGTTCATAGTTTGTAACTTTGTACATACTATTTATACATCAATTCATCAATAAAATTTGTGTTTGTAGTTTTTAATAAGGTGTTAGTTAACCATGGTGTGTCATAAAGGCCGTAACATAAAGGTAATAGCGGCAACCATTACACGTAACGAGATCGTAAAGGCTGTTACAGCCCCCAAGACTTCTAAATGTGAGGTGAAATCAGCCCTAAATGCTTCCAAGTGTAACCATTTTGGACACCATTCATAAAGCGTCAATTAGGGAAGTCAAACATGAATATTAATGTTATTGAGACAGAAGAAGGGGCTGAGGGTGAAAAAAAGAAGTGGAAGAGGTCAACTCATACGACTAGGGGAGAGACTCATGATTCAAAGAAGTCAATCCACCTTACCCAAAAGAAACAGTCGGGAGGAAGTACTTTCCACAACCAATTCACAGTGTGAGAAGAGACATGAAATGGATATTATTATTTTTTTGAAAGATAACTTGTATAAAAAAGAGAGGGGGGGGGGGGGGGGGGGGAGACTAAAGAAAAGGAACTGGTGAGGTAGCAGAACCAACTAAGCCGTAAGAGACATGAAATGGATATTATGGATAGCACAAGTCGTCAACTCATGACAACTTTGTTTTGGAACAAATGTGAAGAAGCTACAACTACTAGTACAAATATTCTAAAGCCATATCATGTCTTTTGGGTGGATGAAGGGAGTGAGCAGACAATATCCCAACAGTGTTTAGTATCATTCCACATCGACAACATGCTCCAATAGAAAGTGTGGTGCGAACCAATGTCATTCTGATGGGATCACACACATCAGAATGATTATATCGCACATGTTCCATTTTGTTGTCGTCAAGGTCAGTCTTGTGCATAGTGGACACGCTGGGAGGGGATAAGGCCCTTGGGCCAAATGGTTTCCCAATTCTCTTTTTCCAATCCTTTTGGGAAATGCTAAAAGGGGATATTATGGATTTTGTGAATGAATTCTATGATAGAGGGCTGCTCTCAAAAGATCTCAGAGCATCGTTCGTTGCGCTCATTCCAAAGATCTCGGGTGCGAACTCTTTAAAGGATTTTCAGCCAATCAGTTTACTCGGTCTTGGCATCTCGGTTAAAAGGGGTGATCGGTGCTGTCATCTCTGAAAATCAAAGTGCTTTTATTCTGGGTCGACAAATGGTGGAGACTGCCCTCATTGCTCTTGAATGCTTGGACTCTAGTCACAGATCCAATTCTAACAGTATGCTATGTAAGCTGGACATCGAAAAGGCGTACAATCACGTAGATTGGGGATTTCTTCAGTATATGCTCTTTTAGATGAGTTTTCAAGACAGATGGAGAAGATGGATAGGGGAATGTGTGGGATCGGCGTTCTTTTCTATCCAAAAGGCTTTTTCAAAAGTTCAAGGGGATTGAGACAAGGTGACCCCATGTCCCCCTTCCTTTTCCTAATAGTTGGGGAGACTCTCTCTAGAATGCTAAGTAAGGGTCAAGCCGAAGGCATTTTTAGTGGGTTGAGAGTGGAAGGGATGGCTAGGCCCATATCTCACATTCAGTTTGCAGACAACACCCTTTTGTTCTGTGAAGCTGATCAAACCAAAGTAAGTAATCTGTGAACTATCATTAGGTGCTTTGAAGCAATTTCAAGTTTGAGAGTAAACATGGCCAAGTCAAAGTTGTTTGGGGTAAACATAGAGGAAGAAGAAATAAAAAAATTATGCAGATTTCTTTCAGTGCTCGGCGGGCCGTTTGCCAACTTCCTTTATGGGTCTTCCTCTATGTATAGGAAAGCCTCCTAAATTCCTATGGGATAAGGTTATCAATAGATTTGGGTTGTATCTTGCTAGATGGAAGTGTAGATACCTATCCTTAAGGTTATCAATAAATTTGGGTTGTATCTTGCTAGATGGAAGTGTAGATACCTATCCTTGGGAAGCCGATTAACCCTTATCAAGACAGCATTGTCGAATCTTCCTCTCTATTCCAATGTCCGATGCCAATCCTGGCAATTTTAGAAAGCCTAAGACGGTATTTCCTATGGCATGGGAAGGAAGGCAAGAAAAAATTCTATTTGGTCAGTTAGAAGGGGGTTTGTAAGCATATTGATCAAGGAGGGGCAGGTATAAAAGATCTCAAAACCATGAACTAGGCTCTTCTAGGCAAATGAATGTGGAGACTTGGGACTGAAAGCAAATCTCTTTGGAACAATCTAGTCAAAAGCAAGTACGATCACTCCGGGGGGGGGTGGACAAAGGACTCTTCTAACTACAAAGCTTTGGTTCTTTGGAAATAAATTCTATCTATGAAAGAGAAAGCTCTAAAAGGTACTCGCATTGCAATTGGAAATGGAAAACGCACCCGATTCTGGGACGACATCTGGGTGGGAGATAATGATAGGGACATGACGCGCACGCACACCACCCCCCTACGCACATACGCAAGGAAAAGGAAGCTCCCACCGTCGATCTGGCTCGATGACGACGTCCAGGGAGGGCCTCCCTAGTTAGAAGACAAAGTTTTGATTTAAAAAAGTGGGCACGATAGTCAAGAAAAGCTCATCATAAGATCTCATGATCGTGGCCCACTAGTCAGATTAACTTCATACTTTAGTTTTTGCTCATTTATATTATTTAGAACATCATGAACGCTTTAGATTTCTTTGATTGACTTTTATTTTAGTTTACTTCATCGCCAAGTAATAGGTTGCGCACATGGCGCGAGTTTTGGAGTATAGGGTTTTCCCTATAAATAGGCACCCCTTGTAGTTCTTTCGATTCATTGAAGTTGAATAAAAATTCCTGCGTGGTTTTTCTGCTCTCCGAGTTTCTGAGTTATGAAAAAATTAAAGTGGGTGCGAAGCCCTCCCTTTTCGAAGAGCTGAGATTAAAGTGGGTGGGAAGCCCTCCCTTTTCAAAAGGTTAACTACTGTGGTGCGAAGCCACGTTTATCCCCATCTGCCCCTCCATCTTATTTCATCCCTCCCACAACCATCTTCGCGCTCAATCCGTTTGTTTTGTAGTTGTTCATCCCTCCACAGCCAGTTTTCAGAATCTGGCCATGCAGGATGGCTGAAACTTCGATGGAGCACCACACCCAGACCACAGCCTGGATTGACGTGAGATTTGGAGGTTTTGCAGCCCCAGCCTAGCTGACCAGGGCCAAGAAGCCGGTTTGGATAGGCGGGCCTTCATCGCACTTGCGTCAGCCCCGGGGCACCATCTGCACACGGGAACTATTTCTAGGTCAGGTTTTCCTCTGGTTTTCCTCTTTCATTACTATTTCCTAAACCCTAGCTTTTCACCCTAGGGTCCCTTGAATTGAAATCGGGGAATCCCTTGGATTAGGGACTGATTCTTATGTGCATATGTGGTTGATTTCTATTTCCTTTTGACATCGTTTGGCTTATAATTTTTATTAGTCCAGCCCTAGCCTGTGTCGGCCTGGACCCGCATAGATTCCTCTTTCATTGAATGTTTGGACTATCTTGTGGGATGTGGAATTTGTGTAATTGTTTCTAAATTGGTATGATCTAAGCCTGAATTCTTGCACATCATACTTGAATTTCATGTCTTGCATCAAATTTGGTATCAAAGCTTAGGGTTCTTATAGGGGAATACATTACATGTTTAGGGTTAGTTTGTTTGAGTCCATCATGCATTCAGTTCATCATATGTAGTTTTTAGGAGTCCATAGTCCCTGATATTAGTTGCTGAAATTTCTGTTAGCAGGAAGTTAGCAATTTACATTGCTGTAACTTCCTGTTATTCCTTTATTTTAGCAACTATATTGCTAGATTTTAGTAGCACTGCATAGTTTCCCTCATATAGAGTCTCATAGGATCATTTAGTCCCATATAATTGTCATATAAAGTCCTTAGGTTGACTTGTAAGTTGTATGCCCACACGTACATGTCATGGTTTTGGCTAGCACCCTACACTAAACATGGAACAACTGCTAGAGTCACTAAACAAGTTGTCCCAACAAATTGAGTCTTGGGGTAAGTGCTTGAAACAAGACATATATCAATGCCTTGACCAAATAGAAAGTCTCCCTCAAGACAAACCCCACCATTAGGGAAGATGGTCAATCTCAGGCAGGTGGCCAAGAGGATAGACCAATTGATGCGGACAACACCAAGCCATTCAAAGTATATCAACGTAGGAGGCGTGCATTACCCGTGTCAATGTGGTTAGATGACGGATACGGGTCGGGTCTCTAGAGGTTGAAGACCTTACACGTGTTCATGACAAGTGTAAGTTGCTTAGAGGAGACATTTGGACCATTGGATCGCGAAGATGGTGTGATCGGACCGTTGGATCGTCACGGCCCACCTTCATTACACTACCTTCGCGGCACTATCATCGAGGCCCATCGGGCATCTTAAATTTACATTTAGTTTATGAACATTTGAGTTAATTAAGTTTTGAGACAGTTTGTGCACAATTTTGTGCGAATTTCTTTTTTTTGAAACTTTTTTTAAGCAAGGGTATTTTGGTGATTTCATGTAATTACGATTTTATAAGGGTTGCCCTAAACCCATAGCATGTTATGTGATGTTTTATGAAAAAGAAAAAAGAGCTTTTTTGCTTCTGACGATCTCGTCTTCGACTTCCAGTGATTGGAAGAGGGCGTGAGGCCCAGGTAAACAATTTCTCATCCCCTACTTCTTTCTCCTTCTCTCTTTTCTCAAGGTATTCTTTTATTTAACCTTATTCTCTTCTTTTTCTCCTAATCTCAAAAGATTTTCATTCCCTTTTCATCCCCACATAAAACCCATCACCCAATTTTATATTTAAAGAACCACCATTTTTTTCCTCTAAATTTTCCAGATTTCCAATCCAAGAAATTTCTATTTTTCTGGATTAGAAAATCCACTTGGATCGTTAGACCGACCCATTGCAAGACGAAAGTTCTATCTTTCGCCGGATCCAATTAAATTCAGATTTCAAGATTCAATACTTCGTGTTTATGATGGATGGCCCTAATCAATGCTATGTTGCCCTTATTTCCTTCTTGTGTTTATGATGTATAAATCAAGCTGATATTTATTTGTTTTTAAGATTGCATGAATCTGCCCCTCTCAAATAGCATGCTCATTTAAGGTTAGATTAGGCTGTCCTACATCAATTTTGGTATCAAATCTTGGTTCTTGCATTGGGTCGTCTTAGATCGAGTTATCAAGAATCTAGATTTTTATTTTATTTTATTTTATTTTCTAGGGTTTCATGCATCGCATATAGTCTTAAATCTGAAATTTTTGGATTTGCATTATAAAAAATAAAATAAAATAAAATAAAGGAGTCTAAATCTGAATTTTTCCACATTTGCATCATTTTAAAGGTTAAGAACATCGGTGTCCATAGTCTTGTGTCAAAACAATCTCTTAGAGTCATGTTTTAGGAAACCTAAGTTGAGTCTTATTGTGTATGCCCACTCGGACTGGTAGAGGATTTGGTCTACACCCGATTTTCAATATGGAACAGTTGACTGAGATGATGAACACGATCAACCAACGTTTGGCCGTCATTGAGGCACAATCTAGGAACACGAATACCCGTATGGATCAGATAGAAGCATCCCTAAGAGAAATCTCCGACATTGGAGGGGATGAACAGTCTCACGTAGGGGGAGTAGTTGAGGAACGGGTAGGAAATCGTGGTAGAGGTCGTGGAGCACGTGGCCGAGGGGTAGGACGTGGAGGGGCGCGAAATCCGCAACCCGCTGTCGAGTATCAAGACCGTTATGATGTCGATGAGAGGGTCTTAAAGAGTGTTAAAGTAGATGCTCCTAGTTTTGATGGGCGTCTTGACCCAAAAGCATTCCTTGATTGGTTAGCGGACATGGACCATTATTTCGAATGGTATGAGATGTCTAAGAACCGACAAGTGCGGTTTGCAAAGATGAAACTTGTAGGTCAAGCTAAATTATTTTAGACAAATATGGAGCGTAGGATCGAGAGATCAGGAGGTGTCCCAGTCGCGCATTGGGTAAAGATGGAGTTATTGAAGGAAAAATATCTTCCTCTCTCTTACTGTCAAAAGCTCCTAGATCAATGGCAAGCATTACGCCAAGGATCTATGTTGGTTGCAGATTACATTGCAAAATTTGAGGAGTATATGATGCGGTGTGATATTCAGGAGGATCCCTTAGTGACGCTGGCGCGTTTCAAGGTGGGTCTTCGCATGGATCTGCAGCGTGAGCTTATGACCCATGCAGTGAGTGACTTGGATCAGGCTTACCAAGTTGTACAAGAGTTAGAGCTTTGAGTCCCGAGACTCTACTGTAGATCTGGTTTTCAGGGAACCAAACCTAACATTGGAAGTCAGCCTAAGGCGCAGGCTAGTGCACCGCCTAAGCCTAAGGATGATATGGGAAAAGGTGTCCTTGGTGCCAATCCTGGCAGTGGTAGTCATTTGAGATGTTATGAGTGGGGAGGTACAGGTCATTTCGCATACCAGTGCACGGCAAAGACTCGCAGGAAAGCCTTAGTCATAGACGAGTCAAATGAAAATGCGGATGACATGGGTGATTATGAAGTTGAGGAATATCATCCAGAGATAGGTGCTAGTGATTATGAAGAAGAAGAACCAGAGACTGCACCACTAGCTGTGTAGTTAGATGTGCTTTAGCGCAGGCCAAAGAGTGATGATTGGCGTAGAAGCACAATTTTCTACACGTTTATCAAGAGCGATGACAAAAACTGCAAAGTCATCGTGGATAGTGGTAGTTGCACTAACATGGTCTCAGCTAGCACAATCACTCGTTTGGGTTTGAAGCCCATCCCTCACCATTAACCCTACAAGGTTTCTTGGGTTGACACGTCTTCTATGCCTGTGTCCCAGCAGTGTTTAGTCCCCATCCAAATCGGTTCATATAAAAACATGTTGTGGTGTGATATTTTACCTATGGATGTAGGTCACATCATTTTAGGGAGGCCGTGGTTATACGATAGAGATGTCATGATTTTTGGTCGCTCGAACGTGTGTGCATTCACGCATGAGGGCAAGAAAATCAAGATTAATCCGTTGCCACCCAAGAGCTACACAGACAAGGCTAGGGATGTGAAAACGAGTGAGTCAAGGAAGGATGTGAGGAAATCTATTCCGAAGTCTCTACATATCATAAATGCAAAAGAGTTTGAGAAAGAGACAGAGGATGATTCGACGGTGTACGCCCTAATGGCTAGGGAAGTTACACCCGAGGTTCATGTAGAGTTATCCCCTGAGGTGACTTCGGTTCTTAAAAAGTACAGTGATGTATTCCCCGAGGATTTACCGGATGAGCTTCCACCTATGCGGGACATCCAACATGCCATTGATTTCGTCCCGGGGTCTTCTTTACCGAATCTTCCTCATTACAGGATGAATCCTGCGAAGCATGCAGAGTTGCATAGACAGGTAAATGAGCTCCTGCAAAAAGGTTTCATCTGTGAGAGTATGAGTCCGTGTGCCGTACCAACGCTATTAACGCCTAAGAAAGATGGTACGTGGCGGATGTGTGTGGACAGTAGGGCCATTAATAAGATCACGATCAAGTATCGGTTTCCGATACCGAGGCTTGATGATATGTTAGACATGATGGCCAGATCCACCATTTTTTCCAAGATAGACCTCAAGAGCGGGTATCACCAGATACGCATACGCCCTGGAGATGAGTGGAAGATAGCCTTTAAGACGAAGGATGGGTTGTACGAATGGTTGGTCATGCCCTTTGGCTTGACTAATGCACCCAATACTTTTATACGTGATGACCCAGGTTTTGAGACCCTTTATGGGGAAGTTCTTAGTGGTTTATTTTGATGACATACTCATATATAGTACCACTAAAGAGCTGCATCTCGACCACTTGAGACAGGTCTGTAGTGTCCTGAGGGCAGAGAGGTTATGTGCGAACCTTAAGAAATGTTCGTTCTTGTCTGATAGAGTTGTCTTCTTAGGGTTCATAGTGTCGTCTGTAGGGATGCGAGCAGATCCAGAAAAAGTCAAGGCCATAGTTGATAGCACGAACCGCGAGACATACATGAAGTGAGAAGCTTTCATGGCTTAGCCACATTTTATCGTCGGTTCATTCGAGGGTTTAGCACTATTATGGCTCCCATTACTGATTGCATTAAAAAGGAGAGTTCATATAGTCTAAGGCCGCAGCCTAAGGCATTCAAAGATATTAAGGGCAAGATGATAGAGGCTCCCATGTCGTCTTCCGTTTTTTCTAAAGTCTTCGAAGTAGCGTGTGATGCTTCAGGCGTAGGTATAGAAGGAGTACTAAGCCAAGAGGGTCATCCAGTTGCCTATTTCAGTGAGAAACTGAATGAGGCAAACAAAAGTATTCCACCTATGACAAAGAATTTTATACGATAGTGCAATCGCTACGTCATTGGCGTCATTATCTTCTACCGCAAGAATTTGTCTTGTTTTCTGATCACGAGGCTTTGAGGTATTTGAATTCCCAAAAGAAGCTTAACCCAAGGCATGCCAAGTGGGCAGCGTTTCTTCAGGAATATTCATTTGTCCTGAAACATAAAGCCGGGATCGAGAACAAACCAGCCGATGCCCTTAGTGGGAGAGTGACATTGCTCAACTCCTTGAGTGTATAAGTTGTCGGGTCTGAGCAATTAAAAGACGAGTATCCTATGTGTCCAGATTTTGGGGGAACATGTGTCACTCTTAGGTGCCCAGCATAGTTCGGGTGAGTTCGTGCTAAAAGATGGTTTCATTTTCAAAGGAGACCGACTTTGTATTCCCCGCACTTCCCTCCGGGATTTCTTTGTTTGGGAGCTTCATGCTGGAGGTATTGCTGGCCATTTTGGTCGAGATAAGACCATCGCCCTAGTGGAGGATCGATTTTATTGGCCAAGTCTTAAGCGAGACATAGCCAAAATTTTAGGGCAATGTCGAACATGTCAACTGGCAAAACAGAAGAAGCAGAATACTGGATTGTACACGCCATTGCTAGTGCCACACGCACCGTGGCAAGACATCAGTATGGATTTCGTGCTTGGACTTCCCAAGACAATTAAAAAGCACGATTCCATTTTTGTGGTCGTGGACCGTTTCTCAAAAATGGCCCACTTCCTCCCTTGTTCTAAAACCTCGAGATGCGTCCAACATAGCCAAGATTTTCTTTGAAGGGGTGGTTCGCTTACATGGTTTACCTAAGACCATAGTATCTACGAGGGGATGTCCGGTTTACTAGTTATTTTTGGAAGACATTATGGCATATAATAGGTACGAGACTCCAGTTCTCGTCTGCCTACCATCCTCAAACTGATGGTCAAACTGAGGTTGTGAATCGAAGTCTCGGAAATCTACTGCGATGTTTGGTGGGTGAACACATTAAAACTTGGGACTTAGTCCTGCCAGTAGCCGAGTTTGCATATAACAGTTCAGTTAATAGGTCTACGGGTATGAGTCCATTCGAGATTGTTAGTGGTTATAAACCTAGATTACCCATAGATTTGTTACCTATGTCAGTCACTCAGAGGACCTCAGAGTCAGCCGATGCATTTTCCCATCACTTTCATGAGTTGCATGCAGAGATTAGGAGGCAAATAAATGCTAGTAATGAACAATACAAAATTTCAGCTGACTTACATCGTAGAATTCAAGAATTTAATGAGGGTGATTATGTAATGGTTAGGATGAGGCCAGAACGGTTCCCACAAGGTACCGTTAAGAAGTTACAAGCACGTAGTGCTGGACCATTTAAGATTCTGAAAAAGATTGGGTCCAATGCGTATGTGATAGATCTTTCACCTCGCATGGGGATTAGTTCAACATTCAATGTGGAGGATCTAATGCCTTATTCAAGCCATCCCATAGACCCTAATTTTGTTCCAAACCATTGGCCAATTTCTGAATTTTCTTCCCAACCCACACCACCTATGCCTACTATACCTGAGATGGGAGAAGAAATTGAAGGAATTGTGGATGAGCAAATTGTTTCCACTCGAGACGGTGGATTTCAAAGGTACTTAGTGAAGTGGTAGAATAGACCATCATCCGACTGTACATGGTTGACAGAAGCAGAGTTGCAGCGACTAGATCCAGATTTGTTAGAAAAGCACAAAAGTTTTATCTCGCCGGAGTCGAGATCTTCTCAGTCGAGGGGAGTTGATGCGGACAACACAGCCATTCAAAGTATATCAACGTAGGAGGCGTGCATTACCCATGTCAATGTGGTTAGATGACGGATACGGGTCGGGTCTCTAGAGGTTGAAGACCTTACACGTGTTCATGACATGTGTAAGTTGCTTAGAGGAGACATTTGGACCATTGGATCGCGAGGATGGTGTGATCGGACCGTTGGATCGTCACGGCCCACCTTCATTACACTACCTTCACGGCACTATCATCGAGGCCCATCGGGCATCTTAAATTTACATTTAGTCTATGAACATTTGAGTTAATTAAGTTTTGAGACAGTTTGTGCACAATTTTGTGCAAATTTCTTTTTTTTTGAAACTTTTTTAGGGGTATTTTGGTAATTTCATGTAATTACGATTTTATAAGGGTTGCCCTAAACCCATAGCATGTTATGTGATGTTTTATGAAAAAGAAAAAAGAGCTTTTTTGCTTCTGACGATCTCGTCTTCGACTTCCAGTGATTGGAAGAGGGCGTGAGGCCCAGGTAAACGATTTCTCATCCCCTACTTCTTTCTCCTTCTCTCTTTTCTCAAGGTATTCTTTTCTTTAACCTCATTCTCTTCTTTTTCTCCTAATCTCAAACGATTTTCATTCCCTTTTCATCCCCACATAAAACCCATCACCCAAATTTATATTTAAAGAACCACCATTTTTTTTCTCTGAATTTTCCAGATTTCCAATCCAGGAAATTTCTACTTTTCTGGATTAGAAAATCCACTTGGATCGTTAGACCGACCCATTGCAAGACGAAAGTTCTATCTTTCGCCGGATCCAATTAAATTCAGATTTTAAGATTCAATACTTCGTGTTTGTGATGGATGCCCTAATCAATGCTATCTTACCCTTATTTCCTTCTTGTGTTTATGATGTATAAATCAAGCTGATATTTATTTGTTTTTAAGATTGCATG
Organism: Magnolia changhungtana; assembly: GCA_030180095.1. Classification (NCBI taxonomy): domain Eukaryota; kingdom Viridiplantae; phylum Streptophyta; class Magnoliopsida; order Magnoliales; family Magnoliaceae; genus Magnolia; species Magnolia changhungtana. Next base: position 6,970,061 of record JASAUF010000365.1, on the reverse strand, counting down.
AATCCGCCCCTCTCAAATAGCATGCTCATTTAAGGTTAGATTAGGCTGTCCTACATCACCAATGAATGGAGATGGCCAAGGAATCAGTCATGGGCGTGCACTCGTACCCCCACCCCATGAGGGACATCAAGACCATTATTTTGAGGGGTATAACATGTGCGGCCTGGTTGCTAGAGAGAGTGCGCCAGAGGCTAGTCTAGAGTTACCTACTGAGGCCATTCCGGTAGTAGAGTTTCACGATGTCTTTCCTGATGATCTACCGGATGAGTCTCTCCCTAGGAGAGATATAGAGCACACCAGAACATGGGACACCGTAATACCTACAACTGAGTTTGCGTTTAATAGTTCTGTCGATAGGTCCATAAGTCTGTCCTTATGAAGTCGTTACTGGTTATAAACCTGAGAAACCTATTAATCTTGTCCCTATGTCATTGTCCCATCGGCCGTCAGAGCCTGCAGAGTCTTTTGTGCATCACATTCATTCATGGCATCAAGAAATCGGGCAGAAGATCACTACTAGTAATGAACATTACAAATTTTCTGCAGACCAGCATAAATGTTTCAAGGAAGTCAATGTAAAGGACTCTGTGATGATCCGCATCAGGCCGGAGTGGTATCCTCCGGGGGCCATTCGTAAGTTACACGTGCGTAACACTGGACCCGTCAAAATTATAAAACGAAACGGTCTCAATGCGTATGTGGCAAATCTTCCACCCTCCATGGGAATTAGTTCCACATGCAATGTGGAGGATCCAGTTGCATTTCAAGAGGTCATTGATGCATTGTCCAGCCTTTCGCCTAACCATCCTGATTCATCAGACCTTTCCCTTGATCCATGGCCCCCTCCCGACTTATCTTCCCAACCTCTACCTCTCATACATACCCTTCTTGACCCATTTTTCCAGCCATACGCCCCATACCTACCTGTCCCAACCCATTTTCCCAGCCTCTACATCCCATACCTACCCGTCCCGACCCATTTTCCCAGCCTCTACCTCCCATACCTACTCTTCTTGATCTTTCTTTCCAGTCTTTACCTCTCATACCTAACCTTCACACACCCAGAGGAAATAGAGAATATTATGGACCATCAGATAATTTCAACATCGGACGGCGAGTTTCAGAAGTACCTGATTATATGGAAGTCACGCCCAGCTTTAGACAGCACGTGGTTCACTAAGGAGGAGCTTCAAAGACTTGATCCTGACATCCTGGAGCGGTTCAAGAGTTTTATTTCGTCAGTGGCGGAATCTTCGCAGGCGAGGAGAATTGATGGGGACATCACGCGCACACGCGCCACCCCCTACGCACGTACGCAAGGAAGAGGGCCTCACCGTCAATCTGGCTCGATGACGACGTCCAGGGAGGGCTTCCTAGTTAGAAGACGAAGTTTTGGTTCAAAAGAGTGGGCCTGATAGTTAAGAAAAGCCCATCATGGGATCTCATGATCGTGGCCAGTTCATACTTTAGGTTTTTCTTATTTATATTATTTAAAATATCGTGAACGCTTTAGATTTCTTTGATTGATTTTTATTTTAGTTTACTTCATCGCCAAGCATTGTTGTCATGCGCGATCGCATATGCGCATATCCATATGCAGATCGCATATGCTGTATGCAATCATGGCATATGCGATCTGGCACATATGCAATCGCATATATTGCATATATATGCAATCGCATATGCGATCATGTCTTGGACTTTTCGGATTCAGCCCACAACCTTCTTCGGGCATGGTACGGTCCGAGGAGTGGAAAGCAAAGATCGAAGCTTTGGAGGCTGTCTTTCTTGTCAGTTTGGTGGGCCGTATGGGAAGAAAGGAATGGTAGATGTTTTAATGGCACTTCTAACTCGGTCGAGAGAATTGTGCAAGGGTCATATACCTCATAGCAGAATGGGGTTCTTCCATTGAAAAACTTCATGATTGTAATTTGTCTTTTTTGGGTTCTTAGTTGATCTGCTATCTCAGCAAATTAGCTTCCCCCTTTGTTTATGTTTTCCTTCTTTTCTAATAAAGTTACTGTTACCACTCAAAAAAAAAAAAAAAAGGTCAGTCTTCTGCAATGACAACATGTTCCATTCTACTGTCGTTGGGGTCAGGCTTCTTCATGATTATATCACACAAATTGGCACTTGAAACAATAAAGGGTCTATGTCACATAGGATTGCAGACAGATTTACTTAGACTATCATTTCACATCTGTTATAAGGGTTGAGATGTATTACAGCCAATGGCTAGGATTCAACGGCAATTTAAGGTTGAATTTACTATATAAAGGCTTTTACCATCCGATTAGAGAATCAAAGAGAAATTACACCGTTTTCCTTTTTGAGACCAGAAGTGCAGTCATTTTGATATTCATTGCTTGAATTTACTGTAGATGCTGGAAATTAAAGTTATCGCTGAGAAAGTTTCTCATAACAAAAGATCGTGTTTTAGTGCTTGGAATTTGCACAAAATTGCTGGGTGGTTGAGTTGCCGTAAATTTGTGAATAATTGCTGATTCCACAACTATTTTCTATGATTTACAAAAATTGGTGTTGGGAATTCCTTGTGGACCTTCTAATGTGCTGTTGGAACTGGAGTCTGGATATGGCAATCAATCAGAACCATATAAAACCTAGATTGGCTGCAAGTGCAGCAAAATAAACTCAAGAAAGAAGTACACTAAATCACTAATACCTGAGATGATCTGTTCATCCCTAACTTCAACCAAGTTAGCATTAGATTAGATCATCATTCCTCTAATGATTAATCATAAATTTTGATCTGAAACTTCCATTAAACAAAAATCACAACCACACAATAGTCATGCAGCACAAAAACACGAACTAAGAAAGTACGAAAGGAGACAAGACTACCTCAAGAAACCGATTCCAGTGCTGGGAATTTTGCAGATCAAGTTGGGTTAAATCTTTCACATGTCTGTCAAAGAAATCAACTCTAGATTTTAGTGCACAAAATACCATCTGTATATTTTGAAATTCAAGAACCTAAAGACAAATTTATTATGGGTTTTTTTTTGTGGATGGATTAGAAGATACAAAAATACTATCAGTAAGCACCTAAGAGCTGACTGAACCAAGGAGGAATCATCAACCAAGGGATCTCCACCATCCAGAGCTGCATTCCATGGGCCTCCAATTGCCATGAAGGAACGATCTTTCCTGAGAATTGCAAACCTCAGGATATTATTAAGATGGGGTATCTTGTCATCAGAACTTTTATCAGAACATAGCTCCTCCAGAGCATGGCTACTGATACCACTCATCAAGATCCCTAAAATGGGTAAAAATGTGTTGAATATTTTTTGAAGGATAAAAATATATTGAATATTAAACCACAGGGTGGGAATGCCTGTAATTCTTGTAAATACTGCAGCCAATGAGCTCGAATGAAATGAATCACTACACCCATAAACTAAAAATTGACCTTTCAACCCCAATGCAAGAGTGAAATGAATTTAGTTACAAAATGAAACAAAGGTCGGGGCTACGCATATGTTATTTCCCCGGCCAATAGCCGTGCTAAGTGCCCTTCCCTTGTTAGGGAATGTCTTCCCATTGTTATGGTTGTGCCTCTTTCATCTTAATAAAATTTGTCGTTCATAAAAATAAAAAAATAAAAACAAAGACAATGTATCGAAAGCATTCCCAATGAACAAAATTAAGCTAGCCTAATGGCCAGATACATATAAACAAAATTAATGGTGCTAACCTCATGGCCAGATACATGCAACAAAAACATAAGTTAAATAATATCATTGGTTCCCAACACATTCTCAGTTAACGTCTTTCAAATCACAACCTTTCTGTAGGTAATTAAGTCACCAAGATAGTTCTCTTCCAAAAGATTATATGACTATTTATTGCAAGTGGCCAATGAGAGCCTGCATTAAAATTTCCACAATCAATTATTTTTATCATGTGACCTATTATTTATATTTTTATTAGTACATGACCTATTTTTTGGTATGGTATATATTTATCTTATGTGACCTACTATTTATAGCACATGACAAGTCTCTCAAAGATTCACCTTTGCATTCCATACAGTGCTTTTGCAATTGGGATTTCCTGGCTCCTCAACCAATGGCTCTGCAGAAGGCTCTTTTGGCTCCGCTCTAGCATCTACTTCAATGAGGTCATGCTCAAATCTATTCCACACAAGCAGAAACAATAAACTGTTTATTCTGAACAGTTTCTGCCATAAAGAAATTCAGAAGCATAAAAATCTAATCTTAATCCCATAAAAAATAGCCCCATTTCCGAACTCTCCCCCAACACATAAGCAGAACTAACTACACAGCCAATAGAAAGAAGGCAGATGACAAACTACATTGCACTGTAACAGGGCAACTTAAAAAGAGAAGATACCTGACAGGAGTGTGTAATGACAGATTCAGGTTTCCCTTTGGCCAGTGCAGAACAATCTAAGGAAAATTGAGAAGATCCATTACAATACGTATTGAGTACACACTTCAGCCTAGATTCAAGACAAGTAAGATAGCCGTGACTTACTTGCAAGCAACTGAAATAAGAAAAGTCATACCTTGGTGAATTCCGGGGATATTGATAATTTTGGATACCGCTTGCTCAAGGCCAAGTAGTCCCTTTCAACGTCCACCAAACAGGATGGGTAAACCTGAAAATAGAGTATAGTTCCATTATCCCACCTAATAAACTCCGAAGACACCACGATTCCCATATAGAGCAAAGCAAGAAGTAAATGAAGCAGATTGTTTGAATCAGCTCTAGATGGAAAAAAAAAAAAACTATGAAATATTGTAGTTGTTTCCTGACTCTCAGCTGTTTGAAGTGTTCAATGGTTGTTTCTCTCCTAAAAGAATCTCCCCGCATGACATTACTTTTGTAGCTTCATCATATCCGTTGTCAACACCAACAACAAATGGAAACTAGGCATAGCCACAAACAAAATGCATACCTTAAGCTGTATATATATGATCATACACCAAAAGCAAGACCTATACCAAGTTGATCCTAGATTTCCAAATACAAATCCCATAAATACCTTGGTGTATTTAGGAAAAAGTGTGAATCTAAGGAATTCTAGAAGAATATCTAGAAAAGAGGCAATGGGCAATTGGTTCAGAATTTTCTCATGAAACTTCAAGGCTGAGATGAAATCAGGAAACAGAACAGGAACCTAAGAAGCAGCCCTCAGACCCAGAGACTCACGGCAGACTAATTTCCCAATATCACTGAAGATTCATGGTTTTACCTTGCAAACATATTCTCTCCTTTTTTCTTTAAGGGGTGAATGACGCCTTCAGCATGACAGAGCACACAGTTAGTTAAGAAGGCTGGACCACAAATGAAGCAGCAATCTATTCAGAACTATAGCAGGATGCAAGAAAAAAAGCATCAAGGTCCACCTATGCAAAGCCTCCTGACGTGGAGAGTCTCGTCGTAGAGGTCTATCATCCCTTATCAAAGAAGAACCATGGCGATCTCTAGCAATTCTTGGTGGAGTTCGTTCACGCCTAAGTTCAGGTCCACGTTTACGTTCACGTTCTCTATCCTTGTCACGGCGCTCTCTTTCTCGCTCCCTTTCTCGTTCACGCTCCTTCTCTCTTTCACGTTCTTTCTCTCGCTCACGCACATGCTCGCGGCGACGCTCCTCCTCCCTCATGTCAAGGTCCCGACGAAACCCACCCCTATCATCTTTCCGCTCGTCAACCTTCAATCCTCCAATGCCTGGATGCCCACCACGCGACAGAATGCTACCTGGATATTCGGACTCAATCGACGCGCCATGGAACCCTTTTCCTGCAATATAATCCCGACCAGGAGGCAAGCCCACCCCATAGCCTGCGCTGGAAGACCCTTGTGCATAAAGGAGATCATCGACACTTCTCCTGGGAGCTGCACCTAGTATGGATGCTGGATGTTGTCCAGCGTATGAAGCACTACCAAGGATAGATAAATTGCGATGATCAGCATCCATTCTTCCACCATACGCGCTAAGATCTTGGGATCCATGATGAACTGCAGCACCCCTTGCTGCAAGATAATCACTTGGTCTGCCAGAAATGCATATGCTACTCAGTGCAGTAAGAAATGGAAGCTTATCTATCAAAATAAAGCATAGGGCTGACACCATTTTCACTCACGGAGATTTAATCTACCGAGCATGGATTGAAGTTAGGCTGACACTTCTCATTTACGAAAATAAAAACAGATGGAAGGAAAAGGAAACATATTCAACATCATTGCATCAATCAATACATGGTAAACAAGGATTTCATGTGATTAATGTCAAACAGTAAGCATGCCATCTATAGAACCATACCTATTACTTCCATCTAGAGCAGAAGCCGCCATAGCATGCCTCATATCAGAACCAGTTTGCAATGATTGAGCTTTCAGCATTTGCTGCTGTCGAGCCAATGATGCCTGGTGATAGTTGTACAAAGAATTAGATAGATGGCTAAAAGGCTAACACTGACCCTGTCTCAATACCCAAAATAATATATAATAGTAACCAAATCCAGTACCTGGTCAACATGGTCGTGCATCTCAGACTGTTGCAGTAACCAAAAGAAACAGAACAGAAGTCAATTATTATTATAGGGAAAGAGATAAATATGAATGCACATTGCTAAATGAAACAATGCCAGAGTACCTGACGCTGAAGACCCAGACCAACAGAATCAGCGTATCTTCTAGCTGATTCACTCTGTATGTCCCTCCCACTATAAGCACTCTGGTGATCACCATAGTGGCGGCTGTCTATAGTAGCATAATCAGAAACTTTTGCAGCAGGGAACTGGTCACCTTTGTGAGCATATCCATGGTTTGATGATGAGACATAGTCATCGTTTTGTAACCCCAAGCTGGATCCTAGAGCACCAGATGCAAACTTAGGAGACTCTCCCAGAGCTGAACCATAATCAGCACGACCAATCTGTAGAAGCACACATGCTACTTAGAAACATCAAAGGCATATTATGCACCATATAGAGTCATACTACAAAAATAAATGTAATCAATCCTCCTGAAATAGAATCCCTCACTTGCAAATGGTCTACATACTAAAAACAAATACCAATTTCACCAACAAGCTAGCTTAAATCCTACCGTAGCATACTCATACAATAAAGGAGAAAGTGAAAACCCCTTTTCTCACATAACCAAGACCTAGACCAAAAGAGAATCTATTTTGATATCACAAAGACTTAGACCTTACTCCTGCTCAATAAAACCAATATTACAAATACCTAGAACTTACTCCTGCAGCCCTGATTAATAAAACCAAAATAGTACCTATCCAAATGAAACAATTTCAAGCGGTCCTATGCAACTTAATATCCGAATAAGCACCCTTTAATTAAATTACCAAAAAAGAAATAAGTAATCCTACAAACTTCCGAGGCCAAAGCAACATAGACTGATGGTTTAAGATACCTCCTTAGCTCATGCATCAGCAGCATAACATGTTCCAGGATTATGGCAACTAAGTACTCAGAAAAAAGAGTAAATCTGTATTGGACCACTTAAAACAAGAAGAAAAGGAAAGAAAGAAACCTCTATTCAGTGATAAATTAAAGGCCTATAATTGACCTCACAATGAACATGAACATGAGTCACGTCACATCAAAGGTTGAGAATCCCAAATGGTGGACAGCACGGGGCCTGGTTCATAATTTGTTCACAAAGAGTAACAATTTGACAGAAACTTATGATGAATTGCCCAAGTTGCATAATGTGGGAGCGGTATCTAGAGCTAATTCTAGTGTAGAAGCACTGAAGCAGCAGTTCTCAAATGTTAGGAAGTTGTGACTGCCTGAAGCAAGAGCAAAATTCTGATGCAAGAGCAAGAGCACTCTGAAGCAGGAACAGCACCCCGGGTGAAAGGTTCTTTCATCTAAAGAACATCCCCATAGTATTTCATTTGAGATAAATAGCTTCAGAAATTAAGATGTTCCACAAACAGCACTATATCATCCATGAAGGAATAATCGGGAAATAAATTGAAATAACAACCTTTTGACCACTGCTCAGATTAGATGTTCCATACATGGCTCCATATTGTCCTCCATAATGAGCTGCAGGAGAAGCATGGGTTCTATATGCACCATATTCTGCTTCTTGAGAAGAACCCAACATGGATGAATGCCGAGAGGGTATTGAAAGTTGGGACCCTCTGTCAAGGCCACCAAGAGAGCCTGTAGAATAACCAGATCCAGACTACAGACGACAATAAAAAGTCAGGATAAAACAACATAATAAAATTCCGAGATTTTACTTAGTCTAACTCGAGTAACTACCTCATTATATTTTACCAACAAGATTAAAATGAACACTTTTGCCCAAACCAAAAATAAATAAAAAGTTCCACAGTATGTAGACTTACAGCTTGCCCATATGCTGGTTGTGATGCATATGACTGTTGCCCATAAGCATTACCCCCCCTTGAAGGGTACATCTTGGTCTAGCAGGGCAGAGTGTATGCTGCATCAAAAAATAAAAATGATAAGAAAAGACAAGTTACCTAAATCATGCAATTCAGTTAGCAGAAACTGCATGGACAGGGCAATACATCTTCTCTATAAGAATACTAACATGTAGTCGTTGCTTGCTAAAGAAAGGCCCATCTCATCAAATCAATTTACTTCTATATAATTATTAATGAAGTTAATGATTAAAAAAAAAAAAAAAAAGTAAACGCATGGATAATCAATTTCCTATCCTTAGCTGGAAGCAGGTTTGCTCCCCTTACAAGAGGGAGCTGGCATTAAACGCATGGATATGGTTAACATTGCGCTTTAGGGGAAGTGGGTGTGGCGCTTTGGAAATGAGAATTCTTGCTTATGGAGATCCATAGTTGCAGCCAAATATGGCCTTTCTCCAGGGGGATGGTGGACCAAATCTTCCTCTCTTTATCGCTCTTCCCATATTTGGAAAGGTATAAATTGGATTGTCCCTTTTGTTCGGGGAGGTATAGTTTTTTCGGTGCAAAATGGCAAGAGAGTCAGATTCTAGTTAGATCCTTGGCTGGGGAACAAGCTCCTCGTAGAAACTTTCCCAGACCTTGCTTCCCTTTGTTCTGACAAGCATGTGTCTGTAGCATCTTGATATGTCGTAAGTGGGGAAGATGGGATTTGGCAGCCCCCTTTTAGGAGGAATTTAACGGATGATGAAATCATGAGTCTAGCTAACTTGTTGTCTCACATGCAGGGAATCTCGATTTCCATGGAAGCGGAATACACGTTATCTTGGAAGTGGAGCGCATCTGGATCTTTCTCCGTTCATTCCCTTTATAGTTCGCTTTCAGATCCAAGAGGCCCAGTGCATCAATGCCCTTCAAGTGTGGTTTTGACTTATGGAGCTCTCCCAAAGGTAGAGCGGCCTTTGCTTGGCTAGTAGGGAAAGGTCGAGTTCTTACAATTGATAATGTTCAAAAACGGGGAATGTAACTTCCTAATATGTGCTTGCTATGCGAGCAAGATGCAAAAACAGTAGAACATTTGTTCCTTCATTGCTCCTTTGTAGCTAGTCTGTGGTTCAAAGTCCTCACCCTAGCTAAGGTCTCTTGGGTGATGCCTCTCCCTATGGAAGACTTCTTGGCTGCTTGGCGTAGAGTAGATGGTGGAAGTTTGGGAAGGAAGAGATGGAGGTTGATCCATCTTGCAGCTTTTTGGTCCATTTGGTAGAGAGGAACAACCAATGCTTTCGTAATTGAAGTTTAGCTGTGTCGGGAGTATTCAATAGAGTTATTCTTCTGTTTTGTGATTGGGCGCCATGAGAGTTTCGTTGGGGCTGTCGGTTGTGGGGCTCTCGGTTCGGATCTTCCCAGCCATGGGGATGGTTGTTGTTGTTGTTGTATTTTATTTTTGGTTGTTAGGGTTTTTCCTAGGTTTTCCTTTCCTTTTCTGTTTTTGGTTTTCCCTTTCATTACACTTCTGTTTTGTTTTCCTCTTTCGGCTTTTGCCTAATAAATATCATCTTTCAACCAAAAAAGTAAAACTCTCACATAAGGGGCAAAGCATGCTCAATGCGCAAAACCAATAAGGGACACCTTCCTTAGCAAAAGACTAAGACACTTAGCCTCATGATGATTTTTATAAATGTCAATTCTAGACTTCTAGTAGACAACAATCCCACTTGAAAGCAGAGAAGAACTCCATGAACCCAGTCACCACATAGACGTCCGCAAAAGACCAAGATACTAGCCTCATGATGAATTTTTAAAATGTCAATTCAAGTAGAAAAAAACCACAATTCCACTTGAAAGCAAAGAAAAACTCCATGAACCCGGTCACTAAATAGATGTCCGTGCAATGACTTTCATAAGTTCCTTCTGACAATGTGAAAATCCAAGGAGGAATTATAATACTTTCAGAAGTTAGAGCATGTGCCTTGTGCTCATTATATTATTTCCTTCTAATAAACAACAAGGAAGATCTCACCAGTGCCACTCCTTGCCAATTCATTGTCAACATAGGGCACATGTTTCCGTACAAAACTTCCATATAGTTCAGCTTGACCGGTCACACACAATTCTTTCTATTTTCCAATATCTGCTATTTTTAAGGCCACCTCCTAGTCCAAACTCTTTCCACAAGGCATAAGATCACTTCAGACTACAGATCTCCACTATTACGAAAGCTCAAGATGTCATCTTCTTTATCTTACCACTGGTTTTGCTACTCCATTGTTGTTTGTCAGTCGTGGATTTTTTATTGGTGATCTAAATTTCATTACAAAATAACGAAAGCTACAACAAACAGGGGCAACAGAACCTCAACAAGACCAAAACAGGGACACCACAACAGCTCCCTAAGAGAGAAACAAAACAAAACATCACTAAGAACATAAAACGGGAACAGATAGAGAAGGCTTATCTCATATCCTGGATGATGAGATTGGACCCCGTAACTCCAGACTTTGCCAACCTATCAGCTGCTCCATTGCATTCACAAGGAATACGGGCAAGACAAATTTGAATTCCACCGCAAAGGTCAAAAGCTTCCTCAATCTAATCAGAAGCCCTCCAGGGGTAACATCCAAACTTAATCCATGCTGTTGCATTGGAAGAATCCCCTTCAATGAAGACAAGAAGAGAATTCAACTTGGAACGCAGGAATCTAGACAATTCCATGCGGCTGCTTCAGCAAAATTTGAGTCTCTAGCCCCAATGGCCCAGAGAATTCTACCAAAATAGAACCCGAGCTGTCTCTCAATACACCACCAATTCCAGCTAAACCAGGGTTAACATAGGAGCAACCATAAAAAAGAGGGGGCTTCCACCGAAATGCAGGTTGTTGTGATGCAAACACCGCATGTCTCACATGTGCATGCTCTACACGTGTGTACAAGAAAAGGACCACTTTCCCTTTATAGCCCATCACTACTTTCCTTTTCTTTCAAATCTCTAGATTAGGAAATTTCTTTTTTCTTTCATATCTTTATATTAGGCAATGAGTAATTTTAGATTTTTCTCATTTAGGCACTTTCTTAATTACAAAGCTTTCTTATTAGGTAGTTTTCTATTTTCTCAGATCTTGGCTAGTTAGGAATTCTATATTTAAATTCCATAACTTTTATTGCAAAATTGTAAGAACTGATTATAAATAAGGCCTATGGCCTATGGAATAAGACAAGTTGGAAGATATTCTCTTTTCTAAAAGTCTCTTATCTCTACGGTAGTTGTTGAGGGGGGATCCCTAGTTCAAGACTAGAGGACTGTTGAGCTTGCTCACAGTCTTGCATTCGTGATCTCTAGCATTCGGCTAGAGGATTGTTGTGTCTTTTCCCACAATCTTTCTTCTCTTATTGATTTATTTGCTTATCCTTTCGGGTTTTGCATTAAATTGGTATCAAAGCAAGTTCTGCCCTCGAGAAACTTGAAAGAAGGTAATTTTCTCATGTCAATCCAATCTTTCATCTTTCCCCATCCTCAATCTTTTATCTTCTATTTTCTTGTCTTTCCCTTTTTTCCCTTCCCTAAATCAACCCATTAGTTCAACCATTCCACCACAAACCATATTATTCACCATCTCACCTAAACCATCACCCTATCTCTACCCCAAATTCCTCTAATAAACAATCCATACCCTATCCTAATTCCTACGCCCAACCTTTCGAAAACCTTTCCCATTCACTACATCTAAAAGAGAGAGAGAGAGAAGAAAAAAGAGAGAAAAAAGAATGAGAAAAAAACATTCTTGCATGCTTTGTGAAAGCCTATTGTCTTATGCGCACTAGCAAAGGGATGATTTACAATCCTGGGATGGCTACGCACCCTCGTGATGGGACTATCGCAACCTTGCAATAAGTGGTTGATTTGATCACGAAACGAATGGATGATCTAGAGACCCGTTCCACGGTCAGAATGAATGCTTTGAAGGATCATTTCTTCATCTATCTCATAACTGCACTCGGGTCTAAGATCCATAAAAAGTTTCATTTTTTTAGTCATGGCTAAAATACAAATATCAAGTTAATTTCTTCCTTAGTGTCCATTTTTATTAAAAACACTTGCGAAAATAAGTAAGATTCTAAGATTGTTACATTAGTCCATTAAATCGATCAATCAAATCCATAATTTCTTAGAACTGAGCCGTAGATAGTCCGTTTATCATGTTTCTAACAATAGATTGAATGTATTAATCTTTTTAAGTTTGACTTAAAATCAAGATTTACCTTAAAGACAATTATATGTTTACATCCATCCAATCCAACCATTTATTTCCTTATTTTTCACGATTTTGATCAAATGGTCTTGATTGATCTTTAATCTAGATTTTGTCACTTGTTCGACTATCAAATGGTCCCAAACTGGGCAGCTTTGTAGTCCATTCAAATTGTCAAGTTTAGTCAGGTTCCAAGGCCATCTAAGGAATTTAATTCCATCAGATTTGGTGGTCATTGCATGTTCTAAAATTGATCAAATTTGGACTCAATAGAATGTCCAATAAATGGGCAAATTTGAACGTCCCCCATGTTGGTACACACGTGCAAAGGTTGGACCTCAAATCAATGATTCATATTTGATTGATTGGAACGTAAACATGTGGGCCTTGGAAAATACAATATAGATGTTACCTACTTGATGTACGGTGGAAATCAATGATTCTTTAACTTGTGTGGCCTGGATGGCATACGTCTCACTCTCTTTATGTTTAGTGTGAGTGCTTACGAGTGGTTTGGCATGCCTTATATTGGGGAGCCAAAACCATCTTACGTAAATGCACATGCACATGTAACATGTGATAAACACATGTTAGGTGCATGTGTTAGTGCTTATGCTTAAGCACAACTAGGATTGTCATATTTCGTAGTCCTATGAGGAGAACCAGCACTCGTGAAGATATTCTTCGACAACTCATGAAGATCCGTGAATCGACTCGATCAAGCATCTTAAGGAAGACTCAACATCTCAAACCTTAAAAATACATGATTCAAAGATCGGAACACTTCGTATGAGTCAACCATCAGATGGTATAACCTTAGATTGACCTTAGGTTAGGTGTATTTCACATAGCGTCATAATGATCATCTTTTATGTAAAAATACACTCAAGTCATAATAATGCTATGTGTACTCCTCCATGGTCAGATTGTCCTGCCGAAGCGTGAGCTCTTGGAAAGAAGCCGTCTCATAATTCAACGGCAGGAACCTTTGCTTCAATCTTGCCTTCATTTCCTCTCAATTGCTTGCGGGAGGAAAGCTACACCGCTGCAAATCTTCTTTGATAGCATACCACCAATCTTGAGTTGTGCCCTTAAATTTCAGGGTCGCAAAACGTAACCTGACAGCTTCTTCTATTTCATACCAATGAAAACATCGCTCCACTGACTTTAGCTAATTATTGAACACCTTGGGATCCAAATTACAACAACTTGGAAAAACATATTCTATCTGTCCATTAGATTCCTGAAATTCATATTCAATGAAACCTTCACCTTGACTCCTTCATGGATGTAAATGGACTAGAGACATGGAAACAGAGAGGAAAGAATTGCCTTACCAATCCAAGAACTTCTCAAATCCACACATCATCCAACCTTACCTTGAAAAGGATCCAGTGGAATATAAAAAAGTGTCCATTGACTAGGTCTGATTGTCAAGACCCAAACCTAGCAATAACCTATGCTAGTTGGCTCAGCCTAGGTATGGGTACTAGGAACCGACCCGAACCCAATCCATTAGCCCTATCAACAAAGTTCTCTAAAAGGATTGTTAGGTGCACGCGTGGATGAGGCATGTCATCTATAAGGCATTGCATGTGTAGAGCAATGGAATATAGAAGTTGTCCATCAAGTTCAAACTGTCAACATATTCTCACCAAAAGATCAGGCTGATGGGCTCACCAGGTGGGCCCAATTCAATCCTTTGTTCAAGTATTCACCTGACCTGCGAACCCAAAACAAGACTACTCTTAATAGTCCTGTCTCGTCAAATATCGACAAGAGATAATTATTATGTGGGTTTTTTGCATTTTAGCTTTCTTTGTTATTCATTGGGCTATGTTCCTTTTGATTTCCCTTTTCTTTTCTTTTTTTATCTCCTTTAATCCATTTGGTTCATCAAAATCATCATCATCTAAGCCTTGTATTTGGGTTCAGCTACATGAATCTTGTTCTATTCAGGGTCAGCTACAAGAATACTATTCTGCCATTCCACTCTATCGAGGACCATATCCTTAGTTAAACCCTCGTAGACATATTCTTACTACCTTCCCCCACGTCATTTTGGGCCTTCCTCTTGACCTTTTATAACCTTCAATTTGAATCAACATTGCCAAACGATCTAAGTGTACTTCCTTTTGCCAGCCAAGTTTGCCCTGTTGGGATTTTGAGCAGCCATGATCACTTGGATAGCATTGTAGCTGATGCGAGTGTAGCAGTGAAGAGCTAGATCCTGAGGAAGGGGAAGAAAGAGAAGAAAGGGAAAACCAATGATGATGGATATTGGCCATCAATCAATGAAGTCCGGAGAGTACATCCAGAAATGAACTTTCCTTGGCCATCCATTTGAAAAATGAATTTCGTGTACCCATTGCATCCATTGGATAAGTTATGCATTGCAATTTCACGGTCACATTCACGCACATGCACACACGCAAACATACACAGACCTGCACAGACCCATAGTTGCACCTGCACGACTGAGCGCACATGTCCTGATCCACTACAACGCGATATGTGGGGCCCACTGTGATGTTTGCATGACAATCAATCAGTCCGTGTCAGACCCCTCATGTTCTCATTGGAGCCGAAAAATCCGGCCAATCCAGAACTAATGTGAGCCAAAAAGGTAAAATCATTCCTAGAAACACTAAAATAATGTGTTGTGGCACATCTGAATTTTGGTCATCCTCATTTTGGGCACCAAGGAGAACATGAGTCGCATGTGATGGACGATTTGCATCTTGGGAGAGGCCGTGCTTGGAGTAGGCACGGATGATGGCGTTCCATGAGTGCCGTGCGTGTTGAATGCTGCCACGGCAATCATACATTCAATCATGCATTGATTGCTGTCAAACTACGAAAAGAAAAGGGTAAAAAAAAAAAACAGTCTCACCAAAACACACTGATTACACCAACACCAAACCCTAGAAAAACCCAAATTCCTACCAGAAGAAATCAAATCACTCGTAAACCCCTATATTTCTAACCGAAACCCTAGGCAAATACAAATTTCCACAAATAACTCCCATTCCACCAAAATCAAACCCTATCACATATTTTCTAGAAATCAGAGGCGAATTGCATACCTTCCGATGCGAAATCTGAAAAACCAAAAACCTCTCAAACGAGCAGCGATAGAAACGGAATCTCGCCGGACATGGAGATCGGGTTTTAGGGTTTCTGGGATCCGAAAATGAGAGCGAGAGAGTGGGAGATGGAATTCGAATGAGGGTTTTGGAAACCCCTCTTCCAAAATGACATTTGCATTCAAATCCGCACAATGTGCGTTTTACATCATTTAAATAATACCATATGTTATCAGCCGTACATTTAAGGCCCACCTAATAGACTTTTAAGATTGTCTTATATAGTAAAAATATAAATATTAATAATCTACATGTGGACCCACTATTTGAATGGTCTAGATAACTCTACATCAATGCCACAGGTGATATGAACAAATCATCACCATATTACATTATATCCACAACTAACAGCTAACACTCAGTTTTTGTTGCGGACGGGTTTGACTGGGGACACAGGTAGGTGCTCCGTGGGCCATCTCGATATATCTGTCCCATGCACACCGTCCATTAATTTTTATGTATTATTTTACGGTTTCTTCTAAAGAATGAGAAAGATCTAAATCTCGACGGGAAATAATACTGATTGGATGTCTACATAAAAAACCTTTTAAGGCCATTGTAACGTTTATTTGACATCGAATATGTCCATTTATGAGATCATACCGTCTTAATGAGTGACTGGGAAAAATAAATACCAACTCGATCCACCATTACGTGGCCCCAGTGGATTATCAGCGGTATGAGTTACATTCCCACCCCTCATGGTATGGTCCACTAAATGCTTAAATCTACCTGATACTTGGACTCATGCTTTAACATGGTCAGTCAGAATGGATGGTCCTAAATAAGATACGAACGTTGAGGTGGGCTACACCAACCTCATATAATAGCTAGGTCCCAGGAGGGTAGCTTTTATTTCTCAATCATACATTTTTCATTTTCAATTAGCTAGTAAATATCACCAGTCTGGTTGCCAACTAATTGAATGAGTGTAATTTTATATTTTCAACCTCCCGTAGATATATAATATGTAACTAGGGAGTTATGAGATGTGATTGTTGGAATAAAAAATAGTTAAGTTGAATAGGTCGACTTATGGAATGGACTAACTCTGCTAAATAGCACGAGCCCTTCAACTTTAAGCCTCAATGGGCTTCCATGTCCAGAAACAGGCCGACTTTCGAGGAGATCAATGTAACTGTAAGGGCACACAGAGAATGCATAGGTCGTCCACTTAAATGGCCCACTGCCGACCTAACCCATAGGTCGTCCATAACTCGATTACAAGTCGACCATAGCTCAGCTATAGGTCAACCCAAAACTCGGTCATAGCTCAACTAGGGCTTGGCCAGAGATCGACCATGGCTCAACCGGAGCTCGACTATAGTTTGGGGTAACCTCTAAGATGAGGTAACTGTTGACTCCGTGAAGAGTTTGATATATGACCTATCCCCGGACCAATAACCTGTATTTTTCTCTAACGGCTCGAAGATCTCTCCCAAGATCTTCGAAGGATCAGATCGGATCCCGAAGACCTCGGGATTACGATAATCTTGCGAAGATCTCGGATTCAAACAGATTCATCTCCAGCGTATCAGGGAAGACTTCTTACACCGTTGTAAGACCTGTATCCTAGTCTGTAACGTTCTGTAGGCTTCTGTGGTCCTCCTAATCGAATTCTGACAACCTTCGACCCATATCCGACGCTTGCGCGCGATCCTAAGTCAAGTTTCGCATATCAGAGTCGACTTGACTCGAAACTTGTACCCTAGCGACCGCGCCGTCGCCACGGTTCCAATGCCGCGACTCGCGCACCGATCAAATACCCAGGCTAGAAGTTATGGGCCCATATTCATTTCGAGAAAAAACGCCGCGCGTTGCGAACTTCAAGGAAATCTCTACAACCTATCACATCAATCAATCAATCAATCAGTGTCAAGTACAAGCTCTATCGCAAGTACAACAAGCCATCCCTTCCCATTCACAAAGTCAACTCTCTCTCTCTCTCCACCCATCTCTTTCTTAGAACCTCATCACTCCTCCCATCACCCATCACACCTCATCCCATCCCTTTTCACCCATCACTTCTCTCTCTCTCATTCCCTCTCTTCACTCCCAAGCAACCCAAAATTCCATACGTCCAAGCTCCTCTCTCCCAAGCCAAGTGTGGCCCACCCTTCCAATACCCATCAACCTCCATCAAAGTTGAAGGCATGGAGCATACAAGCCTAAGGAAGCAAGAAGGAGGTCAATAGGTGGGTGATCTAACCATCAATTTTGTTATTTAAGGGCCCACATATGGTGGGACCCATCTTGATGTATGCTGTATTTAGGGAGGGCCCATGTGGTGGGGTACCTCCCATTCTCACCGATCCCTCTCTCTCTCTCTCTCTCTCTCTCTCTCTCTCTCTCTCTCTCTCTCTCTCTCTCTCTCTCTCTTGTAACAGGCGTGGCCCACTAGATCCACACCGATCGTGGACCCACCATGATGGATGTGTTTTATCGACATCGTCCATCTGTTTTATCCAAGCCATCTAGTGGGCCTGGATGGTGAGAAAACACAAATGTCAGAACCATTAGGTGGGACCCACCTTGATGAAACGCGAGCCACATAAATGTGG
This sequence comes from Magnolia changhungtana, assembly GCA_030180095.1. Lineage (NCBI taxonomy): Eukaryota > Viridiplantae > Streptophyta > Magnoliopsida > Magnoliales > Magnoliaceae > Magnolia > Magnolia changhungtana. Next base: position 6,951,695 of record JASAUF010000365.1, on the reverse strand, counting down.
GACCCTCCATGATGCTTGTGTTATATCCATGTCGTCTAGCGTCCCTGGACTGGACAGGGTGCGGCTAACATGGAGTGCGTGTACTGACATGGGTGTGTACTAACAGCTAACAATATATATATATATATATATAATATTTAAGCTCTTGGAAAGGGTCACTCATATAGGCCCCACCTTGATGTATGTATTTAATCCAAGCCATCCATCCCATTTTCCAGATCATTTTAGGCATTGAGCCAAAAAATGAGGTTAATTCGAGTATCTGGTGGGCCATAGCATAGAAAACAGTGTGTCTACCATTGAAATTCACTCTGATGTTTCGATACACCAAAACATATCGAATATTGGGCTTGTTTAGCTTGTCTCGAACCATAGGAGCCATTGGGCGGGGTGGATCCTCACGATGCGGGTCCCACCTAAGAAAAACCATCTGAAAAAAAAAAAATTCAATGCAGCCGGACGCTGCTGTTGCTGCCGCCTGAGGACGCGCAGGCAGCGTCCTGCGCTGTCATGACGTGAATGGCCTGGGACTGTGGGTCCCAGCCGTGGGCCCCACTGTGATGTATTTTGAACATCAACACCTTGCATTTGGTAGGCCCCTCTAGGGCACCAAGCCACCCCAAAAATCAGCCGTGTACGTGACTCAGGTGGCCCACGTGACAGGAAACAGAGGTGATTGAACGTCTGCCATTGAAACCATTTTGGGTCAGAAGTTTTGGGCATGAAATTTGTTTTTCCTCTGCGTCCAGGTCTGCGCGACCTTATTAACAAATTGGATGGAAAATTAACTTTATGGTGGGCCCACATGGGACCCACCGATGTATGTATGTATACCCACGTCGTCATTCATTTGGTGGGAACCACTAATGATGTATGTGCTCTATCCACACCATCCACAGTTTAGACGGTGGGGCCCACCATGATGCATGTGTTGCATCCAACCTGTCCAACCATTTTGAAAGCTCATTTTATGGCATGAGCTAAAGAATTAGTTAATCTATAGTTCAAGTAGACCCCGCCATTTAAAATAGTGGGAATAGTGATATTCACTGTTCAAGCTTCTTAAAGGCCACGACAGTTACAATCAAGCTGAAGTTTTTGCTTTCACTTCATCTATCTCCATGAAAATTTATGAATAGGTCGGATCCCAAAATTATACATAACAGTGGGCCCTGTAGGATTTTTAATGGTGGAAATCATTGTCGCCACTGTTATTTGGAGTGTGGTCTAGTTGATCTTTTGATATGACTCATATATATATCAGGCCATATGATTAGGCCCGTCTTGATGTATTTGTGGTTGTCTGTTGAGGCCCACCTTGGTATATATATAAGGCCCCTGTGATTAGGCTCCTCTTGATAAATTTGTGGCCCGTTGTTAAGGCCCACTTTGATATACATGAGGCCCATGTGATGCAACCCATTTGAGGTATTTGGAGCCCTTGGGTCGAGGCCCAATGGGATGTATATAAGGCCCATTACAATGTGTGATTCCACCATAGTTTATGTAATGAAGTTTATGGCGGGCCATGCCTTGGGAGCAATGATGGTTTGACGTCCACATTGTAAGAGAATGATGGTTAAATGTCCGCATTATAATTCTCCCTAGGGGTCCATTGATAGGCCCATACTTGTAGTGTGTAGGTCGTCTAGGCCCATCTTCGTTATGAACAAAGCTCATCACCTTATAGCATGTTTAGTATAGATCCATGATTCATGATCATACGTATCATATGTATGCTTGATATGAGGAGTGACTGATCATAGCATATGCCTTTGGGCAGATTGTTTATGGGCTTCCTGATAGGCGGATGTTCACTCCCCAAGTATAGGGTTGTGATGTAGTAATAAACTCGGTAAGATCGAGGTCGAATCCCACGAGGACTGGTTGTCACAACTCAAATCTAAGACTCTCCTTAACTAATCCAACAAATAATGGTATGAACTACTAAGCACAATTCTAAAAAAAAAAAAAACAATTAAGAACAGGGAAGAAAATTCAATCAGAGAGAAAGCACTAGGACTTTCGAATCCACCCCTAACTATCCTAACCCTTGTTTTGTTCGTTGATTCACCTTGAAATAGATTGATACCACTTAAATAGAGAAAGCACAATCTGTGTCCTAAATTGGGCATACAAACTGTCTAATTCCTTTAAGCAATGCCATGAATAACAAATTCCATGTCCTTGGTCGGGCACATGGAATGTACATTCATTAAAGCATCCTGTTTCTTCCTCTATAGGAAACCTGTTCTTGATCAGACACAAGCACCTGTAATAAGCATCCAAACAACATCCATCTATATACTTTGGTCGAGTTCATAGATGGAGAAATATGGAATTTAAACCCATAAAGCCCACTCAGAGAAAGAAAACAAATTAATTAAAATTCAAGGTAAATCAACTAATACAAGAGCTGATCAAATTAGGGGCTTCATCTCAGCCTTAGCTGAGAGATTAGTGACCCATAAAATCCATAAAAAAATATTAAATAAAATTCATAAAATAAAAACACCAAACCACTCAATCTCTCTCTCTTCTTCCTTCTCTTTCTTCTCTTTCTTCTCTCCCTGGCTCTGGATCTCGAATTCCCTGGATCTGAATACCTCTCCCACGTCCAAAACTTTCCTTTTATAGCTGCTGGATGGCTGGAATCGGTGGCAGAGTCGTAGACGGACTCGAAGTGTAGATTTTCGCAACCGTGATCGGTGGGCCCCACAGAGGTGTTTTACGGAAAATCCACCCCGTCCATTGGATTCGGGACGAAATTTCAGTCAGGAATGGGTGGTTTTGAAGGTCCATTGGCGCGGCCCACGAAGAAATCTCGAAAAGATCGGTTTTGAACGTCGCCGAGTAACCCTTTTGTGGCCTCTCAGTACCGCACACGTGCGTACGCATGGGAGTGGAATCTCAACATGGTTTTGTAGTGCTCGCGCCCTCTACAAGATGGACGGATCGATTGGCATACGGTCGACGGGTGGGGCCCACAATACTCGCAAAACGGCCCAAATGTCCGTGCGTTTCGCGGCGCGAATCCATCCTCCGTGGCAATGGTGGGGCCCATTCTTTTGATTAAAACGAAAATCTGAAACGTACATTGGATTCCTCTCGGAAAACCGTTCGGGAAGGGACAACTTTGAGTAAAATCAGTGCGGCCCCTTTGATCTTCCGTCCGCCGTCCATCCTGCGATTTTCATCAATCCACGTCCGTACACATGCATGGGACAAAACTTCCACCTAAAGCGTGGCAATGCCCCCCCACGTGGATGGACGGTCCCGATCACTCATTTGGGCGATGTGTGGGGCCCACAACCGAGGACGATACCGTCGGCTGCGTTAACGCCGAAGCGGAAAGTCGTTTTGAGAGGGAGGGCCGCGGGTCGGCCGGTCCGTTGACCGGCCGCGGCCCCATGCACGGCCGGCGCGCATGTGCATGGTGTACATGCATCACGTGCGGGGCCCACTGTAATGTTTGTATGAAATCGCACCCTCCATCTTTTTCCTCATATTATTTCACCGTCAAAACCCAATTTGAGACAGTTCCAGATATCAGGTGGGCCCCAAATTGAAGATTAATGGGCTGATCTGTCAGTTGGAGCACTTCCCGAGATCATCAAGGGCTGAAATTTAATATGTACGGTTGATTTACGGCCCTCATCACATGTATGGAGTTTCGAGTTGATCGGATGGCGGGAAACATGTGATCTTGCATTCTGGATCCTTTTCGAGCCCCTTTGGCTGGTTTTCCTCCGATCCCAGGCGTGTATATTCTTCACTATTAGTTTTCTGGAGTCCATTCCATACTCTGGTAATTTCGGAACATCAAATCCATGCCTTTAATCCTCTTTTTAGTCCAATGCTCATTATTACGTCCTGTAGTGAAAACACGATTAAAACATTCCATTAAGCCTTATCAGGTATGTAAATTTAGGCAATTACTGGGGTCTGATATGTAATATTCGACCCTGATCAGCGAAGTTGCCCTTCATGAGCGTGCGGTACACGCAAGATTGTTGCATGACCGGTATTGTGATTAATGCACTTCGCATTGTATGACATGATTTCTATACGCCCTAGCGACATCAGAGCTATAACCTCCACAGGCACATCGTGGATGGCAGGATCAGACACCATAAATATTGTTATTAAGCATCGGGACGCCATACATGTCCCTGGGTGAAAATCCCTAAACTCGATGGTACCAGATGATGACTCCACCGTCGAGACCGAGTGGATATATGAGCACACGAGGGCCGAATACCAGGAGGCCGCTTCTCCCACTGTATCGTGGTCGGTTGAAAAGGGGTGTGGCCTTACTCTCCCAAGGGTAGGGGCATTGCTAGGATAAGTTTAATCAGCTCGTGAATAGGTCCGTTATCGACGTGCCGGATAGATATTAGCAGACTATTGGCCAGGCGGATAGTGAGGTTTCTTATGCTCACTTGGACCGCGCGCATGAGAAAGGGGTAGTGCTATTTGGAGTGTACTAAACCCCGGTAATTATCCATAATGAGAAACGTACTGATATTTGATGAGTTGTATTGATATGTGGATTTGGATGAGGATTGGTATGCTTGAGTTGCATCCTGCATCGCATGGTCATGATATGGCCGATAGCATTCATATCCTGCACTGCATAGCCTTAGTACGGCTGATTGCATCCATGTACTTATCAGCATGATTCCGCATTACTCTGACCTTGCATTCTGAGCACGCTCATACTACGCACACACTTACACGACCCTCTAAGCTTTCTATGAGCTTATGCACGATTGATGCGTGCAGGCGATACCAAGACGCAGCCATAACCTCACTGCAGTTGGAGTGTGCAGTCAAGCTTTTAGAGTTTCTATTATTTTCATTATCTTGTATTTCCCTTCCATATGCATTATACTCAAAGTTTTTGATCTTAGTGAATTTCGTGATGCTCTTGTAGTTATTGTTCATAGGTTATGCTTATGGTTATGCTCATTACGAATCAAATTATATTTGAAATCATCCTTGTAGGATCCCAGGATCGAAACCTAGTGTTTGGGTGCTAGGAGTTGAGAATGGGGTACTATGGAGGCTGTCAGTACCGGATCCGGTGATCGAAAATTTTGTGAGCCCGATTTCCGAGTTTGGGGCGTGACAGCCACCGACTTCCTTCTCTTATAAATAGAGGCATCCTTAACCATTGTAAGGTACGCACATTCATTCCCCAGTACTCGACTGGTGACTCTTTTCCAAAGAGATCATACCCTATTAAAGACCGAAAAGTCCTGACTTAGGCATTGAAGGGTCCCCTGTGCAAGTCAGGGTCTCCTTTGGCTCTTGTTCTTTTCTGCGCAGGTCTAAACGGGTTAGCCAGGCAGGGTTTGCATGAAAACTGCATCAATAACAATCAACACGACGAAGTTTCTTATCGTTGACAATTTGTTCACAGTTGTAGTTTCAGTCTCCTCCATCGTTACAAGTTCTTCAAAACGGTCTGTAACGCCCTGAAAATCGGGGGTTGAGCATAAGCTCAACTCCCGAGTTCCAACGCATCACTTATGCAACATAGATAATGACGATTAAATGTTGTTCGTATTAGTGCATTAAACATTAATGAGATTATACCAAAACAACATATCATACTCCATAGACAAGTGAATTTTGCAAGCGGAAGACTATAATAGACATATAAGATATATGAACTGTAGTAAGTCTTCGAAGCGTGATCATGTTACCATGTTAAATATATACATGTATATTCCCAAAATGTATAAAACGAATATACATGAATGCTTCAAAATACAATCATGACGAGTGTAATGATATCTAGTCAGCATCCCATAAGCCTTGTCGATCAGAACACGGTCTACATAGACCCACCTAATAACCGCATGTATGAGAACTCATCATTGTCGTATAAGTCTAGCTCAGCCTCATACGTCGCGTCAGAATCTGCATCTAAGACAGAGTTTGGTTGGTGTTTAAAACACAGTCCCATAACGTGGGAGTGAGTGATCAACTCAGTAGAGCTATAAGGCAAAGGTTAACATGTTATCAATTCAATCAAACAGTAATGATAAAGCAGTACAATCAAACATCCATAAGTACTCTGGTTAATGCAAACATGATATGCATTAATGATACATGCCCTCGCTTACACTCCCTCTATGATCTTCCTCTTACGGTCGCAGCATGCACCCCTTCTTCTATGCACTTCCTCGCCAAAGCACCGTGCAATACGATGCATGGTTGTGATTATCGAGTTCTTATTAGACCTTTTCATACAGCAGGATTGAGAAACTAAGGTACCTCCCTTATATCATTTCCCAAACAATGATCCATTTTAGGGTCGTTAATCTTAGCTAGTCTCATACGATGTTGCGGTTCCAGGTCGTTACAAATGACTCGTCACCTCAATGCAGGCCTAACTTATACTCTAATTGCTATGGAAAAGCTCGTCGCCTTAGCGCAGTCTCAGAGTATGTTCGAGGTCACTACGAATGGCTCGTCACCTAGTCGTAGGCCGACAACTCGAATACAGTGTCCCATACCACCATATTCAGCTCACGAGCTTAGGTTGCTCACTGGTCACTATGAGTGGGCTCGTCACCCCGGCGTAGGTCGACAGCTCAACCACGGTGTCCCATTCCACCATGTCCGGTTCATGAATCTTAGCGGATCGAGGTACCAAGGTTAACGGGATTTCCACTGGTGAGTTTGGTACCTTAGGTTCAAGCAGTGATGTCCATACATGGTGAACATACATCGGGCCAATCAGGTTACTTGACAAGTTCGTCTGGTACAAGGGTACGTCGAGTTCATCAACATAGAGCACGTAAGCACTCCATGTGGCCTAACCACTGTCGACTAGCAGCGTATGACTCAGATTCCTCGAACCTATCTGGAGTGGCGAAATGACCTCAGCCATTAACTCAGAAATCATTACCGATCGCCTAGACTACGTCGTAGCCCCAAACACACTCCAAAACAATTTCATTCACATGTGATAGTAAAGTATAGCATGTGACAACCAATCCACATAGAGGTCTCATTTGAGCATTTTAACAAACACAAAGTGTACATGTTAACATTCATAGACATTTCATCCATAAATCACGTAATAATAAGTTAGGTTACGTAAAGAAAACTATAACTATAGATAAGGGGATGAAGAATCTTATCTCAACACCCTTATTACATATATTTAAACAGGAATTTCCTCATTCGGGCATTTTATCAAACACTTAGACTATACATTTCAACATGCATGTATAAGACTAGTTTTAACATATATCCTGGCAAGCCCTTTTACAAAAGAGTTGCCACATACACAACAAGTATTCATAGTTAATAATCATGGCAAGCACAAATCCAAATTCCATACCCATTCAATCATATCAACAAACACATGAAATACATTATTTTCAACATAGTTCATCTATATGTGTATAGTGCGGGAAATGTCGTATCTAAACATGTGATAGCATTCAAGTCAGTCATAAATTATTAACTGACATTGAAAGTCTTGAAAACCATAACCTAAATATTTATAGTCCGCACTTTTCACCGATAAACAAGTATCGAACTTAGTTTGTATGTCAAGTCTTCGTTTACGGCATGACGACCACCTATAACATGAAATAGGTTAGGTATTTCATCACTTACACTATTTAAAACCCCTAAACAGATTAAGGTTAGGTTTTCTTACCTAAAAACGGAGTCGAAATCGTCGGGATAGCGATTCAGAAAGGCCGATTCAGCCCGTGGAGCGGCAGGGATGAATCCCTACAACAAACCCTCACTCTCCCTCTCTCTTACTCTCTTTTTCTCTCTTCTCTCTCTTAGGGTTTTCCAAATTCGTATGAAATGAGAGAGAAAGAGGGTTTAAGGGACTTATATAGGCTCAAAACTGATGGGAATGCCCCAGGGCAATAATATACTTACGTTATACCCAAGAAGTAATTGTTTCAGTCCAACGGAGCACTTCTACTTTCCCCTTTTATGCGTGTGGTCGGACTTAGACTCCCTAACATTGGATCTAGGTCGAGTTAAGGTTTTGGTCCAATTGGATTTACAGATCGACTGCGAAGGACCAGTTTCAGTTCAACGGTCACCGGTGTTCGATCATGGCCATAAGTACACTAACGTGTGTTGGAAATTTTCCTTGATCCGAGGGTGTAATTGGGTTAGATTCTGATGGTCTGAATCTTTATATTTGACCTGTAAGTGAACGACTCAATTCACTTAAATCTGAGTACGTTTTCTAAAGATTTTGCATATCTCACACACTTTGCTCCGGGCTCGAGTTGTGCGTTTCTCGACACTGTTATGACTTGATTTCCGAGATGATTGTCAAGCCCAGTAAGGCAGTCATAAGCGTATAGTTTCGCGGTAATCGGACTTTCGACGCGTGGTCTATATCCGATACAAAGTTTCAGTGTGCTCCCGAGAGCAATTAGGTTTAGAGATTGATCCTAGATTTCAGGGTAATGTGGCGTTAATGATTCTATAAGTTTTGGGTCATGCAATTCGTATTTAAAGTAATTCAAGCTAATTTTACAGCTAATCTAGTTTAACACGTAGTTAATTTCGTCTAATTTCTAAAGGACTCGGTCCTGATTGATTTCTGCCTGTGGTGGTACTGGGGTCTTTGTACGGATTTTTTCGAGACGTTACAATCTACCCCCCTTAAAGAAAAATTTTATCCTCGAAATTAGTACTTTTTCGTACTCCTCGAGAATATAAGGGTAGTTCTTATGAACCTCGGCTTTTATTTCCCAAGTAGCCTTTTCCTTGGTGTGATGTGTCCATAGAACCTTCACAAGTGAAATTACTTTATTGCGCAGCACCTGTTCCTTCCTATCTAGAACAAGCGTCGGTCGCAGTATATAAGTAGCATCCTCACTCAAATGCACCTGCTCCCACTTGATAATGTGGGAAGGATCAGGAATGTATTTCTTCAGCATAGATACATGAAATACGTTGTGTACGCCTACGAGTGATGTGGGTAAAGCAAGGCGGTACGCGACCACGCCCACTCGGTCTAATATCTGAAGTGGACTAATAAATCTCGGCGTGAGTTTCCCCTTCTTCTCAAACCGAAAGACTCCATTCATGGAGGAAACTTTCAAAAACACGTGGTCCCCAACCTCAAACTTTAGCTACCGCCACCTCGTATCGGCGTAGCTCTTCTGTCCACTCTGTACTGCAAGAAGTCGACGCCTGATAATGTCGATATTCTCCGAGGTCGCCTGAACTAACTCTGGGCCATTCAGGCATTTCTCGCCAACCTCTGCCCAGCAATGCAGTGCCCGACAGGGATTCCCATACAAGGCCACATAGGGAGCCATGTCGATACTCGCCTTAAAACTGTTGTTATAAGCGAACTCCGCATAAGAAATATAGTCATCCCAACTGTCCTTAAAATCAAGTACACAAGCTCGTAGCATATCTTTCAACACTTGATTTACCCGTTCCGTCTGCCCATCAGTCTGTGGGTAGAACGCGGTAATGAACTTCAATTTCACACTCATTGCTTCCTGGATACGAGTCCAGAAGATAGATGTGAATCGCATGTCTCGGTCTGACATGATCTCCATAGGAACTCCATGTAGACGCACAATCTCCTTGATGTACAACCTGGCTAACTCATCTGTAGAGTTCAAAACCGTAATAGGGAGAAAATGGGCCGATTTCGTCAATTAGTCCACAATCACCCAAATGGAATCATGTCTCTTTCTCGTCTTCGGTAGCCTTGAGATGAAATACATAAAGATAATGTCTTATTTCCATTCTGTTATGAGCAAGGGCTGAAGTTGTCCAGGAGGTCGGTGATATTCTGCCTTGACTTACTGGCACGTGAGGCAACGTGAGACATTGTCTGCTATGTGGGTCTTCATGTTGTCCCACCAGTACGATCTCTTCGTGTCTTGATACATCTTCGTACTGCTAGGATGCATCGCCATCCTCGAGTTGTGAGCAGCTTCAAGTACATCCCTTCTCAAGTCATGAAGGTTTGGGACGCATAAGTGGCCACGATAATATAAACCCTCATCCGTACCAACTCTTCACTCAGAATCTGCATCCTCGCTAGCTTGTTTTCTCAACTCTAACAACCCTTCATCTTCTCGCTAAGTCACTATGATTCGGTCATCGATTAGTGGCTGTACACGCATATGTGCGATGCTCTCGAACAACTCCTCAACTGTAAGTCTCTGCTTAAAGTCTCGCACAAACAAACTCTACCATGTCCCACTCTGCTATCATCAGCGGAGCCGCAAATGTTATCGCCTTCTTGTGGCTCAACACGTCTGCCACAAGATTGGCCTGGTCAGGATGGTAAGAGATTTTGAACTTGAATTCCTTTAAGGTTTTCATCCATCATCGCTGTCTCATATTCAAGTCCCTCTGCGTGAATATGTACCTAAGGCTCATGTGGTCGCAAAAGAGCTCGAACTCCTCTCCATAGAGGTAATGTCTCCAGAGCTTCAGTGCAAATATGACAGCCGCTAACTCGAGGTCGTGTGTAGGGTAGTTTTCTTCGTGTTTCCTTAGCTGTCGTGATGCATAAGCGATCACTCTGTCCTTCTGTATAAGAATGCAGCCCAAACCAACACGAGAAGCATCCGTGTATATCGTATACTTAACCCATTGCTCTGACAATACTAGTACAGGGGCAGACGTCAACTTATCCTTCAACTCTTGAAAAGCTGCCTCTACCTTCTCATTCCAGGTGAACTTAAGATCTTTCCGAGTCAGCTGAGACAACGGTCTGACTATCTTGAAAAAATCTCGAATGAATCGACGGTAGTAGCCTGCCAGGCCAAGAAAACTCCTTACTTCGGTAACCGAACCGTGTTGCTCCCAGTCCTGAATTGCTGCTACCTTAGCAAGGTCCTCAGCTATCCCTTCCTTGGACACCACATGTCCCAGTAACTTGACTTTTTGTTTCCAAAAGCCGCACTTCTTATATTGTGCAAACAACTGGTTCTTCCTGAGAGTATCAAATACTACTCGCAGGTGTTCCTCGTAATATTCTCGACTATTAGAGTATATTAGGATGTCATCTATAAACACGATAACTAATCGGAATAGAAACGGCCAAAACACCTTGTTCACCAAGTCCATGAACACGGCCGGTGAGTTTGTGAGTCCAAACGACATTACAAGAAACTCGTAGTGCCCAAAACTGGTCTTGAAAGCTGTCTTTTGCACGTCCTCACCTTGACACGCAACTGGTGATACTTTGACTGCAAGTCAATCTTCGTGAAATACTGCGCCCCCTTCAACTGATCGAACAGATCATCTATCATGGGCAAATGATACGTATTCTTCATTGTTACCTGGTTCAACCTAGCGATAATCAATACACAATCGCAGTGATCCATCCTTCTTCTTCATAAACAACACGGGCGCTCCCTAAGGAGATACACTAGGTCGTATGAAGCCTGCATCCAACAAGCTGTCAATCTATCTCCGCAATTCCTCCATCTCACATGAAGGCATACGATACGTGGGTAACGAGATGGGTGTCGCACCAGGCACAAAATCAATGGTGAAATCGATCTCGCACTAAAGAGGTAATCTAGGAATCGTCCTGAACACATCCTCAAAATCTCAAACTACCGGCATGCCCTCAAGTGTCGGACCTTCAACATTCTCTAACAAGGTGGCATAACAGCTAACACGGCAGGACCAACTAACCTGTACTGGAAAAGTAAAGACTGTGCCCTCAGGTCCGTAGGATGTCACTACCCGGGTATCGCAATTAATCTCTACCTTCATCTCGGTGAGCCAATCCATACCGAGGATAACGCCGTGGTGGTATAGTGGGGCAACGATCAGATCCACAAGTACTGTCCTGCTTCCTAAGTTTATCGAGCAACCCTTACAAGTTCTGCTAATGTCTGAAAAAGTCTCTGTAGCTGTAAGGATCCTCATTCCCTTCGTGGGAACAGTACTCAACCCCAGTCGCTTGATTGCTGCTCATGATATGATTGAGATAGTGGACCCGGTGTCCACCAATAAGAAGACGGGTGTACCTTGAACGTGAACCGTGACTTCGAAAGCCATCGGGGTTGTAACTGATGTCTCAGGCACTTCAGCTACAAGCGCGTGTACTCGAGCCTGTTGCGGACCGTTCGGTTGTGAGACCATAGGCCATTGAGGCGGCCTGAAGCGAGGTGCAGGCGGCCGAAATGAGGGATATGCTGATGTCATTCGTAGAGGTGAATCTGTGATAACATGTGGGGGCGTGTGATTGATCCTCTGAGGCGGCGAGTAGTCGTTGTCCTTCATTTTGGTGAAGCAGTAGGTATCTGCATGGCCCGCACGCTTACAGTATGTGCACCACAAGTCTGGTCACCTCATAGGGACTGGTGGACCTGCGATCCTGGGAGGCAAGTCAGCACGAGGCCTCTTGCTGAGGAACGGCCTCCTCAACAACTTGGGTCATGACCTAGGAACCATAGGCCCACGAGTGCGGGATAACCTATCCCCGTCCTGCTTAGCTCGCAGAGACATGCCCACTAGCTCAACATAGGAGGATATGCTAGGGCAATACATCTTCAAGCGTATCTCGGGTTACAGGCCCTTAGAGAAGCGCCGCATCCTCATCGGCTGATCGGTGAGAATCAAAGGAGCATACCTAGCCAGCTTCATAAACCTATTATTGTATTCTGCCATTGACATCCCTCCCTGACGGAGGTGAAGGAACTCTCCCTCCTCATGACGGTACATGAGAGAGAAATATTTCTCGTGGAAGCGCGTCTCAAAGGCCTCCCACGTCCACACATGTCTGACCGCAATGGTCCTGAGGACGTTGTCCCACCATAAGCTGGCCTCATTCTCAAACATGAAGGTGACTAGCTCAACCTGCTATAGCTCAGTGCAGTACAGCGATCTTAGTATCTTAAAGATGCAGTCAAGCTAATACTGGGCCTCCTCGAGTCTGTGAGTACCTGTGAAAGTTGGAGGGCGCAAGCGTTGGAATCGCTCGAAAAGACCGCTAGCACCCGCGTTCCTAGCAGGGTGCACAGGTGGTGCAGGTGGAGCCACACCCATACTTTAGGTAAAGACCTTTGCAATGGTAGGCAGAAACTGCTGCTGTTGTTGTTGTATCTGTTGGTGCTGCATCAACAACATCATTTGCTCCAGCCTATCAGGAGGCGGAGCAAACTGCGGTATGTGGGGCATCGAAGTAGACACACGGTTCTGCTCAGGAACCGATGGTGTAACAGGTGGTACCACAGGTGGTGCTATAGGCGGCGTCATAGGCGTCGGCCCGTAGTGGAGCCAGTGGTCGGCTGAGAATCCGGCATAGTCTCGTGAATCAGACCAAACTGGGGTCTGTGTGGCTATCACTTAGGAGGGGTGCCCCGTCAAATGATTCGCCTAATGAGAGACGTGTCGAGCCATGTGCTCTTAGGTAGCATTCCTTATATACAACATAGGGTGCAACCCGTGAGATTTAGCATATAACACTCAATTCTTCAAGCATTCTACACAATTCATAAAAAAAGGAGTCGCATGCATTTCATTAAACAAAATTTGTCACCATACATGAGATATAGTTTTACATGAATCATGACAGAAAACGCATGTGAGCTAGTCTAATAAAGCCTTAAACATAACACACCAGCAACCTACCCTACTGCCAAGTCCGTCAAGGCTAAAACATATAAACTAGGAAACACGCAACAATGCAAACTAAAAAACGACTGCGAGCATAACTACTCGTCTAAAATAGGCGATGGTGGTGGCGTGCCCTTGTCTTGCAGATAACACAGGATGACCCTCATGGTGCGAGACACCTTCTTGAATATTCATTTCACGAAGACCTTAGTCTCTTCAAGCTTGGCTCGGGTTTGTCCAAGCTCGGCCTGGACCTGCCCGACCTCTTGTCGCAGGGCGGCTTGGCTCTCATCGATTTGAGCCCAGCGGGCTTCTGAAGCATCCCGATCCATATCAGGCACCTGTGTGGCAAGAGGAGGTGCCTCATCCGGCTCTTGTGCCTCTTCTACTTCTTCCTGGTCTCCCTCTTCACCACTGCTCTCATCTCCACTACCTTCCTCATCATTTCCTTCTTCTTCATCGCCACTGTGTTCCTCACCTTCGCTCTCCTCGATCTCGTCACTTTCTTCTTCGATATCAACACTCTCTTCTTCTGTATCGTCACTCTGCTCTCCAAGGCGGGCTCGGCGTTGCCTTTTACCAATCCTCGTATAGTTAAGCGTGCTTGCACTGATAATATGGATTGAGGCGACGTCATCCATATGGAGTCAGAAGCTGTAGCGGCGGGCGATCTTGTAAATCAATCGGCCAAATGGCAGCACGGTGCTTTCCCTATTGGACCTCGCCGCTTTGATTATCTGCGTCAGGATGAGAGTGGGCAAACATACTTTATCTCCTTTCCCAACTCGAAACAAGAAGTCCACCATGAACCTCAAGCACTCGATGTGGTTACTCGACCGGGGATACATGTTATACGTGCATATGTTGTAGAGCAGACGTAAGTCATTTGTCATCTTAGTCGAAGTGAGACCAGTCCCCCGCCTCCACTGTTCAGGCTGGCCAGAGACGAATCGCGTGCGGAGTCTCTTCTCTCGCTTACTAGTAAAATTCTTCTCGCTAGCATGCACCAAGCCTCTCTCAACACCCATGACACGAGCAATCTCATCCAAACCAAACGTAATCTCCTGCCTATCCAAAGGAATGGTAAACTGGAGGGGCTCATATATCGGATTCCGAATGAGAGCATAAAAAGTGCACACAGTGTTGTCACTTGCAGGCTGATGTTTTATTTAAACCAACACGATTTAAATGATTTTTAAACTCGCAAGTATACGAATCAGATGCAGATATGGTACGTATTACGAGATCGTTCCCACGAGGACTGGTCGTCACAATTCAAATCTATGACTCTCCTTAACTAATCCAACAATTAATGGAATGAACTACTAAGCACAATTCTATGAAAAAATAAATAATTAAGAGCAGGGAAGCAAATTCAATCAGAGAGAGAGCACTAGGACTTTCGAATCCACCCCTAATTATCCTAACCCTTGTTTTGTCTGTTGATTCACCTTGATCTAGATTGATACCACTTATATAGAGAAAGCACAATCTGTGTCCTAAATCTAGCATACAGACTGTCTAATTCCTTTAAGCAATGCCATGAACAATACATCCCATGTCCTTGGTCTACACATGGTATGTACGATTCATTAAAGCATCCTGTTTCTTCCTCTATAGAAACCTGTTCTTGATCAGACACAAGCACCTGTAATAAGCATCCAAACAACTTCCATATATATACTTTGGTCAAGTTCATAGATGGAGAAGTATGGAATTTAAACCCATAAAGCCCACTTAGAGAAAAAAAATAAATTAATTAATATTCAAAGTAAATCAACAAACACAAGAGCTAATCAAATTAGGGGCTTCATCTCAAATTTCTAGCCGAGAGATTAGTTACCCATAAAATCCATAAAAAGAGATGGGTAAATAAAATTCATAAAAAAACTAACACCAAACCAATCGATCTCCTCTCTTCTTTCTTCTCTTTCTTCTCTCCCGGCTCGATCTCAAATTCTCTCGTTCAATGCCTTCCCACGTCCAAAACTTCCTTTATAGGCTGTTGGATGGTCAGGCTCAGGGTAGAGTCGTAGAAGGACTCGAGCACCAATTTTCACAAATGGCATGATCAAGTGGGCCCCACAGAGATGTTTTCTGGAAAATCCACCCCGTCCATTGGATTCAGGACGAAATTTCAGTCAAGAATGAGTGGTTTTGAAGGTCCATTAATGCGGCCCATAGAAGAAAATACGAAAAGATCAGTTTTGAATGTCGCCGGGTAGCCCTTTTGTGGCCTCTGTATCACGCACGTGTGTACGCATGGGAGTGAACTATCAGCATAATTTTGTAGTATTCATGGCCCTCTACGCGATGGACGGATCGGATTGGCCCTACAGGTGATGGGTGGGGCCCACTGTCTTCCGCAAAACTCGTCAGCGAATCAAGTTACGCGGACGCGGATCCATCCTCCGTGGCAATGGTGGGGCCCATTCCTTTGATTAAACCGAAAATCTGAAACG
This sequence comes from Magnolia changhungtana, assembly GCA_030180095.1. Taxonomy (NCBI): domain Eukaryota; kingdom Viridiplantae; phylum Streptophyta; class Magnoliopsida; order Magnoliales; family Magnoliaceae; genus Magnolia; species Magnolia changhungtana. Next base: position 6,935,625 of record JASAUF010000365.1, on the reverse strand, counting down.
TACATTGGATTCCTCTCGGAAAACCGTTCGGGAAGGGACAGTTTTGAGTGAAATCAGTGCAGCCCATTTGATCTTCTATTCCACCGTTCGTCCGATGTTTGTTGACGATTCACGAGCGTGCATGTGTATGCGACCAAACTTCCACCTAGGCATGGGCAACAGCCGCCCCAGGAAGTGGATGGACGGTTTGGATTGTCCATTTGGACACTAGATGGGGTCCACAGCTGCGAACCGACGGTCGGCATACGGCGGACGCCGAACGCGTTTTGCGTTTTGCGAGAGAAGATCGGTCAGCGGTCGGTTTGGCCACCGAGCCGATGGTGCGGTGCACGGGCGGCGAAACATGTACTCGGTGTACACTCCCCATACACAGGGCCCACCGAGATATTTTTGAGAAATCTGCACCGTCCATCCTCTTTCTCATATTATTTCCACCGTCAGGACCAATTTTGAGGCAGTTCCAACTATCAGGCGGGTCCCAAATTGTAGATTAACGGGCTGATCTGTCCGTTGGACCACTTCCCAAGATCTTCAAGGGCTGAAATTTAATGTGTACAATTTGATTGATTTACGGCCATCATCACATGTATGAAGTTTTGAGTTGATCGGATGGCGGAAACATGTGATCTTGCATTCTGACCCTTTTCGGGCCCCTTTGGCTTGCTTTCCTCCGATTCCAGGCGTGTAAAATCTTCATTATTAGTTTTCTGGAGTTCATCCCGTGCTCTGGTAATTTCAGAGCGTCAAATCCATGCTTTTAACATTATTTTTCAATACATGCTCCTAATTTCCTCCTGTAACAAAAATATAATTAAAATCTGGCATTAAACATTATCATGTATGTAAAATTAGGCAATTGCTGGGGTCTGATATGCAATATTCGACCCTGATCACAACCCCCAACCAGCATTTTGCTAGTCCCGAGCAAAACATGCGAAAATTAATTTCAGAAATAAAAGACAATTCCTGTAAAACCCAAGTGACAAGTGAACAGATAGCTGAGATGTGAAAATTCTAAGATTCATGAATGGTAAGTAGAATTTTCTCCTGGAAGCAAGCTCTCGGCAGATTTCATAATTAATTTCAAATTATTAATCTATCAATTAGAACATTCCTAAACATTGAGTTCCACGAGTGTAAAGTATAATCTCGACTTACAATCAGTAAGAGATCCAATTGTCAATTTCATGATATCATTAGTAATTCGTGACAACCAAGCTTGAAACCAACACTTATCTCACAGATTAACTTAACTGCGTTTTACCTTTGATTTTCTTTATGAGCAGTAACACAAATGAGGGGAATCAAATTCTCACCTATAGGGAGTAAACCTATGGCGAAAACTTGTCACATAACTCCTTTTTTTTTTTTTCATATGTCAACTATGGAGAATCAAATCTCCACCTATAGGGAGCAAACCTATGGTGAAGATTTAGCCTTTTAATTCTTCTTTTTACCAAGTTAATCATTCAGTTATCGAACCAACACTTAATGTGTAAGTGAGATGTGATATGTGAAATCATGGCTCAATCAATGTTTACAACTTCTAATCATGAATTAACAATTCAAAATTGATTGTGAAATCAAGCAGATGGCAGAATCCAAGAGTCATAAATTACCCATCACGTATCTTATAATGTTAAAATCAAAACTATCCTTCAAAATCACTTTGAATTCAATAGAAATTCCAGAAAAAATTTTAAAATTTTCACAAATTTTGCTCAAGACCAAGAAAATACTGATTAGGTAACTTAATCTCCCACCCCCAACCTAAAATCTACATTGTCCCTAATGTAAAAGAAATAAGTAAGCAATGCACATAGGACAATGAAAGTAAAAGAGGAATGAGGGAAAGATAGTACCTGGACGGAGAAGCAAGAGGCTTTCTCAAAAAATTTCAACGTAAAAGCGAGTTAGCACAAGAGAGAAATCAACATAAGCAAAAAAAAAATAACAAAAAAGAAAAACAAGAGAAAATCCTACCTATACCACTTTCGCAGGTGCTCTCGATTGCATTTAGCGCATGCAACAAGCCTTTAAACCCCTAGGTTACACCTAGTGGATGAGTTGTAGTCTCGTGAGGGTTTGTAGTAATGTTACCCACAAACATTGAACTAACTAACTAAGAAAAGTAAATGGAATGAAAAGCTGGGTTGCCTCCCAGGAGCGCTAAGTTTAACGTCTTCAGCCAGACAAGAATGGACCATAAAGGAGCTAATCTTTATAACCAGGGTCCGCCAAAGAAATTACCTTAATACCTTAATTAACCGATCCCAGACAAGTGATGAGGGTTCCCATGAGCTGTGCTATCTGTAATGAGGTAATCGACACTGTCACAAATAATTTAAGGACTTCTGCCGCACGACTTCTTCCATGTTAGGATCACGCTTCTTTTGGAGCTTCACGCGACATTTCCACAAAGATGATCCATGCATATCGTGGGGCATACTCCTTGTATTTCCACTATCTTCCTTTCAATTGCTGCCTTATATGTTTTAAGAAAATTAAGCACTGTACGTCATCCTTGTCTTCTCGAGTTCGAAATTGTCTTTGTAAGGAGGCGTCTCGGAGAGATGAAGAGGTTCCACTTTCGCTCTCCATTTTTCGCCTCCAATATAGAGTAGAGTCGAGCAAAGTAATGACTTCGTGGATGGGACTATCGATGTCAAAGTCCATGCCGATTGTGCGGTGTCTCAAGTGGATCTTCAAAAGATGTACGGAAGGAGTCCTGCACTAGACTCTCGATCATGTCCACTTCAGATATGTCATCCAAATTTGCGGATTGTTGTCCTGCATTAAAAACATTGAGTTTAATATTCATGTTACCAAAGGACAATTTCATAACTCCATTCCGGCAATTTATAATAGCATTAGATGTGGCCAAAAATGGACGACCCAAGATGACTGGGATCTGACTATGAAGATTTTGGATAGGCTGAGTATCTATGACTATGAAATCCACTGGAAAATAAAATTTATCAACCTGTATTAACACGTCTTCAATAACACCCCGGGGCACTTTGACAGATCTATCGGCTAGTTGTAATGTTACCTTAGTCGGTTTCAACTCACCAAGTCCTAGCTGCTCATAAACCGAATAAGGTAACAAATTGACGCTCGCCCCTAAATCAAGTAATGCTTTTCCGATCTTATGATCTCCTATGCCGCAAGAAATGGTGGGAGCTCCTGGATCCCTAAATTTCGGAGGTGTGTTATGTTGAATCATGGAGCTGAGCTGCTCTGCAAGGAAGACTTTCTTATGAACATTTCTGCTTACGCTTTTGAGTGCATAAATCTTTCAAAAACTTAGCGTAAGCAGGGACTTGTTTGATAACGTCAAGTAACGGGATGTTGACTTGCACTTTTTGAAACACATTCAAGATTTCATCAAAATTATTTCTTTTCTGTAATGGTGCCAGACGTTGAGGAAAGGGTGCTTTGGGCACGAAAGGTGGCACATTAGTGGCTCCTGGAGAGTCAGAGAGCTTTTGAACTTTGGATGCATTGGTGTGACTCTCTGCTTCATCTTGATCTTTTGTTTTAGAATTTGATTCATCCCCAGGCATCTCTATTCTGTTATCAATCTGCTTGCCTGACCTAAGGGTAGTAATCGATTTGGCCTGTTTATGATATTGCCCTTGGTTAGAATTAGAGCCAATCTCATACTGTCCCTTTGGATTAGCCTCAGGTTAGCTAGGGAACTTGCCCTTCTCTCTCTCACTCAATGTGGCAGCTAGTTAACCCATTTGTATTTCCAGCTTAGCAATGGATTGTGCATTTGCATATAAGCTTTGCTGGTTGGCCAGTAAAGTTTGTTGGGTATCTTTTTGGAATTGGAGAGAACTCTGCATAAAAAGATGGAGTGTATCCTCAAGAGATGGGTTCCTTGATTGTGTAGGCAAATATGTTGATATTGCATGGATTTGTTGATCGCCAACTTGGAGGTGTGGTTGCATGGGAGGATTTCCGGATGGTCCTCCTTGATGTGGTCCTTTTGCCCAAGAAAAATTTGGATGCCTAGCCCACCCCGGTTGTATGTGTTCGAGTAAGGATCATTCCCAGTGTTTTTGAAAAGTGTTCATAGCATGAACTTGTTCGAGAGAAGTTCTGGGGATGCCCCGGATGGACAAGATCAAGGTGACTAGAACATGTGGCACATGCCTCCACTTGAGTTGTTTGTGGAGGTCCATTATTTAATACCAGAGCATCAACTTTCTTCGTCAGGTTATCAAGCTTGGCGCACAGCTCTGGCACGACTCCTATCTCATATATACCACCTCTCTTTTGCGGTTGGGGACTTCTGTCACCTCTATTTGAATAGTCTCATTGCTGGGAAATTTCGCACAAGGTTTCAAAGAAGTTCCATGCTTCGACTTCACTTTTGGTCATGAATGACCCTCCATTGGTGGCATCAACCATGCGACGGTTCTGGGGTGTCAGACCGTCATAGAAGTATTGAACTTGTTGCCACTTCTCAAAACCATGGTGAGGATATTTAAGAAGCAAGTCCTTCCATCTTTCCCAACATTCATGAAAGTGCTCGCCCTCTTTTTGTGTGAAGTTAGTAATTTCTCTACGGAGGGCATTAGTTTTATGAACGGGGAAGAACTTGTTTAAGAACTTCTTAGACAGTTGGTCCCATGTAGTGATAGATCCAACTTCTAGAGAATTCAACCATGCTTTCGCCTTATCCTTCAAAGAAAAAGGAAACAGGCGTAGGCGGATTGAATCATCTGAGAAGTTTTGGAACTTAAAGGTGGAGCAAATGTCTAGGAACTCTTTCACATGATGATATGGGTCCTCCTTGTCCAATCCATAAAAGGATGACAACAATTGTATAACTCCAGGTTTCAGTTCAAAGTGTGCTGCCGTAGTGGTTGGCAACACTATGCATGAAGGCGCATTAAATTGGACAGGAGTTGAATAATCTTTGAGAGCCTTAACTTCAGTTTCATTCACCATTTCAACATAATTATTTCTCATCTTTCACGCAGTGTTCTTTCTATTTCAGATCAAACTGCTGCTAGTTCTATATTCGAGATCTACGCCCTAGCATAAACTATGTTATTGTAATGTAAGAAAGAAAACTAAACTAAGAAGCAACCTAAGGGAAATAAAACTAGACCTAGAACTATGATATTTTAAAACAAGTTAAAACTACGTAAGTAAGAATGGGAAGAAAGAACCCTAAAAAGGAGATGAATGATGTCGAAAAAATTTAAGATGTTCCTCCTTCACTTAGTAGCTTCCTTCCTCAATTCCTGTAAACGTAAAAAAACCAAATTAGGTTTCCTAAAATAATGATAGAAGAATCCTAAGCAACGGTTAATTTCTAAAAATAAAATAAAAATAAAATAAAATAAAAACTTTAACCTAAGTTAGTAAAATCCTAAGACTATGAATTATGATAAGAAAGAATCCTAAATTCAATTTGGAACGAAACAGTCCCCGGCAACGGCGCAAAAAACTTGATGTTTTATTTAAACCAACACGATTTAAATGATTTTTAAACTCGCAAGGATACGAATCAAATGCAAATATGGTACGTATTACGAGATCGTTCCCACGAGGACTGGTCGTCACAATTCAAATCTATGACTCTCCTTAACTAATCCAACAATTAATGGAATGAACTACTAAGCACAATTCTATGAAAAAAAAACAATTAAGAGCAGGGAAGAAAATTCAATCAGAGAGAGAGCACTAGGACTTTCGAATCCACCCCTAATTATCCTAACCCTTGTTTTGTCTGTTGATTCACCTTGATCTAGATTGATACCACTTATATAGAGAAAGCATAATATGTGTCCTAAATCGGGCATACAGACTGTCTAATTCCTTTAAGCAATGCCATGAACAATACATCCCATGTCCTTGGTCGGGTACATGGTATGTACGATTCATTAAAGCATCCTGTTTCTTCCTCTATAGGAAACCTGTTCTTGATCGACACAAGCACCTGTAATAAGCATCCAAACAACTTCCATATATATACTTTGGTCAAGTTCATAGATGGAGAAGTATGGAATTTAAACCCATAAAGCCCACTTAGAGAAAAAAAACAAATTAATTAATATTCAAAGTAAATCAACAAACATAAGAGCTAATCAAATTAGGGGCTTCATCTCAAATTTCTAGTGAGATTAGTTACCCATAAAATCCATAAAAAGAGATGGGTAAATAAAATTCATAAAAAAAAATGGAATACCAAACCAATCGATCTCCCTCTCTTCTTTCTTCTCTTTCTTCTCTCCCTGGCTCTGGATCTCGAATTCTCTGGTTCTGAATGCCTTCCCCACGTCCAAAACTTCCCTTTATAGGCTAATGCCGGATGGCCGGGGTCTGTGTAAGATCGTCGTAGAAGACCCTGAGCACCAATTTTCGCAGCCGTGATCGGTGGGCCCCACAGAGATGTTTTTTGGAAAATTCACCCCATCCATTGGATTCAGGACGAAATTTCAGTCAAGAATGAGTGGTTTTGAAGGTCCATTAATGCGGCCCATAGAAGAAAATACGAAAAGATCAGTTTTGAATGTCGCCGGGTAGCCCTTTTGTGGCCTCTGTATCACGCACGTGTGTACGCATGGGAGTGAACTATCAGCATGGTTTTGTAGTATTCATGGCCCTCTACGCGATGGACGGATCGGATTGGCCCTACAGGTGATGGGTGGGGCCCACTGCCTTCCGCAAAACTCGTCAGCGAATCAAGTTACGCGGACGCGGATCCATCCTCCGTGGCAATGGTGGGGCCCATTCCTTTGATTAAACCGAAAATTTGAAACGTACATTGGATTCCTCTCGGAAACCGTTCGTTCGGAAGGGACAGTTTTGAGTGAAATCAGTGCATACCCATTTGATCTTCTATTCCACCGTCCGTCCGATGTTTGTTGACGATTCACGAGCGTGCACGTGTATGCGACCAAACTTCCACCTAGGCATGGGCAACAGCCGCCCCAGGAAGTGGATGGACGGTTTGGATTATCCATTTGGACACTAGATGGGGTCCACAACCGCGAATCCCATCGCGGCAATGACGCCGGAACGCAACGTTTTGCTTTTGCGAGAGAAGATCGGTCGGCGGTCGGTTTGACCGAGCCGATGGTGCGGTGCACCTGCGGTGAACATGTACTCGGTGTACACTCCCCATACACGGGGCCCACCGAGATATTTTTGAGAAATGCACCGTCCATCCTCTTTCTCATATTATTTCCACCGTCAGGACCAATTTTGAGGCAGTTCCAACTATCAAAGGGTCCCAAATTGTAGATTAACGGGCTGATCTGTCCGTTGGACCACTTCCCAAGATCTTCAAGGGCTGAAATTTAATGTGTACGGTTGATTTACGGTCCTCATCACATGTATGAAGTTTTGAGTTGATCGGATGGCGGGAAACATGTGATCTTGCATTCTGGACCCTTTTCGGGCCCCTTTGGCTTGCTTTCCTCCGATTCCAGGCGTGTAAAATCTTCATTATTAGTTTTCTTGGAGTTCATCCCGTGCTCGTAATTTCGAGCGTCAAATCCATGCTTTTAACATTATTTTTCAATACATGCTCCTAATTTCCTCCTGTAACAAAAATATAATTAAAATCTGACATTAAACATTATCATGTATGTAAAATTAGGCAATTGCTGGGGTCTGATATGCAATATTCGACCCTGATCACAGGCTCCTTTCCCTCAAATATGGGCCCCCGCCTATTGTCCAAAAGGAAGTCAATCACTGGTACGTCCCAAAATCTTCTCATCGACATGTGTTTCAAACACGACTTTGCGGTTGCGGAACTTACCGAGACCGATGTTCGGTAGTAAGGATCTCTCCAACGGAATTCGAGAATCGAGGTCCCGCTTAGACCTCCATTCTTGCCCGACACCAGTACTTGCTTCGGCGTCCGTCCTCCTCGTAGGACGACGTGGTCAGCTTGGCCCGGCCTCATCCGGGGCCGCTCTTTTCCTCGTCATGAGACACAAGAGCGTAGAGATGGAGAAGATGACGGTGACCACTTCGAAGAAAACCATTTGAAGTGTAGGAAACTTGGGAAATAAGATGAATTTGTAGGTTTTTGAGAATTTGAGACACAAAGATGAGTTTATGTACTCAAATGGGAAGAAACAAGAGAGATGGAATGTGGTAATGGATAGGTTTTTGAGAGGAATGATAGGGGTGATGTTAAATGGAAAAGAAGATGGAAGATCTTTGTGAAAATTGGAAAAAAAAAGGGGGATCTTGAATGTATGGAAGAGGGTTTGAGAGGGAAATGGGGTTTTTTGGAGGGTTTAGAGGGCTAGGGATTGTGTGAAATGGCAAAAGGGGAGGTGAGGGGGGATAAAATAGGGGCCCCACATGTGTGAAAAGGGCCCCATAGTCGGTCGGTTGGCAGGGCCCTGTCGGGCAGGTGGAAGCTCCGCCCGGGCGCTGTATGTCAGGGCGGGGCCTCGTCGATCTAACGGAGGCTCCGCACGAGCTCTGTCCCGCTGATGATGGCTTTGCATGGGGACGGTGTCCACCCCCCTCCCGGGGTGTTGAAAATGTGTGGGGTCCACTTTGGGTCCCCCCGTATTGCACCATGTAAGCCCCCGACTCTGTTTTGAGTCGTTTCGGGTCTCATCTCGCGTACATTCACATTTTCTGGGTTATTTGAGGTTGGAATGGGTTAAATCTTCATCTAAACTAATAGATTGACGGTCTATAAGTGATCCAGGATCGCCTCAAGTGATCATAAGTGTGTACGGGCCTGATCTCGGTGATCGATTTCAATTAATTTCGCCGATTGGCGTAACTGAGAATTCTATGCCTGTTCCTACATTTTATCGCACCCTCCTAGGTCAAAGTACATCAGTGGGCATCGTGTGACCATAACCCAGGTCCATTTTAATCCAAATCATGCTCTGTTACCAACTTGTAATGCCCTGAAAATCGGGGGTCGAGCATAGGCTCAACTCCCGAGTTTTAACGCATCACTTATGCAACATAGATAGTGATGATTAATTGTTGTCCGTATTAATGTATTAAACATGAATGAGATTATACCAAAACAGCAGATCATACTCCAAAGACAAGTGAATTTTGCAAACGAAAGACTATAATAGACATATAAGATATACGAACTATAGTAAGTTTCCGAAGTGTAATCATGTTACCAGGTTAAATATATACATGTATATTCCTAAAATGTACAAAACGAATATACATGAGTGCTCCAAAATATAATCATGACGAGTGTAATGATATCTAGTCAACATCCCTGTAAGCCTCGTCGATCAAAACACGGTCTACATAGACCCGCTTGATAACTGCATGTATGAGAACTCCTCCTCATCGTCGTAGAAGTCTGGCTCGGCCTCATACATCGCGCCAGAATCTGCATCTAAGACAGAGTCTGGTTAGTGTTTAAAACACCGTCCTAGAACATGAGAGTGAGTGATCAATTCAGTGGAGCTATAAGGCAAAGGTTAACATGTTATCAATTCAAACAAGCAATAAGGATAAAGCAATACAATCAAACATTCCTAAGTACTCTGGTTAATGCAAACATCATATGCATTAATGATGCATGCCCTCGCCTGCACTCCCTCTGTGATCTTCCTCTTACGGTTGTGGCATGCACCCCTTCCTCTTTGCACTTCCTCGCCAAAGCACCGTGCAATGCGATGCATGGTCGTGATTACCGAGTTCTTATTAGACCTTTTCATACAGCAGGATTGAGAAACTAATGTATCTCTCTTATATCATTTCCCAAACAATGATCCATTTTAGGGTCGTCAGTCTTAGCTAGTCTCATACGATGTTGCGGTTCCAGGTTGCTACAAATGACTCGTCACCTCAATGCAGGCCTAGCTTATACTCTAGTTACTACCGGAAGGCTCGTCGCCTTAGCGCAGTCTCAGAGTATGCTCGAGGTCACTACGAATGGCTCGTCACCTAGTCGTAGGTCGACAGCTCGAATACAGTATCCCACACCACCGTATTTAGCTCACGAGCTTAGGTTGCTCACTGGTCACTACGAGTAGCCTCGTCACCCCGGCGTAGGCCGACAGCTCGACCACGGTGTCTCATTCCACCATGTCCTGCTTACGAGTCTTAGTTGATCGAGGTACCAAGGTTAACGGGATTTCCACTGGTGAGTTTGGTACCTTAGGTTCAGGCAGTAATATCTATACATGGTGAACATACATCGGGCCAATCGGGTTACTTGACAAATTTGACTGGTACGAGCGTACGTCGAGTTGATCGACATGGAGCGCGTAAGCACTCCGCGTGGTCTAACCACCGTCGACTAGCAGCGTACGACTCAGATTTCTCGAACCTATCTGGAGCGGCAAAATGACCTCAGCCACTAACTCAGAAATATTCATAGTTAATAATTATGGCAAGCACAAATCCAAATTCCATACTCATTCAATCATATCAACAAACACATGGAATACGCTATTTTCAATATAGTTCATCTATATGTGTAAAGCGCGGGAAATGTCGTATCTAAACATATGATAGCATTCAAGTCAGTCATAAATCATTAACTGATATTGAAAGCCTTGAAAACCATAACCTAAACATTTATAGTCTGCACCTTTCGCAAACAAGTATCGAACTCAGTTTATATGTCAAGTCTTCGTCTACAGCATGATGGCCACCTATAGCATGAAATAAGTTAGGTATTTCATCACTTACACTATTTGAAACCCCTAAATAGATTAGGGTTAGGTTTTCTTACCTAAGAACGGAGTCAAAATCGCCGGGATAGCGATTCAGAAAGGCTGATTCAGCCCGTGGCGGCAGGTATGAATCCCCACAACAAACCCTCACTCTCCCTCTCTCTTACTCTCTTTTTCCTTCTTTTTTCTCTCTTCTCTCTCTTAGGGTTTTTCAAATTCGTATGGAATGAGAGAGAGGGGGGGTTTAAGGGGCTTATACAGGCCCAAAACTGATGGGAATGGCCCCAGGTCCATGATATACTTAGGTTATAGCCAAGAGGTGGCTGTTTCAGTCCAACGGAGCACTTCTGTTGGCCACTTTTCTACGTGCATTCGGACTTAAGCTCCTTAACATTAGATCTATGTTGAGTTAAGATTTCGGTCCGATTGGATTTACAGATCAACCGCGGAGAACCAGTTTCAGTTCAACAGTCACCGTTGTTCTATCAGGGCCACAAGTATACTAACATGTGTTGGAAATTTTTCCTTATCCGATGGTATAATTGGGTCTGATTCTGATGGTCTGAATCCTTATATTTGGCTTACAAATGAACGACTCAATTCACTTAAATCTGAGTACGTTTTTTAAATATATTCGCGTTTTTCACACACTTTGCTCCGGGCTCAAGTTGTGCATTTCTGGACACTGTTAGGACTTGATTTTTGAGATGGTTGTCAAGCCTAGTAAGGTGGTCATAGGCATATAGTTTCACGGTAATTGGACTTTCGACGCGCGGTCCAGGTCCGATACGAAGTTTCAGTGTGCTCCCGAGAGCAACTGGGTTTAGAGATTAATCCTAGATTTTAGGGTAATGTAGCGTTAATGATTTTATAAGTTTTAGGTCTTGCAGTTCGTATTTAAAGTGGTTCAAGCTAATTTTACAGCTAATCTAGTTTATTACTTAGTTAATTTCATCTAATTTCTAAAGGATTTGGCCCTGAGTGATTTCTGCCTGTGGTGGTACTCAGGTCTTTGTACAGATTTTTCTGAGACATTACACGATCCTACTATGACGACAAGATTAGGGGCATCAAAAATATATTACCATACTATTCAGAAAGGCAAGCAAGTAATAATTGAAGAGCCCATTGAAGAGGAGTTTTATGAAGAAGATAATAATGAAGAATTATCCACCTGCAGGAGCCCTGTTCGTTCATTTATTCCTTCCGAGACAAGGGATCCATCCATATCGTTATATATATATATATATATATATATATATATTCTTTTGCGAATAACATCATCTCTTCTTTGTTCTTATCTTTTTCTTTTACCTTATTGTAGTTGTCTCATTTTTAAGTGGCCTATCAAGCTTTAATATGATGGCCCCAGTATTGAATACATTTTTTCTGAAGAAATCCCTCCACATAAATTGATAATAATCAAGGACGCTTTGTCAGTTGTGGCTTGTATATTTCAAGAGCAATGGCAATGGCTTCTCCTTAATGATGCTCTTACAATTTTAGATAATTTCGCAGAGCTAGCCAGATTTAACATTACGCCACTACATGACTTTCTAATTCATTTATGTGCTTCTTTGCGATAACTTGAATCAACTTGTAGTACGGTCGTCGCTCCAGACATTCTTAATCATCAGAAAAAGTTGATGCTCCTTAGAGGTAAGATATCTAAAATTTCAGCCATCATTTATGGATGTGATAAGGAGAATGATTCCCTTCGAGAACAACTAAGGATCTTTGAAGAAAATATAATAGCCATTAACAAACAAAAAAATATTCTCAAAGTTCAGAGACAAGAAGAATAATTGAAAATAAACAAGATCAATGATAATATCACAGAGAATACTAGCATAGCTAATATTGAAAAGTCATAACTTTCTCTTAATAAAGCATATATTGTCTCATTGGAGCGAGAATTGGCGAACGCTCATGACCAAGCCAAACTTATTATTGATATTAAACTTAATGATGTTGTTGTTCATATTCAATTTAAACAAATCTTACAAAAGTTTATGCTCGCTTTAGGTGTTTTTGAATTAATATAATGGCTTGAGAATTGTCTTATATCAAACATTTATTCATACGTATATTTACATGTAAATTTTCAACGTTGTCATAGAAATGACATACAAACATCACGGTGGGTAAGGGATATTTTGACGTAAACATTCGCTAACTTTTTCCTGTCACGTCCACTTGTTTTTGGATATACCTTATTCTTGGCCATGTCTTAGCATGATCGCCAAAAAAAGAAAAAAAAATGGACTAGATTTTTCACAAATATCATTGCATGCCTCACCTAGCTTTCTGCCTTTGGAAGCATGTGGGGGTGGCAAGCGAATTGCGTGGCGATGACTTACATGGTATGTTGGGTCCGCACTATGATGTGTTATATCCAAGTTGTCCATCTATTTTATATGATTATTCGAGGGCATGAGCTGATAAATGAGGTAGGTCTAATGCTTAAGTGGAACATACCACAGAAAGCAGTAGGAAAGTGATGTACCTTCATAGGACGCACTATAATGTTTATTTTCCATCCAATATGTTCATAAGGTCATATAAACCTGGATGAAAGGAAAACACAAATATCATCTTAATCCAAAGAATTTATGACCTAGGAAGTTTTCAGTATTGAATGTTAGGACATTAAAAAGTATATATCAGCAAACGGTGCTAAGGCCAAAAGAAGTATAAGAATCTTAAACATGCGATGTAGGGTCTGAGGCGGGCTGCATATGTAACAACAAAAATGACCTCTACCTATCACAAGTATAGACGTCTACTATGTATTCACTGCACCCAAGTAAAAAAAAAAAAAAACCTTTAAAAAAACCCTAAACCTTAAGCCTTATACCCTTTGATGACGTCGACATCTATCAAGGATATGTCGACATCAAGTAGCAACAGTAAAATATTCCAATAACCAATATTGATTTTTCCGATTTTCTCGATGGGATCGAGCATTTGTTTATGGCATTAAAATTGCTCGATGACATCGACAAACCCTGTTAGTGATAGATTTAATATATCAATAACATGCTTATATATTTTTTTTCTCTTAATCATGCTCCTTCAATGGTTTATTTTTGATGGATGGTCCAGATCTCTCATATATGTGTGTTAATCATCTTTCATTCAATATGCCCGATGTTTTTAATCAGTCTTTTTTTGATCAATTTGCTTTCACACAAATCCCATTTGATGAATGGCCCAATTTGCATGTAATCTGCTGCCATGCAATCATGATGTTTCACTGTTGGTTAAAATCAAACAACCTTGTTCAATGACCGCCTAATGCCATTTCTAAATATCCCCATCGACAAACATTACAGATACCAAAGGCCATGGAGGAGGTCCGTTTGTGGTTGTAGTATTTTGTGGGGCCCACCATGATGTACGTGTTTTATCCACGCCATCCATCCGTGTGTTTTGCCGGCTCATTTTGGGCCATGAGCCTAAAATTGAAGCATATCTCCATTCAACCATTTGATTAGGCTATTTTGAGCCAATATGCATCTTTGGTTGATTTTTAAGTTCTCTTTATGGGTTTTCATAGACTCGAGGGTCAAATCATCTCCATATCTGATTTTCATGGTTCCTATAGGCTCCTAGTCGACTTTAGAGGAAGTCTAACGGTAGATATCCTACCTAGACAAATGGGTTGTTTAATTTAGCGTTAATTCATTAACTTGTATGGTTTAGCTATGGATTGATCATCAGGCTGTTGAGGACGTAATGAATGATGAATATGATGATCTGAAGATCGTCATTGACTATGAACGGTTTGATTTGTCTATAAAGCGACTGAAATCTTGAAAATTGGCTTTTCTGATGGTGTGATGATGCATCTCAAGAATCAACAGATAGATGACTTAATTGTGGATGAAGATTACTCTGTGAGGATTGATCTTACGGTCGATTAAATGAATTGTCTAATATATGGTTTGATTGAAAGGTTGTACAACTATTCATGGTGTACCGTATGTTGGGGTATTAAAAGCTTAATTAAGGGTGAGCTGTTCTCAAAACGACAGATGCGTTATGGTTTGACAAGGTCTATATTTTGATGGTTAAAATGGTAATTTTTATGAATCATCGAATGATGGATTATAGCATTTTTTACACACCCATATGCCTAACTAGGTCTCCCTAGTAACGCCCAAGTATAAAAAAGTACGGTGTGTTACATATGTACACCCTCACTTTTTTTATAAGGCCTGTCATAATGATTACATGAAATTTGCTCCATATATTAGATGACACACCAATCTTTAGGCCCATGGTTCAAAAATCAGACCTACACATGATTTGAATGCGTCATACCAAGAGAAATAGTTTAGACAGTAATGTTGCCCTGTACCATGTTTCCAATCACATGGTCCACCCGAATCATGCATGCGGTTGAGTTTTGAGCCATGGGCCTAATATGGGGCGATGCGCCTAATGATTGGATTGGATTTCAAATAAACATCATGGTGGGGTATAACACAAATATGGATGAAGGAAGAACACAAATATCAACTTGATTCAGAACTTTTGGCCCCCACAAAGTTTTTAACATTTGGTGTTGATACCTATTGTGTGGTCCATTGGAGATTTGGATCTACTTCACCACTAACATGATGATTGTGAGCTCCAACGACAACCTGAGTCCACTTATCATCGTGAACACGGGTCTACCCTGAAGCCCATGTCATGTGGTTGATAGTTGCCCACAATCCTTGTATGGCTCACTAATTATGTTGCTAGAAAGCTTCTAGCCATTATATAATTAAGTATCTTCTACGGGATTGTTGCTCGTACCATTGTTAAATGTCATTGAACTTTATGAAAAGCTTCGCTTTGATGCCAACTGATGGAGGGAAGAGTTGAGTGGGTTAGATCACACACATACATAATGGCCGGGTTCACCAAAAGGGCAAGGGCCTGTTTGGATGTTGCGGGCCACATCTCGCTCTAATATGGTTGCTTTTCTATACGAGAGCCTAAATTGAGATGCGAAAACATATGGGGAACTAAGATCATGGAAGTACATAATGATAAAACCCACACAATAGTAGTTCACACATAAATATACATCAAGAAAATACTTTTATATTGGTGATGAGAATAAATACATCCACAACTAGTTATTCTGAAGGTAATCAATAAAAAAATACAACTTATTTTACCTCTGATTACATAATATACAACAATAGGAAATTGAGGAAAATTTGTCAATTGTTCCGCTCGTGCATCTTGCTCCTCACTCGGATAGCCTGTTATAAAAAAGAGCAAAAAATGTTTATAAACTCCCATTCTAAAATGAGCGGCCAAACAAATCTAAAACTAAACATGTATATGTATACCTGAAACTTGTGATGATTAACCAAACAATTGAGTTAAACCGAAACTTGAAATGAGCATGCAAAATGGAAAAACGGATGATCAACTCAAACTTGTAAAATGTTATAAATTAAAACTTGAATTGAACAGACAAAATGAACAACAAAACAATCGACTCAAACCCTTAAGATGTTACGACTTGAAGGCTGAAATGAGTAGGTACAACTAAACAATCGACTCAATCTTGCAAAATGTTACAAACTGAAGCCTAAAGTGAACAACAAAAACAAATTAAATTTGAACATAAATATGTAAATGCTAAACTTGTAATGAACAATCAAATAATCGTTTCAAACTTATATGCTCATACAAACCGAAACTGGAAATGAGCATCTAAACAAATCATCAACATCCAAATATGAAACTAGTAGTCATACAAATCTAAAAACTGAACTTGAATAATGAAGCAAACACCCAAACAAATCTAAATATGAATATACATATGTAAATCTAAAATCTGAAACCAATAACCATACGAATCTAAACATAAAAAAAAAAGCCTTAAATCAACCATCAAACAAATCTAAAATTGAATTTGAATCATGAAATGAGCAGCCAAATTTTTATTTTTTTAAACATGAATATGAATCATGAAATGAGCAACTAGACAAATCTAAAACTAACTTGAATCATGAAATGAGTAGACAAACAATTTTAAAACTAAACATGAGTCATGAAATAAACAGCTAAACAAATATAAATCTGAACATACAGGTGTAAACTTCAAACTTGAAACCAATAGTCATACAATTCTAAAATAAACACCCAATCCTAAAATGAGAAGTAAAACCTAAAATCTAAAAACAAACACCCTAAACCTAAAATTATTAGCCATACAAATCTAAATAACCAAACAGTCCAAACAAAAAGTGCGCATAATATCAACCGAGTCTACAAAACTAGTCTATAAAGCCTGAGAGTGGCATGTCTACAATAACAAAATGGCAAATTTGTAAAACCTATTTTTGATCTAACGTATTAGTTACAAGAAGCAGACAGGGTATCACAATCCCCAATTTAGGGTACCATAGTCCCCAAAATTCCAAATTTCAAATTTTCAAAATTCTTAAGGGCGTGTTTGGATTCATGTATAGTATTGTGTTGCATTGTACAACTGTACGGTCACGGTATGTCTGTCACTGTAGCATGGTACACATTGAAATGATGGTCAACAACCATGGTGTTTGGTTACGATTTATTAAGTCCATGTATACGTTGCGGATAACAGTGCTCACGTTTGGAAACAGACGAGTTGGTTCTGCTATCGTACATGTGTGATTATAGCACACGACAAATTGTTTATAGTACACAGATAAATGACTACCCTTGACACTAGCCAATGGCTGGTGGTCAGTCCTCTATGGGCCCCACCATCAACTGTAGGGGTTTCATTCATGTCGTCCATTTATCTTTACGGGTCATTGTACAACACTATATGGAAATAAAACCATTTCCCAACCCTTTGTCAACTGGATCACATTACAGGAATCAATTTTAACTCACTGTGGACCATTAAAAACACTTTCCGGGCCAAGGCGTGGATGAAGTAATTTTTTGATATTTCCCGTCACCAGGACCGGCATGACCTAATGATCACACTCGGATATGAAATAAACAGTTCTGTGGGTCTTACGAGGTTTTGAACGGGGGATATCCAATCACGATTGTTTTCATATTGTCTGGTCCACAGGAGATTTATATCCCTTCCAATTTTTG
The DNA here is from genome assembly GCA_030180095.1 of Magnolia changhungtana. Classification (NCBI taxonomy): domain Eukaryota; kingdom Viridiplantae; phylum Streptophyta; class Magnoliopsida; order Magnoliales; family Magnoliaceae; genus Magnolia; species Magnolia changhungtana. Next base: position 6,917,866 of record JASAUF010000365.1, on the reverse strand, counting down.
GCAGTAAGCAATAAGATGATCTGCAAAACATGGATGAACGGAATGGATGAAACGAATACTCCATAGATTGGCCCGCAGAGCATTAAACCCGTTGACACCAGGCCAGTGACAAGGTCATCAGCTCAATCCAATTTCACGGCAGCATTGAAGATGTGATAATCTGGAACCAGTGGGACCCACCATCACAAAATACACTATAGATTCCTACGGAATGAACGATACTATGATTGTAACTAAAATAAAATGATGCTGACACTGTTAACTTCAATTCAGGCATTCAAAACAGGTCAAACATAAGTTCTATACATATTTCAAAGTCCAGATAGAAAACACATGAAGCACGGACTATCATCTCCATGCTCCACTATTATCTTGGATCAGTTGTCATGACCTGTTACTCCTTCCCTATGATATGTTTGCAACAATCCAAACAACTACCACATATATAAGCAATACTCCTATCACTACTTTCCATATAACAGAACCATCAGCAAATGAATTGTAGTCCCTGTTCAGGTCCGGCATTGCCGCATTCAAAACCTGCAGCCCTACAATATCTTCCTCAATTATCACTGATTCATGATCACGTCGAGCTTCTGGCTTGAATCTCCTGGAAATTTGTTGATCACGATCATTCTGCCAATTAAACTACAGTAATCGTTACAAACTGAAATATAAATCAAAAGACAGGATTGCTGATGAGTTATATTAGAGTTCATTGAACAACAACCTCCCAGACCGTCACTTGTCTTGGTCAAGAAACAGCCTATAACGTACCTGAAAATGTTCCAAAGCCCTTTTAGCCTCATCATATAATTTGTACAACTGGTGTCTGCATCCTGGGTATCGATCAACCTGCGCATGTGCATCCTCCCATCTGTCATACAACCCTGGAACTCTTCCCACAAAGACGATATAAAACTTCTTCATACCTTCCTGGTAAAATAAACAAGCTCTATTAGACCTCTCTAATGTGGATTTTATATAACTATTTAAACAGGACTGTAAAGACATTTATTGAATGAATCACTGAATTAGTTGTTAGTTTTGTGAAGAGTAAATGGAGATCCTCCTTAACATGATTAGCTGAATAGTCTCACCTCCTCAGATTCATGAATTTGAAATTTTTTGTTGTGTCAAAGATTAATATAATCACTGTTACGAATATAAGCTTCATACAAATCCACACAAAAATATATTTATTTGAATTCATATATCAGAAAACAGAATGGGAAAGCATCACATTTCACCCTATTCACCGTAAAACAAACTAACATATCATCACCAAATTCATAGTACTTGCAGACCAATGAAATAACCATGACAGTCAGACTCTCCTAACAGTCGACTATTCATATACGCTAAATCAGAGGCTCTGATGTACCTGAACACATGAACCTCAAATGTAACCCCATTTTAGTCAGATAAATGAGCACACAGAATATCAAACAGGAAATATGAAAGATGGTGTCACCATCAGTTAGATATGTTTAAAGTTCACCCATATTGCAGTCAGTTATGTACTCATTGAGTAACCAAAATTTTTACCCAAAAACCACACCAAAATATACACACCACTGAATAAAATAAAAGTTCAGTTGTTTCAGATGCCCAGTGCACCAAACCCAGAACATTTTTCACTCAGGAGGATTGCGGTCAAGGAGTCTCTGCACCCACTCCTTCCTCCTTTCATGACCCATTTTGATGAAAAACCCAGCATTAATTATATCTGCCTGTAATAACCGCGCAACACGGATCTGATCCTTATAGCTGAGGCCCTCAACTTCTTCTAGTATACCCAACAACTTCTGTAGTCGGGTTATAGTTTTGCCTTGTGCCATCGTTATGGTAAGGGACCTAACGGCCTTAGCCACTTCACCGATTTTGTTACCAATGTGCTCGCTTGGTTTACCCCTTTGGCCACGGGTCATGCCAGTTGCAGTGCTTTGACTGTTTATAGACCCACGTGAGGTTTCCATAGAACCTGTGTTGACCCTTTTTTACCGCTGATGTGTTCCGCCATTAGGACGAATTGGCGGACCACAATCGTCATCACCATCTTCATCCGAAGATAGACGAACAGGATCATTCCCATTATCATCAGAATCATCATCAAAATCAAGGTCAGATCTACCATGACATCGCACAGAAAGAGGAGATGAGTACGCTATGCTAGCATAAGAGCCATGAGCACAGTCATTTCCAAACATGATCTGCAAATCATTGTATCTCTCGATGTGTTTACCGCGCACTCTCTCAGCATACGGGTAAGACTACAAGACCACATCAGTATACCAGGACCCTATCAATATAACAACAACTGAGTACATAGTAACAATTGACAAATTAAACGAGTGATTATTGACGACTGTATTATAATTGTTATTTTATATCTCAATGTAGGCGGTCCAGACATCATCCGTAGCAATCACCATTTTCTGGTCGGCATCCCAGCCAAAACCACTGGCTTCCAGCATATCCTTTATTGCCCAGTAAAATATCTTCAATATAAGGAGATGGTTAGAGATATGTTTATTCTCTAACTCTACACCACATCTACTGAACATTTCAATGATGGTAGCCCTACAAGCTTTTGGTTTAAAGCCCATGTCACTTTTTCGACCCAACGTTACCTGCTCTACTAATGCTGTAACACCCCGGATTTTTTGCCAACTTGGAGTTAGACGTACTTAGGCAATGGGTCGATCCTAACACCTTATTAACTTATCAGAACTCAATCACAAAGTCTAAAATCGCTTTTTGACCCATTTCCTTCAAAATCTCACCTTTCACCACATTTTTCTTCAAATTTTTCTAAGTACTTTCACAGTAGACACTAATCCTAAAGTTTAAATGATGAAAAACAATACTCAAATAAAAACTTACTATAAATGGTAAATACATAAATAAAATGGGCTTTTAACCATTAACCTTTTAGAATTTCATGATATAAATGGGTTATTTGGATAGATCAATTTCTCTTATACCAAAATCATATATTGCACGTCACGTAACCCATTCTATATTGAAAGATGCGCCCATTTCAAGTATCGGGTGACGAAACCACATCAAACAGAGTCGGGAGGCCAAACCGTACAAATCGGGGGGACCCAGATTGGGGCCCGCATGTTTCCGGCACCCCATGGGTGGGAGGACCTCGCCTCTAGGGTGAGCCATCGATGAAAAGTCCAGAGGTCGGTGAGTGCCTCGTCGGTTTCGCGAGGCCTCGCCGTTCTGGAGGGCCAAGCGGCCCGTTTTCTGAAATTTTCCTGCACTTTTCGTTCGACTTCAGAAAATCATACTTCCTTCGTCATAACTCCGATTTAGGTGATTCAAAAGCCATATTGAAGCTTAATAAGTATAGTATCATACAAAAATAAGTAAAAAAAATAATAAAAATTTTAATATAGTTAAATTTAAGTCGTTGTGACAACTGTTTAAAAATTATCAGTTTGGACAGCTGCCGCTTCTAGAATTTTTAGAATTTTTCTACAACACAAAATCTAATAAAATTTGGTAGAGATGAAGTAGATTTGATGAAGAACTACTAGAAAAATAATTAAAATAATATATTAATTAAAAGTGTTAGAAAGGGGCGTAGAACTGCCCTAGGACCTTATTCCGTCGTAATTAGGGCATAATTTAGTTAAGTACTAAACTGAATAATTAGTAGAATTAGCTTGAACCACTTTCTATACGAACTGTAAGACCCAAAACTTATAGAATCGTTAACGCTACATTACCCTATAATAAAGGAACAACCTCATTACCTAGTTGCTCTCGAGAGCACTTTGAAACTCTGTATCAGACTGGACCGCACGTCGAAAGTTCGATGATGGCGAAACTATACCATTATGACCATCTTACTGGGCTTGACAACCATCTCATAAATCAAGTCTTGACTGTGTCCAGAAACGTACAACTTGAGCCCGTAGTAAAGTGTATGAGAAACGCGAATATCTTTAGGAAACGTGCTTAGATTTAAGTGAATTGAGCCGTCCACTTGCAGGCCAAATATAAGGATTCAGACCGTCAGAATTTGACCCAATTACACCCTCGGATCAGGAAAAATTTCTAACACATGTTAGTGTACTTGTGGCCCTGATCGAATGTCAGCGACTGTTGAATTGAAACTGGTCTGCCACGGTCGATCTGTAAATTTGATCGGACTGAAAACTTAACTCGACCTAGATCCAATGTCAGGGAGCTTAAGTCCGACCGCACATAGAAAGGGGGCCTCTAGAAGTGCTCCGTTGAGACAAAATAGATGGATTTTGGCTATAACCTAAGTATACCATAGCCCTGGGGCCATTCCCATCAGTTCTGGGCCTATATAAGGGTATTAAACCCTCTCACTCCCTTCACATACGAATTTCTAACCCCTAGGCGAGAAAAGAGAGAAGACAGAGAAGGAAACAGAGAGAAAGTGAGAGAGAGAGAGAGAGTTGTAGTTCATCCCTGGGATTCAATCTCATCACTCTACGGGCCGAATCAGCTTTTCTCTATCGCTATTCCGGCGATTCCGATCCATTCTTAGGTAAGAAATCCAATCCCTAATCTGTTTTAGGGTTTTAAATAGTGTATGTGATGAAATAGCTAACCTATTTCATGCTGTAGGTTGTCGTCATGCCGTAGACACAGACTCGGTATACAAACTGAGTTCGTTGCTTGTTTACCGGTAAAAGGTACGGACTATATACGTTTAGGTTATGGTTTTCAAGACTTTCAATGTCAGTTAATGATTTATTACTGACTTGGTTGTCATTTCACATGCCAAACGTGAAGTTTGTTTTGTTTTATTTTACGAATACGTATGAACTATGTCAAGTATAGTATATTCCATGTATTTGTTGAAATAATTGAATACGTATGGTTTTTGGATTCGCGGTTGCCATGATTATTCGTCATGCATATATGACTGCTATGCGTGTGATAACTCCTTGGTGAAAGGAATTACCTTAACACCCGTCATCGCCAACATGCGTTACGTATGTTATAGTGTGTAGTTTAAGTGTTTGTTGAAATGACTGAATGAATAAGGAGTTTGGATTTGTGCTTTCCATGATTATTAATGATGAATACATGCTTGTTGAGTATGTGACAACTCTTTTGTAAAAGAGCTTGCCAGGATATATGTTATATTTAGTCCAATCTGTATTTGTTGAAGTATGTAGCTTATGTGTTTGATAAAATGCCTCAATGAGGAAATACCTGTGGAAATGCATGTACTAAGGGTGTTGAGATAGGATTTTTAACTCTCTTAACTGTGGTTATAGTTTTTCTTTATGTATTCTATAATATTACTACATGTTATATGGTTGAATGCTTATGTATGTAACATATATGTTATGTGTTTGTTGAAATGCTCAAATGAAACATATATTTAAGTTGGTTGCTACATGCTGTATGGGACTAGCATATATGTATTCTTATCTTACTTGAGTTGTGTTTGAGACTATGGTATAGTCCAAGCATTCGGTAATAGATTCTAATAAGGTGGCTGAGGTTGTCTCGCCACACGGGACGTGTTCGAGGAATACGAGTTGTACTTTGGTTGTCGGTAGTGGTTAGGCCACACGGAGTGCTTACGCACTTCATGTCGATTAACTCGATGTGTGCTCATACTAGTCGAGCTCATCAAGTAACCCAATCGACCCAATGTATGTTCACCATGTATGGACGTTATTGCTTAAACCTAAGGTACCAAACTCACCTGTGAAAATCCCGTTAACCTTAGTACCTCGATCCGCTAAGACTCATGAGCCGGACATGGTAGTATGGGACATCGCGGCCGAGCTGTCGGCTTACGTTGGGGCGACGAGCCTTCCCATAGTGTCCAGTGAGCAACATAGCCTCGTGAGCCGAATACGGTGGTATGGGACACTGTATTCAAGCTGTTGGCCTACACTGATAAGGTGACGAGCCCTTTGTAGTGACCTCGAGCATACTCTGAGCTTGCGTAGAGGCGACAAGCCTTTCCGTAGCAACTAGAGTATAAACTAGGCCTGCACTGCTTTGAGGTGACGAGCCATTTGCAGTGACCTAGAACCGCAACATCGTATGAGATTTACTAGGATTGATGACCCTATAATGGCTCATAGTTTGGAAAATGATATAAGGGAGGTACCTTAGTTTTCCAATCCTGCTGTATAAAAAGGACTAATAAGAACTTGGTAACATGCTCATGTACCGCATTGCATGTGTCGTTTGACGTTGGGTAGAGCACTGAGGAAGTGACTGACATGCGTGACCGTGAGATAAAGATCGTAGAGGGAGTGTAGGTAAGGGCGTGTATCATTTATACATACCATTCTTGCATTAACCAGAGTACTTAGGAATGCTTGTTGTATTGCCTTATCATTACTGCTTGATTGAATTTATAATATGTTAACCTTTGCTTTATGGTTCCACTGAGTTGATCACTCACTTCCACGTTATGGGACGGTGTTGTACATACCAGCCAGACCCTATCTTAGTTGCAGGTAGAGGCGATGCCTACGAGGTTGAGCCGGACTACGAGGATGACAAGGAGACATTCTTTTACATGCAGTTTTCAGGTGGGTTCATGTGAACCGTGTCCTGATCGACGGGAATCTCTGGGATGTTGACTAGATGCCATTACACTTGCTATTTTGTCTTTTCGCAATACACATGTATATTCATTTTTGGTCAATTTTGAAAAGTATACATGTATATATTTAACCTGGTAACATGTTCACACTCTGGAGACTTACAACAGTTTATATATATTATATATCTATCACAGTTCTTCCGCTTACGTAATTTAATTGTCTTTGGAGTATGATATGCTATTTTGGTGTAATCTCACTCATGTTTAATGTACTAACACGTACAACATTTAATCATCATTATCTATGTTGCATAAGTGATGCATTGGAACTCGGGAGTGAAGCTTATGCTCGAACCTCGATTTTCAGGGCATTAAAAATGCATCTACCAATGCATTATCCATCAGTTCGCTCCATTGAATGCGCACTGATTTGTTACTTTGTCTACTCCTTACAATGCGGATATTCAGACCGACTGAGGATGGAGCTGTTTGTATTGTTGTTAAGCTTCTTTTGGCCGATGTACCGAAGATACTGCTTGGTGATGCCACACTCTTCTTGGGAGAGGATGTACATTTTGAGGGAGTGACGGCCTGTTTCTTATCTTTCTCCATCTTGTTTAAGCTCCGTAGGAAATTATGTTACCTACGCATGCTCGTAACAGTCAATGAGTCGATAACATCATGATCCAACTAAAGTCATAAATTAAAGGTCCAGACAACAACAGGGGGGATGAAATCAATGAGACCTGACATATAAAACATGATAAGTACTAACATATAATGAAATTCATGTAAACTACTTAAATAAAGGTAACAAATAATCCAAACAGATTAACAATCCAAACCAAACAATATCCAAGATTACAATATTGCTATTACATGAACAGCACAAAACAGTCATTGAAATTACAACAAAATCAAGGTCGCTGCCGGGTCCTAGGAAGGCTATTATTCCACATTCGACCACAATGTCATCCCTCTTTTTTGCCCATTACTCTCTCGCGCGCTCCGTCACAATAGAGCCTGTGCACTCTTCTTCGGCATTAGTAACGTCTATAGGTGATGGCGAAATTTTCTCATCACTATCGGCAATATCCTCAACTGCTTTAACAAATTCATCTTCACCACTAACACGGATGAAGTTATGTAAAACACAGCACGCGATAACAATTTTCGCTTGGGTCTTAAATTTGAATTGTGTTGCTATACAGAGTATAGGAAATCGGCCTTTTAGAAGACCAAAACACCGTTCAATTACATTTTGTAGTTGAACATAACGATAGTTGAAGAGTTCGTTCTTATTGCTAGGCCTCCTCCCTGTACGAAATTCATTCAAATGGTAACGAACACCTCGATAAGGTGCCATAAATCCAGGAGTATGGCCATATCCGGCATCAACAACGTAATATTTTCCTACACAAAGCAACATGTAATTATTAAGCAACTATAAATCGCATCCTACATATTTATATTAAAATGTCAACAATCATTCTTTACCTTGAGGCACAAGAAAACGATCAGGTCGACGAGTTAAAGCATTTTATAAGACACGAGCGTTGGAGGCAGACCCATCTCAACCCGCTAGCACATATATGAATTTCATGTCGAATATACAGGCAGCCATTACATTCTGGGACAGGTAACCTTTTCGATTTTGAAAAGTTGAACTTGCTTCCTTGGGCAAATATGTCGGTATGTGGGTGCCATTGAGTGCCCTAATGCAGTCCTACAAGCCATATAGTTTTGACTTTTAGGTTGATATTTATAATGTAACATTATCATCATTCAGCGATTGTAAAATTTCAAATTATATTACCTGAAAATATAGGCTCCACGTTGGATTATCAGATATTTCTTTCGGGGTATGTAACCCGGGGAACTTGACATATTCTGGATAGAGTCCAATTACTGCATCAAGAACTCTATTGAAGTGTCGATTCACGGTTTCTCCAGAACGTGAAAACCAGTTTCCAATAACACGGTTTCGTACGTTGTGACCTACAATATGCAAGAACATGACGACTTGTTCCTCTGAACTGCATCTTCTTGTATCAGACAACAATTTTCTATCTCTTAACAAATAACACAACTCAAAAAACTTATCACGACCCATTCGTAGCTGTGCAAGACAGTCTACGTCGTTCTTCTTCATGATTCCGTTAATAAATCTATTTCTATATATTTTACACTCACGAGGCAATGATTTCATATAATAACGAAGATAGTATTTAACAGCTACCATAACACAGGCAGAGGCTGCAATTGCAGTTAATGCAACTGCTATTTCAGTTTCGTTCCAATCACTATTGGAAGACCCCTCGCAGCTAGAGTCACCACTGTCAGACCCCATCGTTGAAAATGGTGTAGTCACCTGTTTGTATTTCATGTTACCTTGCTTATCGATGTGTAATAAGAAGACAAAAAAGGATGGTACAGAGATACACTACCATTCAAACATTTCTTAGTAGCACATTATTTCAAATTTGTTAAGAAATATGTATCATTCGATAACATTGAAACAATCGTTATAGGAGTAAATAATGGCAAAGAAGATATCACATTATAGGAACCGTACAAGTAAGTTCGGCTATTTCAGATACATCTAATCATTCAAGCATAGTGTAACCATTCTTACTCAGGCGTAACACATGATAGAGTCGATGTTACCACATACATAATCGGAGACAGTAATCGGTCAATCAACACAAGTATTTTTAAATAACGGAAACGAAAAGCAGACTAGTAGAAGATACCACAATGACCAGTTTCATACGCACCTGTTAACAGTTTTTAAGTTGAAAAACAGAGATAACTTTGACGGTTTCGCACACCTGCGAGACTGGAATGCAGGAAAAGGGCTACAATTAAACTATGTTTAATAGGAAAATGATAGTTCAGTAAGCTGGGTTGAACATGATCGTATTGTATGTGGTAGGAAGATGTGGTATTTCACTGAAAAAATAATATTACATTACAAACTTCTGAAAAACGCAGATTTCTTCTTCATAATAACACACATTTATTGCAAATTTTGCCTTCATATGTGCCAACAATGCCTTCATCATTGCCACATACGAAACATTTTTTCTCCAGAACAAGATGATCCATAACACATCTATGTAAATTTGAGATACGAATATTACCTCAACTAAAGTTCAGTAGCTGGGACTCACAAGACACCCAATAATATTTCAGAAGGAATAGGCTAATGGTGCATCACAGTCAATGAAGTTTGTCTTATATACCCATTCTCAATATGGGTCCGGGTACAGAAGCAATCAGAACTCCCAGTCCCTTTGACATGCACAAGTCATGTCACAGGTTACTAGAGGGGAATCCATCTGCTATATTTTTTTGTAGATACGCAGTAATGAGTCAATGTCACAGCAGGAGGGATAGATAATTTCAAAAGTATGGCGTGGGTTGTGGGTATCGTAGTAGGGAGAGGAAATATACCATGTACTCCCCTATCAGATGTGCATGTAAGGAAAAAACCAAATGCAAAAATGGGGGATTCGTGCAATATTTCCATGATTTCACGGAAGAAGTTGCAATCGATAAGATCCCCTAATGAAAGGGAAGGAACCTGTCTTCCCCGAAGAGGCAAAGGCAGTGTTTGATCCAAACCCATCCTGAGAAACCTACGATGCACTATACCTGGACGCAGTGGGAACCTCAGCTTACGACGCTGCTGTAAAACCGACCAGATGTGAAATGACGGAAGTGTCAATGGCGAGTCACCAATGCTGCTATGCATAGATGACTCGATGACCATGACATGCAGAGAACATGCACTACGGCAATCCCTTCCAATCTTCGATCTTTAGGTATCCACGCGTACTTCTCAAGCACGGACTGTGAGGATGGAGAGGTAGGGTGATGGAGAGATCACCTGAGAATGATGGTCCGTAGGAATAACAACGCAGAAATTTTATTTTATTTCCTTTGAAATGGCGGTGTAGTGCATTGACTCCGTTGCTCTTACCGACGCACTATACATTGATAGCAGTAACGCGTGTCAGTGATTTTTTGGTTCAACGTGGTACTCGGGTCGGTCGTGTACGCCCCCTTTTTCATTCGAAATCAAAACTTAAAATGTACTATTTACGCCACTTTACATTACACTACCACGTGGGCCCGAAATCCAAACACGCCCTAATAGAATTAGGGTCCGTAATACCAAAAATTTGAAGTGGGAATAGGATACCAAAATTCCTAATCTCAAAAACCCTAATTTCAAAACCCCCAAATTCAATTTAGGATTGGGTATTAAAATCTCCAAATTCAAAAAATACCCAAATTCAAAATGAGATTAAGGTACTAAAATCCCTAAATTTGAAGTGGGATTAAGATAGCACAGTCCTCAAATTTGAATGTTTTATTTTTTTCCTTTTTGTAAAGGTTCTACTTTCATTTTGTCAATGGGTGCTTAGGTTATAGTGTCTCATGCACCCGATACATTATGCTGTAAAATAATGAAAAGTCCAAAGGGCCCTTGCAAGCATACTAAAAACTTGTAAATCTCTAAACCAACAGATATTGTCAATGCTCAAAAGCGCATGGGCATGAAAGCACAAATGGACTTTATAAATATTTACACTTCATGCCATTACAGCCATCAGGTTAAGGTTTTTACCTTTTGAGGTGAAAGAAAGAGAATGAGATGGGGGTTACAGGGATATCGATAGTTTGGAGCTCTAATTAATTACCGACCTATGAGGAGAAAGATCAAGAGACCTACTATGAGAGATTGAGAGTAGAATCTTCAATTAAGTTTTCGAGCTTCGAAGGGATAGATTGCAAGAGAGAGAGTTGAGATGAAAAATCATGAGAGAGGAATAGCAAAGATGAGAGATCACGATCAAGAGAGCTCATGAGAGAGAAAGAGAGGTCAAATTAGAACTTGGGAGGCCGGCTGAGAAATGAGAGAGAATACAATTCGAAAGAGAGGAGAATATGACGGTGAAAAGCTAAATTTCTTTGTATTTATAAGTGAAGGATAATTTCATTTAAAAAAACTACACGGTCCTCATACCCTATGCTTATTACACAGTCGGCGCTGGGTTGTAGTAAGTAACTCTAAAAAGGTCCAGACGATAAGTCAACCTGCCACGTGGAGTGCGGCTATATTCCGGCTCAACCGGCTCCGCTCGGTTATCAAATGTTTCACTGCGAGGATGAGCACAAAGCCTTCGTTTTCTAATTCTTTCGATCGATCGAGCGAGCGAGCAGATAGCAGCAGCAGCAATCCTCCTGGCAAAAGAGAGATGGAGAGGCGGCGAGAGAGATGACCGACGGAGGACCGGAGAGCTGATGACGATGACCTCCTCACCCTCCCTCTTAAATGAAGACACGCACACAAACTCATCCTTGGTTCCCCGTCTCCTGCAATCCGCCAATTCCTTCTTCTCGTGCCTTGGCATCAACAATAACAGGAGCATCAACAGCAGCAAGAACCCAACCGCTATATGCGCCCAGGCATCATCATCACCATTGCTTTCTTCCTCAGGCATCGGCGCCCCTGCTGTGCTTGCCGATAACCCTGTATTGTCTATTTCAACGCCCTTCTTCTCGTCTCACCAGATCATCTGCAGCAACAATTCCTCATCAGCTTCTCCATCATCATCATCACCACCACTGCCGATGAAGAGCATGTCTTCCCCGGGGTTCCCTTCCAGTGTGCGGATTGATGGCCTCAATTCCTCCTCAAAGGTAGGAGGTCCTGCCTTTGTGGGTCAGGTCTTCAGCATGTGTGATCCTTCTGGCACCGGTCTCATGGCCGTCACCACCCACCTCGACATCCCCTTCATATCAAAACGGTCAGTCAGCCTTCTCTTACCCCTCCTACCATGTCTCTTGTGCTTCCACAGTTCATGAATATGCATGATATGTTTAGCAGCCTTCAGCTCGATGAGGCAGGGCCATTTCTTGGACACATCATGTGTTACCCCATTGACACAATTGAGCTCACTACATTCCACTATCGTGCTCCAAAGAAGGATGGAATCCACCATTCTGTTTTTACACTCCTGACATTTTTAGTTCATGGACCCTAAAATTTATTCTATGATCTCATTGGATTCGATAGTTGCTTGCAATCAACACACAAACCTGACCAGGTTATTAGACCTCCGGCTACAATTGCATTTCAAGTTAGAATCATTGAGCCAAAATGCCATCGCTTCCATTATGTTGAAGAGTCCATGCGAATCATTGAGCCAAAACGCCATCGCTTCCATTATGTTGAAGAGTCCATGCAAGCAAAGACTGCTGAAAATGGAAATATTGCAAGAGCATATCCATTTGGGACCAATTTTAGTTGAAATAAAACCAGCCATCACCATTGGACTTTTTTTTTTCTAGTTTTTTTTTTTTTTTTTTTTTTTTTTTTTTTTTTTTTTTTTTAAATTTAAATAATGCAAGTGGTGGCCCTAAGTCCCCAAGGGCCTATTTGGATGACCACACATTCTTTGTGCTGTAAGTGACTTACTAGTAGTCACTTACATTTAATTCTGTTTGGATGTAAGCTATAAGTCACTTACCTGTAAGTAGGTTTTTGTATTTGGGTATCCCGTATGTTAGTTACAGGTAGTGTTCGAAATATCGGTATTGCGCAATGTATTGCAACCTTGGGATACAGATACGTATCGGTTATCGTAAGGGATATATCGTTCGTATCGCGTAATTTATCACACTTTTTGGGAAACACGGGGGGAAACATTGGAAAAATGGTTGGATTTTTCAATGAAACTTCAGAGATTATTAAAAATGACCTTAATACACACTTTTAAATCATAAAATCTCAAAAAAGAAGTGCACATAATAGGTTTCCTTTGTATAGGGTCCTAAGCCATGCACTGTCTGATTGAAAAAAAGGCAATTATATTCAAATATGATGCATAACATTTATAAATGTATTGGGACATTTATGAAAACACAACCAATGCATTCGAAAGAAAAGGATATTGTAGAAATTAAAAGAAATAATATTTTAATAATTTGTTCAGGTGGACCATAATACATGAAATAGTGGTAATCGACCATTATAAACTTTTCATGGGCCACAAAAGCTTTGGATCAAGCTTCATCTAGGTCTACGTGACCTTACCAACAGGTTGGATGGCAAATAAAAATTCCAGTGGACCCCATGAAGTTTTAATGGTGGGGATTCAATTACTACTGTTAACTGTGTTATGGTCCACCTAAGACTTGGACCTACTTCATTTCTGGGATTATGCCCGAAAATGAGCTTTCAAAATGGATGGACGGTGTGGATGTAAGGCACATACATTACAGTGGGCCCATAGTTAGGGATCCACCAAAACAGCACCCAAAGTGGACACATATTTATTGCCTAAAACCTTTCCCAGGAAGTTTGTGTTGATAACCTAGATGGGGCTCATCGTGATGTTTTTAATGAATCCACCCCGTCCATACGCTTGGCTTGATCATTTAAGTACATGCAACCAAAATTGAGCTTGATTTAAGAGCCGGGTGGGCCATAGGAGAGGAAACAATGGGGATTGAGCAACTACCGTAGCCATTCATATGGCCACAAAAGTTTTGTATCAGGCTAAGATTTTAGTGTTTTCAGTTCATCCCAGTGGGAATGACCTTATAAACGGTTTGGATGTCATATAAACATCAAGCTGGAGCCCAGAAAGGTTTCAACGGTAGGAATTTCTTTCCCCAATTTTACCTCTCGCGTGGCCCACTTGACTCTTAGATCTGTCTCATTTTTTGCTGCATGTCCTAAAATGATCACACAAAATGGAAGGATGGCATGGATTCATCACAAAAGCACAGTGGGCCCCACATAGGTTCCTAGCGCAGGAACTCCGAATCCGCATCCGCCTCGAGTTGGGGTAGTCCCCCAGTTCGCCTGGGAGGAATAGCTTAGTGGGAGCTACCCCTAACGTGTGGCCCACATGGGTGATATTTTTGTACATCCACGACGTCCATCCATTTCTACAGATCATTTGAGGATGGGGTTCCAAAAATTATGCAGATCCAAATCTTAGGTGGACCATACCAGTGAAAGTTATGATAATTGAGTGCCCCACCATTAAAAATTCCAAAGAGCACATTGTAAGGTTTTAGTAATGTTTATTTGCAATCGAACCTGTTGATAATGTTAAGAAGATCTGGATGAAGGGAAAATATAAAGATCAGCTTGATCCAAAACTTTTGTGGCCCCCACTCCTTGATAATGGTCATTCATCACTGTTTCAATTGGTATGGTCCATCTGAGATTTGGATCTTCTTAGGGTTTGGTATCACGTCCTAAAATGGGATGGAAAAATAGATGGATGGCATGGATATAAAAAAAATACATCAAGATGGGCCCCGCACGGTTAGGGTAGCACCCACTTAGCTATTCTCGGGGTAACAACTAATCCGCTCTCAGTCCGCTGCACACAGACGAGCGATGTGAGTGTGATCTTGACCGTGGGCCCCAACATGATGTATGTGTTGTATCCACACCATCCATCCATTTAGATAGATCATTTTAGTGCATCAGCCGAAGAACAAGGCCGATCTAAAGCTCAAGTGGACCTCACCACAGAAAACAATGAGGACAGTCCTACCACCATTGAAACTTGAAACCTTCATAGGGCCCATCATAATGTTTATTTGCGATCTAATTTGTTCATAAGTTCACGAAGATATGGACTAAGGGAAAACACAAATATTAACGCGATCGAAAACTTCTGTGGCCCTCAAAAAGTTTTTAATGGTAAGCGTTCAATCCCCACTATTTTCTGTGATGGGTCCACTTGAGCTTTGGATCTGCCTCATTCTTTGTCTCGTGACCTAAATTGATACCTAAAAACATATGGATGGAATGGATATAAAATATATACATAAAGGTGGGCCCCACTATAAGGGTTGTACCGTATCAAATGCATTGGAGTCGCACCGACTCCTTAGTTAAAGGAGAGAGTCGATGAAACCATCACCCAGTTTTCTTCTCCGCAGGCTTCGGAAGGTATCGTGATTTTGAATCCTTTCGAAAGCCCAAAAATCTCTCCCGAACTCCATCCCTTTTCCAAATCCCTCCCAAAATCCCCATAACCTCGGCAGGAATCTAATTTTTTCCAAAGAATTTCTCTCTGGAAGAAAAAAAAAGAGAAGGGTTTTAAGGTTTTTTTACCCGATCCAGCGCACTCGACGTTTGGCCCACCAAATTTAGTCAAAGACGATTACCTAATAGATCTTTGAGGTAAGAGAGATTTTTTTTTTTTTTTTATATATATATATATATATTTTCTCGAATTTGTGGGGTAGTAGTGAGGATTTTGCCTCATATTGCTGAAAATGATGCCTGCTTTATTGGCTCTATTGTCAATATCGCATGCTATTTCACAATATCTTGCGATATATCGTCAATATCGGTGATATTGCACGATATTTTGCGATATCTTGGGAGTTGGGATATATCGTGCGATATCGAGAATTCCTTTTTTTTTCCTTCATTTCTGAGCGAGTTTTGCCGAGTTTTGTATCACAAATTCAAAATACTTATAATGTGGAGCAATCACTCAATATATACATTGGAAGGAAACTAAAACTATTAACAATAAATCCAACAAACAAAGTACATTAATGACATCCTCTTTAACTATCCAATCATATTAGCAAAAATTTTATTTGGGAATCATATTCTCCACCCATTTATTTATTTGGGTAGGGCATACATTATTAAGGAACGTAGTAGCAAAATGCGGTGTGAAAACACAACTATCTTCCAAGCAAAGGCCCAAACATACACATATGATATAAAAATCTAATCCCTTATAATCAAAACATAAAACCCAACAAAATTCATCAAAGGAAAACCAAATAAATCTTCAATTGCTTTAGAAGCTTGTTCATAAACAACACCACTTCTTCTAATCAAAGGTCCACACACGTATATATCTCATGAAAATCAAATTCCTTGATCAAAATAGAACAAAAACAATGAATAGAAAACCAAATAAAACACATATGTATCATCTTCTTCACATCTCGCAAAAACCATTTCATAAATCAAACCATTCCTTTCGAAATTAAATAAAGGTCCATATATATGTGTGTGCATATACAAAATGAAAATCAAAATAAAGTTCCATATATATATGTGAGCGCGCGCGCGCATGCACAAAATGAAAATCAAAATAAAGTTCTATGTATATGCATGTGTATACAACAACATTTAAGGCTGACAATGGGCTTGACCTGGGCCCAGCAAAATCAAAATTTTCTACATGTGCCATGTGCCCAACAAATCCAACTCATGTAATTCCTCAAATAGGCGGGCCTCACTTATAAGACCAAAAAATTGCATATTGTTGGTCCAAGGATCATATAATTCCTCAAATAGGTGGGCCCCACCTATAAAACCACATGGATTCTTTCTAGTTTGGAATATAGAACGATCAATATGCAAGGACCGCAAGCTTATACCATGAGAGAGTCTAACTATGCAACATAGGCTAATGGTTATGAATGTTTACAATAGGAGATTGAAGAAAGGGAATGCAATTAATAGGTGTACGAAAACTAGGTGGTGGAATTCAAAAGGAGAGAACAATGTTATTAAAAAAATTAATTGATTGAAGAAGGAAAATGGAATGTCAAGGAAGAATTAAATATCATGCGGAATTAGATGGCTGATTGCATTAGGAAAGTGGCAAAAGATGTTTTAAGAATATCTAATGGGAAAATCCCATCATATAAGGAAATTTTGTGGTGAAATGTCGATGTACAAAATGCTATTTAACAAGAAATGTTCATGTTTCAAAGCCTACCAAGGGATTGGAAATGATGAAAATCTTGAACATTATATAAATGCCCAAAAAGGCTGTTAACAAAATAGCGTGGTTAGATGTGAGGCTTACGATGATCTTTACAATAGATTGGGGGCAAGAAAATGTGAGAAAATTGTCTTCAAACTTGCAAAAATGAGAGAGGAAGAGTAGGGGCCTAGCTCATGTTAGATACATTAAGCGCGATAACCAGATGGTACTATTCGAGGACAATGAGATCAACGAAAGGTGGAGAAGCTATTTTTAAGACTTATTTAATGACAATCGCTCTAAGAGCATAGGGATATAAGGAACCATAAACTCAAATGATGTCAGAGTCCATGGATACTTTTGTAGGATTAGGATACCTGAATTGAAAGAAGCTTTGAGAAAAATGAAAATAAGAAAGGCCCTTGGACTAGATGGTGTACTAATCGATGTTTGGAAGTGTATGGGAGGTATTGGGTTATTTTGATTGAAAGTTGTTCAACAAAATTGTAAGATAGAAGAAAATGCCAAACAAGTGGAGGAAAAGTATTGTGGTTCCTATTCATAAGAGTTATTAGGCAAAGACTAAGGCATGATATGAATGTACTAGAAAATCAGCTTGGTTTCATTCCAAGGTGGTTTAACACTGAAGCTATTTTCCTATTAAGGCAATTGATGGAAAAATATAGGGAGAGAAGGATCTCCATTGATGCAGGATAGATGATGCGAACATCGGTGGTGCACCCTTTAGAGTGTACCAGAGGAGGAGACGTCGCTGACAAAGTACTAGAGTGGAGGAGTTGATGTGGATGGACGATGGGTCCATCGGACCCACTTTCTTACGTGCAACGAGTGCACCTTGACCATAGATCCATGGGTCGGATTTCACACCCTACCACACGGGTGTTCACTCCAACCATAGATCCATGGGTCGGATTTCACACCCTACCATACAGGTGTTTTAGCTTTAGACTTTTTTGTTCTTTTTCTTGTTTCAGAGGCTTTATTGCAACTTTCTTTATTTTTCGTCTTTTTGTTATATAATTTTTTTTGTTTCCAAGGGCTTTAGTGCACTTTTACTTTTTCCATAGCTTATATATACGTTGTGAGAAACCCTATTTTCATTATTATTGAATGAATAGAAATTCGTCTCTCTTCTTCCTTTTTATTCAAGAGATTAAGGTTTCAGGATTGGCCTTTGGGTGTTGAGGATTCCACCCCGATTTCAGGTTTCCCTCTTTCTAAGATCTTTGAAGTACAGGAGAAGGTAAGAATCATCCTCCTTTTCTTTTGACGACAAAAAGGCATATACCTTCTTCATCTCAAACTCCTCATCCTTCACTCCTTTCGTTCTTCTCTGGATATCCCTTTTCTAGTTCGAACGGAAAAGAGAGATGGTTAGTCAGTAGAATCAGATCTAAGCTTAATCGTGGACTGACTTATGCTAGATCTGGAATATCCTCATATCACGAGGTCCTCCGTTTTTACTGTTTACGTGATCTTATGCTAAGGGGCATAATCCTGACGGAATAACCTCATCTTTGTGTTGAGATTTACCTAATCCCTTTGATTGGAAACAATTAGTTAATTGGTGTATTTATTTGAATATTCTTTAATTATATATGCATCTAGGGTTAGGTCATCACATGTCCCTGCATCAACAGATGGCCTAAAATAGGATGATGCAAATAAATTAATTAACGAATTTCCAGAGTAAATCAAAGCATAAAATAAAGTCAATCTACCACAAATTTAGAGAAATCAAATATTCAATTAAGCTAATGTTCAAGACCACCATCACAATCCCGCAAAATAGATCTTTAAGGTTATTGATCGGAAATGGCCCAATGGAAGATAGAACTTCCATCTAACATAAGATTCATTCTAGATTCGAGGATTCAATTGCGCTTTACTAGGGTTTGAATCGATTAGGGCTTGGATTTGGAAATAAAAAATTAGGAATTTAGGGTTTTATAAAAGGCTAGGATTGAGATTTGGGGTTTTAAGGATTTAGGGTTTGAATGGGAGAAACGAAAGGCAAAGGGAAAGGGGGGACTGCCCATATGGACAACCATACAGGTTTGTCTGTATGGTTGTACAGACATGATGGTACGTCCAGGCAGTGTTCGAAATATCGGTATCGCATAATGTATCGCACCCTTGGGATACAGATACGTATCGGTTATCGCACGGGATATATCGTTTGTATCGCATAGTTTATCGCACTTTTTGGGAAACATGGGGAAACATTGGGAAAATGGTTAAATTTTTTAATAAAACTTTGGGGATTGTTAAAAAAGACCTCCTTATACACTTTTAAATCATAAAATCTCAAAAAAGAATGACACATAATAAGTTTCCTTTGTAGAGGGTCCTAAGCTCTGCGCTGTCCGATTGAACTAAGACAACTATATCCTATATCCACCCTGTCTATCTGTTTTTCTATATCATTTTAAGACATTATACAAAAATTTAAGCAGATCCAATAATCAGGTAGACCATATCATAGGAAACAATGATGATTGACCATTAGTGGGCCACTTGAACTTTGGATATGCTTCACTTTTTGGGTTAAAATCATAAAATTATATGGTAAAATGGATGGACGGAGCGGATAAAAGACATGAATTATAGTGGCCCCACAGAGTTTACTCACTACATAGTTTCCACCCCATATGCACGCGGATTTCGTGTGAAAGCCTTTCGCAGGGAGTTCCTGTGCTAGGAACCCAGATTGGGCCCACTGTGATGTTTGTGAGAAATCCTCCCCTTCCATCAGTTTTGTGAGTTCATTTCAGGACTATGCCAAAAATGAACCACATATAAAGCTTGAGTGGGCCGTGCTAAAGGAAAATGTCGTTAGGGAAGTTCCTACCGTTGAAACCTACCTGAGTTCGATAGTGATGTTTACATGCCATCTATACCGTTAAGAACTTCATTCCTACAAGGATGAACTGACATCACAAATATTAGCATGATTCAAAACTTTCATGGCCCATGAATATTTCAACTGTGGACATTCAATTATCATGTTTTCGGCCCACCTGAGCTTTGGAAATGGTTCATTTTAGGCATTGTGTCCTAAAATAAACTCACAAAACGGATGAACGGATAGAATTTCTCACAAACATCACAATGGCCCCACCTTACTTCCCAGCGCAGGATTAATGCGAAGGAAGCGGATTGCGTACTGAGTTACTCAGTACGATAAGCGTACTGGGTAAACTTTGTGGGCCCCAGTGTCACTCATGCATTGTATCCACTCCGTCTATCTCTTTTAACACATAATTTTAGGGCTTTATCTCAAAATTGGAGAATATCCAAACCTCAAATGGACCACACCACTGGAAAATGTGTGAATTGAACATCTACTGTTGAAAAATTCTTGGGGACAACAGAGGTTTTAGATCAAGCTGATATTGTGTTTTCCCTTCATCCATGTCTTTCTGATCTTATGAACAGGTTGGATGACAAATAAACATCAGTGGGGGCCTTAGAAAAATTTCAACCGTTGAAATCAATATTTTCACTTTTTCCAGTGGTATGGCCCACTTGAGCTTTGTATATGCATCAATTTTGGGTTGAACCCATAAAATGATCTGGAAAAACAATGGACTGTGGATAAACCACAAACCGAGTTTACTCAATACGATAAGAGCCAAGACGTGATCCGTCCGATGCGAAAGTCTTTCGCAGGGAATTCGCGTCCGTCATGCGCTCATCCTGTTCAAAGATAAATGGGCCCCACAGTAATGTTTTTATTATATCTACACCGTTCATGCATCTGGAGAGGTCATTTTAGATTAAATGAGTAATATCCAAAGCTCAAATGGACCACACCACAAATAGTTGTGGGGACTGATCCTCACCGTTAAAACATTTGTAGGGCCCACCATAACGCCCACCATAATGTTTATTTTTCATCCAATCCATTCATTAAGTCACACAAATCTGGATGAGGAGGAAAAACAAATATCATATCGATTCAAAACTTTTGTGACCCCAAAAGGGTTTCAATGGTAGACCTTTAATCTTCCACTACTTTTTTCAGTGTGGTCCACTTGATCTTTGGATCTGTCTTATTTTTTGGCTCAAGCCTTACGACGAGCTTGCCAAATAGATGAACGGTTTGGATATAATGCATACCTCATGATGGGACCCACGGAACTCGGTGATCGGGTGTGCGGTACGCCACCCTATTCCAAAAAAGGGCCGGACGCTTTTTTTTCAAGCGAGAGGGTTCCGCCTAAAATCTCTCAAGTCTTCGGATCCGACCCTAAAATCTCCCAAATCTTCGGATTCCCAAGATTCTCTACATTTCGACGAGGATTTCCCCCGATGTTGCCCAAATACTCGATTTCTTCGGATTTTGACGGTTTCTCTCCCAAATCGAAGATTTTGCTTGCACTAACCTACGAAAGAAGCTTCGATTGGAATGGCCCACCAAATGGGAGCTTTCGATGATGACGATCTCTTATGCAGTATCCAGCTTTCTTGTTTTTTTTTTTTTTTTCGATTTTTTCGGATAATGATAGTTTCGATTTTTTTTTTTCGATTTTTTCGAGGAAATCGTGCGATATCGTCGAAATATCGTGCGACATCGACGATATATCGGCCGACATATGAATTTGGGATTTTTTAGTATCTTCCGGGGGTTATCGGGGGTGTATCGTCTCGCATGGGTGCGATAACGATAATATCGGCCGATATATCGGCCGATAGTATCGATATTTCGAACACTGCGTCCAGGTATGGCCGTATGGTTGTACGGTCAGGGGGTTTAGTCAAGTGAAAGTTTAGGTCGGGTTTGGTCGAGGGTGTTAAGGATGGAAGAAGGAAGAAGAAGGGTTGTTTGTTGATGGAGAAAAAATAAAAAAGAAGCTTAGAAAGAAAGAGAGAGAAAAGTGAAGAAATACATTTGGATTGAAGAGAATGAGAGAGTGATAACTTGGATTCACTCCATGGCATCACACCAAATCACTCCAATCACATGAGATTTTCTTGCTCAAATTAGCAATGCAGAGAAATTTCATTCAATATGTCCATCATCTCAAGTCTCAAGTCTAAAACAAATATATATAAGAAACCTAAGCAAACTCAGTCTAGAACTATTCTTGACCGTTCGAATCTATTAATGGTCAATATTAAAACATAAATCTCTCATAACCTAAAATCAAACTGAAAAATAAAGCACAAATAAAGATGTGCCACACGACACAAGGATGATCTCCAACGTGCAACAAGTACATCCACTCATGATCAATGGCCTGGATGAATCTGGTTCAACGTGTCCATGTCTCGGATGTACAGACTAGAGTGTCTGTACACCTAAACCCGACTCTCCGAACATATCCAACAATCTGGATCACCAAACTGATGTGTCCAAGATATCTAATGGCACGGTCTAATGTTCGTAACGTCCATATGTGGTCTAGGTCATGCTGGGTGACATCCAAATAGTCCAAAGATGTATTAATCAGTTCCAAATAAGCAATGCATATGCATGTTTCCAGTGTGGGGTATTCAAAGATGCACAACCATGCACGTGGGGTCTTTTACACGACTAATAACTTGAATTGGGTCCTCTGGGCCTCATGTAATGATCATCCAACTATAATGAAGCTGGGGCTGGGGCCTTAGCTCTCCTCCTCCTCCGATAAACTCGTGTATGTGCTCGGATGCCCTCATCACACATGGTCTTTATTGGCTTAGAGAAAGGAGTTTCAAGAGGATGAATTGGCGTGATTAAGGATATGTATGAGTGAGTTGTGAAAAATTTGAGGACCACTAGTGGAGAGATAAGTGACTTCTCGGTTACTGTAGGCTTGCACCATGGGTTGGCATTTAGCCCATACCTTTTTGCATTGGTTTCGGACGAGTTAAAGAAGCATTTGTAGGAAGAGATCCCATGCCCTACGTTGTTTGCAAATGACAATTTTGATTAACAAGACGAGGGAGGGTGTAAACACAAAGCTATATTTATGGAAGGGTGCTTTCAAATTAGTCGGGCTAAAACAAAGTATATGAAGTAAAATTTTAGTCACAAAACGAGGAATTATTAAGATTGTTGATCGAGAAGTTTACCAAAATAACCACTTTTGATATCTTGGCTTAATAATTCATAAGAGTGAAGAGATTGAGAAGGATGTTGCCTATGGAATTTGACCGGGTTGGAAGAAATGGAAATGTGCTTCTGGAGTTTTATGTGATCGTCATGTACCACCCAAACTGAAGGGAAATATTATCAGATAACTATGAGACCAGCCATGCTTTATGGATAGAATGTTAGGCAATTGAGGAACAACATGTTCATATGACGAGTGTAGTAGAAATGAGGATGTTGAGATGGATGAGTGGCAAGACGAGGAATGGTAAAATTAGAAAGTAATGCATTCGAGGGAACTTATTGGGAATAGCCCAATAGGTAATAAGATGAGGGGAAGTAGACTTGGTTTATTCATGTGCAACAGAAACCAAGAACTATGCCAGTTAAAAGGAGTGATTTGATACAAGTTGAAGGCTCTAAAAGGGCAAGAGAAGGTCCAAAAGGACACGGATGGAGGTAGTTAGAAAGGACTTGATGACCTATGGTCTAATTGAATTTATGGCCCTTGATAGAGTGGAATGACAGAATAGGATTCATGTAGCCAACTCATTTCAATTGGGATAAGGCTTAGATGATGATGCTTGTCATCAATGGGCTTTTTCTTTCATTAAGGCTGACATAATTGTAGACTTATTGGCTAACGATGGTTTTAGCAGGCCAACCGTGTAACTGTGGAATTACATATTTGGAATTTAGGATAGTGATATCCATCATGTTCCGTCCTAAACAAGCTATTGTTTTCTAGTTGCTTTTCTTGTGTAGTTCTCCATTGTATTTTGGTTTCATTTTTTTTTAGAAGGCAATGAAAATTTTTATTAAAAGAAAAGAAAGGATAACTAATTACAACAAGGACGGCCAATGCATGAGGGAAAGATTACAACTATCAAATGACTCTAAACTAGTGTTCGAAATATCGGTATCGCGTTACGTATCGCATTCTTGGGATACGGATACGTATTGGTTATCGCATGGGATGTATCGGTTGTATCGTGTAATGTATCTTTGTTGTTGGAAACATGGGGAAACATTGGGAAATTGGTTCAATTTTTCAATAAAACTTAAGTGATTGCTAAAAAGGCATCAATATATACTTATAAATCAAAACCTTACAAAAAACAAGTATACATTATAGGTTTTCTTTGTATGGGGTCCTAATATATGCGTTGTCTAATTGAATTGATGCAAGTATATTCAATGTCTATTCATATAATTTATAAATGTAAGAAAACGTGTGGAAACACAAGCAATACATTCATAAGCAAAAGAAGAATCACTAGATTAGGTTACATACATGCTTAATTTTATGTTTGGACACGGATTGCAAACGATTTGCGAGAAATTGGAAAATTTTTTATTTTTTCAATTTTTCGCAACTTAGCATCTCTTCCTAATCTTGAAATCGAAACTCCCAATCCATGATTTTTCTTGCAAAACATGAAAAATCATGGATTTGTATCAATTTGACACTAATTTAACATGATTTACACAAAATAAAAGGATCGGAATTCGAAAATACTCACCAGATCGAACATGTGGGATATATCGCACTACCTGTGTGTTTCATATCGCACAGGTGGGATACAAGATATATCGTGGGATATATCGGCCGATATCGTCGATATTTAAAACACTGCTCTAAACAAGAAGCCAACCTCCGTAGCTCTCGTAAACACATTTGAGGTAGATCCATTCCGATTCCGAAAGCATCTATTATTCCTCTCTCCCCAGATAGCTCAGATTCTAGCTAGCAAGGTTAAGTCCCAAAGAACTTTCCCTTTCTTTCCGATTCCCCTCGCTGCCCCAAAGCTTAAAAGAAATCCTAATAGAGCTCGACATCACCCATGAAATTCTAAAAATATGATGAAGAACCTATCCCACACTTCACGGGCAAAGGGGCATGAAATAAAGAGATGGTTGACTGATTTCGTGTTCCTCTTTTGAAGATTGTCGATGGTTACCACTTTATTTCTTCCTGCTAACTAAGCAAATATTGCCACCCTAGGAGGAGCCCGCTCTTCCAAACAAAAGCCGAGCAACTCCACTGATTCCCATGCACCTCTTTGTGAATTAGATTTAAAATCGAGAAGCACACCGAGCTCTCCAACTTCCGAATCATGCTATCCTTTTCATCCACTGAAGGGGACACATTCTAAAGGCAATCCAGTAAATGAACTCACCTAGCTCCTCATCAGACAATATCAGCACATCAAGAGAAACATTGCACAATGGGAACATCCGTTTCTAGGCAAGTCTTGCAAGATTTTGGGAACGTGTCCTTAAGCTTCTATTCACCGATCCAAATTTCTTTCTAGAACCTTATCTTCACTGTTACCAATGGAGGAAAGCCATTCCCCTCCTTGAATGGTGGACCCATTTTAGAAATCGCCTTCCAGATAACCGAAGCTCAATACAAGGGAAGATTCCTTCATACACATCCCCCACTACCCACCCCGTACTTTTTGACTAACATTTCCCTCCAAAGGCTGGATTCCTCCGACCCGAATTGCCACCATCACTTCCCAAAAAGAGCAGAATTCACATCTTCCATATTTCTTATACTTGCACCCCCGCCCCTTGAAACGAGTGGCAAACCTTTTCTTGCCTGGGAAAATGGAACTCATCCCTCTCTTCGATACCCTGCCAAAGAAAGTCTCTTCTCACCTTTTCAATCTTTTCTAGGACTGCCTTTAGACAACGAAATAAGAATGTAAAGTATACTAGAAGACTGGAAATTGTGGCTTTAATTAACATCAACCTGCTTCCCAAAGAGAGATATATGCTCTTCCAGCCTGATAGCTTCCTTTCCATCTTCTTGATTACCTGTCCCATAAATGGCACAGTAGGTTTTCCGAGGCAAAGAGATAGACCAAGATGAGAAGAGGGAAATGATCCAGTCCTACATCCAAACACCTATGTCAGATTGATAGCTTCTTCCTTAGAGGTGTCCACCCCTAACAACCTGCTCTTCAAAATATTTACCTTGAGGCCTGAGACTACCTTAAAACATCCGACCATCTTTTCGAGTTTGCCCACTTATTCCTTATTTGCAGAACAAAATAAAATAGTATTGATGATGACATCACTTCACGTACACATTTGCGTACATATCAGAGGAGGTGGCAAGCCGCACCGATTTCTTTGTGGTTTGGCGAGTACCCATGATCATGTTGAAGACCTCTTGTGCATGTGCGAGCATTTGGAAGACCCAACACTGGGAAGATGCACATGTGCTGCTTTAGGGAGTGATTTGGACTATCAGATTCTAGGGACGTGACGATCAAGCTGTTGTATCACATGGATCACATGATCGGGCCATTGATCGAAGATCGTCTTCATTATTTTGGACATTATTATCTTTTAGGATTTAGTTTATGATTACTTTATATTTGGACACCTTATAAGTGATTTTAATTGATTTTTCATTAGACTAGGGTCATTTTCGTCAAATTTCATAAGACGGTTGAAATTGTAATTTTGAAAAATTCTTGAAGCTATAAGAGAGGGGGGGTGACCTCTCTTCACTTGGTTTTTTGAGAAAAAAAAGAGAGGAAAAGCTCCTTGCTTCCTTCTCCCATCTTCATGTGATTTGAAGGTGACTTCCATGCGATTTGGAAGGAAGATTGGCGCGAAGCTAATCTTCATCAACGGAGGTGCGTGACTTCCATCTATCGCCTAAATTTTCTTCCCTTCATCAACCATCGATGTATTCTTCCATGTTCTCCTTCATCCCAAGCCATCAACATCCTCTCGATCTTCATCCCTTATACATCCAAACCCTAACCCTAAACCTAGAAATCCCAAATCTTCCTATTTCCCAAAATTACCAAACCCTAATTCTTCACATTCTTCTATTAAGCCCAAATCCTTACATTCCCTCCATCCAAAATTCTAATTCCCTTATCCCGGTACCTAAACCCTTTAACCCCTCTACCCAATTTACCTCATTAACCCTAATTCCAAGTTTTCCCCAATTTCCCTAAACCCTAATTTCACCCTAAGTAGTATTAGACCGTTCCCTTTGAAATAGGCTTTACCCTATGCTATTTGGATGTCCCTACATCCATTAGATCTTAGTTTCCCTTATTTAATGGTTTTATAGGATGATGCTTAGTAACCTCAAATTGAATTATGCATGATCTTCTCTTGCGATTTTAGTATTTGTGATGATGATAGCAAGTTTTGTGCTTTTTATTAATTACTTTAATTTTGCTGATTGATCTCACACAATATTTGAGTTCATGCATCGGTCCTACATCAAGTATCATTTGTAAATTGGAGGTGAGGAACCTAGAAGTTGGAGTTGTTGATCTTGAAGTTACTAATTAAGCCCATTGAGGCTCCCTTGTCTAGCATCTTGCCCAAAGCCTCCTCAACTACCATGAAAAGGTAAGGGGATAGAGGTTCCCCCTTGCCTTAGCCCTCTTATGGTTATAAAGTAAGTCTTGGGAGATCCATTCAGGAACATAGATAACTTCGCGATTCCATGCATGCCTGCATCGAACAAGTTTAAAATTTAAAACACACAAATATTTGAAAATTGACTTTTTTAAGTTCTAAATCAATTTTTTTTTTTTTTTAAATTTTTATTTATTTTTTTTATTTTTTATAAATAGAAAAGATAAAAGGAGAGACCCCAAGATAATAGTGATGGAAAGGGAAAAATTCTACTATCTCATTTTCAGGAGAATATCTAGATTTGATTAGTTCCTTGATAAACCCTCCTAGAAATGATTCTCGTCTTTAATCTCTGGGGAAAAACTTTTATCAGGTTAAAAATGGAAGAAAATGCCAGGGCAATTTGCTGTAGGAGAGATTGAAGAGGTGAATTGCGAAAATTTTGCGTTCTTTGAAAACTTCTGTGAGGTTGTGGTCGATCAATAGGTGTTTCTACACCTGTATGAGGATAATGGGTGGTAGAAAGAAAATACCAGCATGCCATATTCAATGTACGTGTGTGTGGTTGGCCCACTTGCTGAGTTGACTAGCATGGCATTCAGGACGGAATGTTCATGTTGAGCCCCACTTGGTACATGGCAAAAATCTTACACGCCTATACCCTATTGGCATATGTTAAAAAAATTATCGCTTAAATCTCTCCTTGCACAAATCACTTTAGCATACAAGGGGTTTTTGCAACATACAAATTTATCGGCTAACCTTGACTACCGACAGAATTAACCATAACAAACTCGTATATTACAAATAATCCAACTGTCTATGTTTATGCATTGAAAGATGCAACCGCTGTAGCTAGTCGCCAACCCCAATTAGTTGGGGTAAGGCTTAGATGATGATGATGATGATTTTGTGGTGACCATAGTTCTCAAAATCCTACAACCAACGATCTACGATAAGTCCAATCTTAGGCAAAATGGTTTGAATCCCTTTTTAGCTAAATCCTATGATTCTATGATTTACTATTTTATTCCTGGTTTGCGATTCAAATTATACTTATTCTCTTCTTTTTAAAAATTTATTTTGCTTCCATTTTATGTTTTTTATCAACTTCCATTTTATGCTTTTCAATTGGTGGGGGCTTTAAGTATCTTTTTGAAAAGGTCAATTGTTTTATTTCATTCTTTATAATAAATTAAATGATGGATCTTCTCTTCAATCTTAAGTTGTGGAGTTTTTTTTTTTTTATAATGATTTCTTACCTCTTAATTAGTCATGACTACACGGCTGCCATGATGTTGTACTGTGGTAATGGTGATTAGGATGTGACCTATGTTTTAAATAGCATGTAGCATATTGCGTGGCATTCAACCCTATATAGCCTGTAGCGTGAGCTACTTTACGTGTGGCTTACACCACACGATACTTCTATTTTAATTAAATAATAGGAAAAATACCATAAATATGAAAAGCAAAAAATAAAAAAATGCTTCATTTTTAAAGCATGTCGAAAACAAGTTCTCAAAAGCCAACCCATATATATTAACCCAAATCATATCAAACAAACAAGTTTCTAAGCAAACTACTTTAACGAATGTTTATTTGAAAGCATGAAGCACCAAGAAAAGAATAAAAACATAATCTCAAATTCCTAATTGGGCATCAAGAAATGAACAAAAATGAAAGAACAGATTGGATGGCATGCCATACAGGCATCACGGTAGGCCCACATGACACACACACACACACTACAGCAGGCCCCATGTAACAAACAGTTGTTGAAGAAGCTTATTCTACAATATGGCATAGAACTCGCTACCCAAAAAAAAATAAAATTCAAAACATACCCTAAATCAATATTAGATCAATCAAAATAAAATAAAACTAATTAACCAAGATAAACATAAGAGACATAACACTATTTAGCTTTAAATCAACAAAAAATGCAAATCCTAAGCTCCATTGTTTTAAATAGCGTGTAGCATATTGCATAATGTTCAACCATGTATAACATGTCCAGTGAGCTACTTTGCATGTAGCATAAGCCACATGATACTTCCGTTTATTAATTAAACAGTAGGAAAATCATATACAGTAAAAATAAATATGAAAAAAATATATATTTTAAAATGCCTTGAAAGAAAATGCTCCATTTTTTGAAGTAAAAGCATGTCGAGAACAAATTCTCAAAAGCCAACCCACTTATATTCAAGCAAAATTATATAAAACCAACAAGTTTCCAATCAAACTACTTTTAACTCATGTTTAATTGAAAGCATGAAACACCAACAAAAGAATAAAAACATAATCTCAAATTCCTAATTGGGCATCAAGAAAAGAACAAAAATGAAACAACAGGTTGGATGGCTTGCCATACACACAACACAATAGGCTCCATGCAACAAACAATTATTGAACAAGCTTATTCTACAATATTGCATAGAACCGGCCACCCAAAAAAAAAAAAGAAAAGAAAAAAGAAAAAAAAAAAAAATCAAAACATGCCCAAATAAATATTAAATCAATCAAAATAAAATAAATGTTAATAATTGAGATAAACAGTAAGAGACAACACTATTTGGCTATAAATCAACAAAAACAAATCCTAAGCTCCATAGCTATACAAAATTGAAAAGGAAGAATCTTGAATTTCTTGTTTGTTTGGGCTCCAATGCCCATGAAACTTGAGCCGGTAGATTAATTCCATAGATTTTCATCTCCAATGGTTTTGAATTGAGATAATCGAAATGAGAATTTTTTAGGGCTGGAGGGTACTTGAGGGCAAGTGGTAGGGTTTTGAAAGGGCTTTTGTTTTGAAACATTTTTGGAAAACCTTTTGTTTTATAAATGGAACTTTCATTTTTGGTTTTACCCCATTTAAAAAGGTAACGACTCTTCAACCATACAGTTAAATGTCCCTGTACAAATGGTTAGGATTGTTTGATAGGTGTAAATCTAGAGATAAGTTCCATCGACAATAGGACCCATAATTTGGATGGTCTGGATAGTTTTACTTTAGTCCCACGTGTGAGGAGGATGAGTCATGTTGATGCTGAAATATGGTTGAGCTTGTTCCGCTCCCTATGTGCCCGCTTGGTACCTGCAAACGATTGAAGACAAGAAGACACTGAGGGCGCCGGTTATGGCCGGGGGCCCTCTGATGCCTAAGTTAGGGTAGGCTCACAGTAAGTGTAGTAGAATCGGGTTTTTTTTTTTTTTGCATACCTTGTTCCATGGTGGGAGGTCTATTTATAAGACCTCCGTGTCACTTATGTGCTAGGGTTGATTTGACGGAAGGAATCGTATCATAGAATGAACCTGCTCCCGGATATTCCTCCGATCCCGTCTTGATCGGCGCGATTCTCGGCCGAGATCCCGCCGGGCAATCCTACCCACATACGACAAGGATTCCTTGGGTGGTCGGCAATCAAGGCTGACCTCTAAGGCCAGGGGTCAACGCTGACCCCCCTAGCTCGATAGCTAAGGTTGACCTCTGGGGTCGGCGGTCGGGAATGATCTTCCAAGGTTGACGGCCGAGGTCAACCCTTGAGGTCAGCGAACTAGGCTGACCTCTAAAGTCGTTTAGGGTTTTTATGTTTTATTCCTGGTTGTCGAGTCAGTCCGATTTCACCTACAACAAGTCACCACTATTTTCAAATGCGTATAACTAACAGGGATTAAAAAGCAAAAGAATTGAGAAAACTATGTAGCATACATTACCTACACTACGCACTATGTCACGTGTAGTGTATGCTACTTCCCATATAGCGTATGCTATATACAGGATTTGCACTAATTAGTTGAGCTATGTAGTATTTTAGCCACGCTATGCTATGTAGCATACGCTACATGCTATGCTACAATGATATTTAAAACACTGGATGTGACTTCTTTTTTCTTTTTTTTTGGGTCACATATCTATTCAAGTGTGTTTTTCTATGTGGTTTTAGACTCAAAGATTTATTTAATAACTTATTAAAAGATTTGCCTTTGAAGGCCTCATTACTAACTTGCACTTTATGGCATTTGGCTTTAAAACATAATAGCATTTATGTTTTTTTTGAAGTCCATCGAGTTGGTGGCAATACTTTTTTGGAATGATGTAGACTTTATTATGAGTGACTATGTTTCATATATGCCTGTTATACAGATTCTCATTTGATAATGCCATGATATATTACTTCTCTTGTCACGTATTGTTGGAAAAATGATAATTGATATGTTTTCTATCTGATTTGTTTATATTTTATTACATATTTTTTAAGAAAATAAAAAAAATCTTATGATTTGCAATACGAATTGCGATATAATTTAATTAAAATCCCTATTTACAGTTTGCGATACGATAACAATTATGACTATATTGGTGGTGAGTGGTGACACTATTGGAATTGAGCCATTTGTTTTCGGCATTTGTCTACACATCAAATATGTTATTTCTTTGATGCACTTGTTAATTGAAACAAACATTAAGAGGCTGTCAAACTAACGTTGGCTGGATTTAGATCCTTTTTCAAATAGATTCACTCTAGGACAACAATGCGAAGGAACATTTCAGATTCAATATTTTATCCTACCATATGCATCCCTTGTTTGTAAATTGCATAAGTATGTAGCACTTTGCAGTTTTTCCCATTTTGTTTGCAGGACACCTGAATGGATCAAAAGGATTCTTGCAATGGTTACTAAGAGTGAGAAGAATGGCCCTGTTTTCCGCTTTTTCATGGATCTAAGCGATGCAGGTAAATTAGTGATGTTAATCACATTTCCCCTATGAAATATCCTTTGGAAGGTAAATTTTAAAATAGGGTTGGCAGTGGGTCTGGTTCAGTTCATGTCTGGGTCAGCCCAAACTCAAACTTTTACTAAATGGCCCCAAAGTTTAGGATTGAGCCTGACCCACTGTGCAAAAGAGTTTACTTTGGCTTGACCACTTGAAAACTTCTATACCTGTGGTTGATCTCGACCCAACATGCACAAATTCTTTTTGGGGTTCTTTTTGTATTTCATTCATATGTGCAACCTTTTTTTTCTTTCATTTAAGGTTATTAAAAGAGGAACCATCATGAGTGCTCTTGGTGTCCATGGTATTTATTTTGTTTGCAAGGGTTTTTTTTTTTTTTGTTATTCTTGAGAGATAACAATAATTTCATTAAAGAACATGCTGAAAGGCAAGGAAAGAATACAACCCGGCGCACATTAGTGCCACCCAAAAAAACTAGTAGCCAAGGCTTCCTTAACAAAGACTACCCAATCCAAAACGAGGCTTTTAATATAATGATGGTGGGAAACCAAAAGGGGCAGGTGGTGTTTCACACGTGTGGCCGTACGGTCACACGTGTGGCATTGGAGGATGGGTTTAGGTCGGTTAGGGTTTGGATTGTAGATGGGTATGGAAAAGTTGGGTTTGGGAGAAGAAGATTTTGGATGGGAGAACTAAGAATGTGAAGAAAATACTTAGATGGGGAAGAAAAGAGAAGGTGTGGGGATAGATGGAGAGTTCGCACAGATTAGTCGCACTAATCTTCCTTTCAAATCGCATGGAAGTATCTTCAAATCGCATGAAGATGGGAAAAGAAAGCATGAGCTTTTCTTTTTTTATTTTTTTATTTTTATTTGTCACGAAATTCAATGAGGGAGAGGTCACACGCCCTCCTCTTTTTATAGATTCAAGAAGTTTCAAAAATTACAAAAATCTCCATCTTGTGAGCTTTAATGAAAATAGCCCTAGTATAAATAAAATCAACTAAAACACTCATAATGTGTCCAAATATAAAATAATTAAAAACTAAATCCTAAAATATAATAAAGTCTAAAACTGATGTGGATGATTAATGATTGATGGCCCGAGCATATGATCCATGCGATCCAATGGCCTGATCATCGCATCCCTCCAATCCAATGGTCTGGATCACTTCATAAAGCAGCCCATCTGCATCTTCCCAGTGTGGGGTCTTTCAGATGCTCGCACATGCACATGAGGTCTTCAGCACAATCACGGCTACTCGCCTAGCCACAGGGAAATCGGCGCGCTTCCTCCTCTGATACGTACGTAAGGGTGTACATGATGTGATGTCCTCATCACTTTTGATCCTACAAATAACCTCCTCTACCGATGCTGTTTCATTTAAAAAATAATAAGCATTTTGAGCTCCCCAGGCAACGTAAAGAATGGCCATGATAATTAGCCTCCATTGGGCTTTACCAGATTTTCCAACTCCTTCGTGCCATGCCCAAAAAAGGCCCTCCATAGAATCCGGCATAACCCAATGAGTATGAAGAAGACCTAAATAATGCTTCCAAACCTTGCTGAAAAAAGGGCAATGGATAAAGAGATGATCGATCAATTCCACATCTTGCATTCACATCAAGCAATTATTTGACAAAATTAAGGATCGTCTTTGGAGATTATTTATAGTGAGAATTCTCTTCCTTCCCACTAACCAAACAAACACCGTCACCCAGGGAGGGGCACCATAGAAAACTTACCCGATCGATGTGCTATCTAGATTAAACAGTGTGGTTCTTGACTTGGAGGGGTTGAATATTTGAGACATTTAAGTAACCAAATAAACTTCGTAACTTCGTCCTCCGTTATATTTCTACGCCAAGGAGACCCACCGCACAGAGAAAAGCAATCTGCAATAGATATGAGATGATAGTGGGCAGGGTGAGCCAATCTGGGAAAGAGATCTAGAAGTGCACTATTACCACACCAAATATCCACCTAGAATAAAAAATGTTTACCATTCCCAAGAGAGAAAGTGATTCTCCTTTGCACCAAATGCTCAGTTGCCCTAATCGTTTTCCAAATATTAGAAGCTTTATAGAGAGAAGACCTTCAAACGAACCAATTCCCGAATTGTGTGCCATATTTGTTTGCAATATGTTCCTCCGAGCCCCCCCCCCCCAAAAAAAAAAAAAAAAAAAAAAAAAAAAAAAAAATAAAAAGTAAATAAATAAATCAATAGGCTTGCAAACCTCCTCCTAGCTAAGGAGATGGAATTTCTTCCCATCTATGGCACCTCTCTAGAAGAAATCTCTTCACAGTTTTCTAATCTTTCCACGACAGGTTTAGGATATTTGACTAGAGACATGAAGTAAACCAGCATATTCGAGAAAAATGCCTTTAAGAGAGTCAAGCGACCTCTTAAGGAAAGATATCCACACTCCTAACTTGCAAGTTTCTTCTTAATTCTCCTAATAACCTTATCCCAAAGATTCTTGACCGATTTACCAATACGCAAAGGCAAACGTAAATAAGTTGACGGAAACTCCCCCAACTTGCACACAACAGAGTCTGTGAAAAGACTTAAGTCATCCCTACTGACATGAACTTCGGGCATTTCTGACTTGGCCACATTAATTTTCAAGCTTGAGACTACCTCAAAACAAACAATGATTTTTTGAAGATTGTCCATTGATAACACATCCACATCGCAAAATAGGAGGGTATCTTTCGCATACTGAAGATAGGAGAAGAGACATTGTCATCCGCAACCTTGAACTCGCTAATCAAGCCAATTGCCTCCCCCTTACTCAACATCTTGCTTAGCGCCTCCCCAATAACAACAAATAAGTAAGGAGAGGGTCCCCCCTGCCTAAGACAAGTGTTCGAAGTATCGGTATCGCTACAAGTTCCGCTGGCCAGGGATATGGAAACAATATCGCTATGGCCGATAATATCGCTATCGCCGATAATATCGTTGATAACCGGAAATGCGGGGAAACATGGGAAAAATGGTGGAATTTTTAGCGAAACTTCAGGAGATGTTAAAATGTACATATTTCCATTTTTAGAAATAAAAAATTGTAAAAAGAATGCATACATAACAAGTTTCCATTTAATGGGGCCTTAAAAGCATGTGTTGTTGTAAGAAATTAGTCCAACCATCCCATCTGATCTATTTAACCATTCAACATTCCATCCAAACATCCATCGATATTGCAAAATATCAACAACACATGATATTTCACCAAGAAATCATCAACAATTGGAAAAGAAACGGAAGATTGTGGTCTTAATATCGCGCATGTTACAATATCGATAACATCGAGATATTATCAATGAAAAATTGAACACTACATACAACCATATGCCCATGAAAAAAAATCGGAATAATTTTTTTTTATAATTAACAAAATTTTAATGATATCAATTTGTTGGCGATATTATTGAAATATCGTCGATACGCTTATGATACAAGCATTACCTAGAATTTACATGGTCGAAAATATTGGCGATATTGATGCAGTGGTAATACAAGCGACACCTAAAATTTACATAGTTGAAAATATTGGTGATTACATTAGCGATATTGATACGTTGGCGATACTTAGCAATACATTGCTAATACCTCGAATTTTTTATACTACTAGCGTTATCAGTATCACTACCAGTGTTATCAGTATCACTAAGCTGGAGATAAAGATAATATTGGAGATAATTCGAACATTGCCTGAGACCTTTGTACACTTTAAAGAAACCATTGGAGAACAATTAACCAAAATAGAGGAGGTGGAACGCACACAAGCCCTCATCTACCCTCCATTTCTAGCCGCACTCCAATCTATCAACATATAGTCAAGAAACTTCCAGTCGACGTGATCGTATGCCTTTTCTATGTCCAACTTGCACACAATTCCACTTTTCCCCGCCCTATACTAGAGTGCTATCCAAAATCTCCCTTCCCACAACAAAAGCTCCTTGATTTTCAGATATAACCTTGGAAAGAATTTCTTTGAATCTTGAAGCCAACACCTTGGCCAAAATCTTATAAGGCCCCCCTATACGATTGTTTGGCTTGAAATCTTTTAACTGCCCGCCCACTCCACTTTCAGAATAAGAGCAATGAAGGTAGCCCCTTATTTAGTTGAAAGGCGGCCATGATCATAAAATTCTGATATGAAGTCCATAACATCCTTTTTAATCACATGCCAGAAATTTTGAAGAAAGTGCATTTGAAATCCTTCAGGACCTAGGGCCTTATCTCCACACATCAAATCTAAAGCTGACTTAACTTCTTCTGATATTGATGCTTCAGGGAATGAGGTATCTTCACTTGACATTTGACAATTTCTGAAACTCTAAATTATCCAAGCATGGCCTCTCTCACTAATCACAGTCTCTCTCACTATGGCGTCACAAATTTGACTCTTATCTGACGTCCACAAACCATTCACAACCAAATTAGAGATTCTATTGCCATGTGCTCATGCACTAGCAATGCTATGAAAGAAGCGAGTGTTTTTGTCCCCCTCTTTGATCCAAACTGCTCTAGATCTTTGCCGCTATCTCTTCTTTTGCCCAGTTTGCATATCACAGAGATAGCGCTGCCCATTTATCTCCGTCAGTCAGGGATAAGCAACCACCCTCCACTAAAATGTCTAACTCGTGGATTTCTTTCAACAAACTATTGAAATCTGCCTCCCGATCGCCAAGTACATCTCTTTTTTCCAAACACTAATCTTGTCTTTCAGTAACTTCAGCCACCTACAAATTCTAAAATTGGCATACCCATCAATAGAAAGTGAATTCTACCAATCAACAAGTAACCGCTAAAAACATTCAATTTGAAGCCAAGCGGCCTCGAATTAGAAAGGTCTGGGGCCCCAATTAACTGCGACCACATCAAGCACGATAGGATGATGATCAAACAATCCTAGGCAGACAACACTGAGTTACCAGCAGAAACTTTTTGATCCACTATGCAGACACCAAAAATCTGTGCAAATGCGATAAGGTGGTATTAGCTTGGCCATTAGACCATGTAAATTTCGCTCCATTCATGGGAAGATCCACCATATCATGAGCCTTAACCCAATCTGCAAAATTTGACATACTTCGAGTTATATAGCTCCTTGAAGATTTCATGTGACTGAATCTAACCACATTAAAGTTGCCCCCAACACACCAAGGTTCGGCCCAAA
Organism: Magnolia changhungtana; assembly: GCA_030180095.1. NCBI lineage: Eukaryota > Viridiplantae > Streptophyta > Magnoliopsida > Magnoliales > Magnoliaceae > Magnolia > Magnolia changhungtana. The sequence continues at coordinate 6,880,086 of JASAUF010000365.1, read as the reverse complement.
TTTGTCTAACACTGTCCAGGTCAATCCAGAAGTAATCTCGCATGCTATAGGAACAAGGCCCGTAAACTGCAGTGAAGACCCACTAGAACCCTGACAAAATTTCCTGTAATAGAACAGAGAACAAAAATTGCCAGAAAAAGAATCGACCATCCTCCAAAGTTAAGCATTCCAAGCCACAATAATTTGCCCCGTGGCACCAATGGCATCCACGGCGATCCACTCTTTACTCTTGGTCTCCCAGGTAGAGTCTATCAAACCTCTATCCACTGTCTGAAGGTTGGACTCGTGCAGAGCAATTATATCCGCCTTCAATTTTTTTACACGCTTTCCTAATTTGGGCTCTCTTAACTTTGTAGCGCAACCCTCTTACATTCCAAGCCAGATTAATCATTGAAAACTTGCTTTACTTGATCTAACCCTCTTACCTCCACTTGCTTTCCTTGCCGATTCATAGTTAATGGAGTGCTCGAGACTAAGAACTTCCTTCCAACCCTTTGGAGACTTCTTCGGCTTCACTGCTTGAACCTCTCTAGCATTGAACTCCTCTGCCTTGTACTAAATGGAAAAATTCATACACATCCTCATCTCGAACCTACACATCCTCATCTCGAACCCCATACAACATTCTCACCATAACTCCCACCTGAACTAGCACATCTTTAGCCTAGTGGAACTGCTCTGCAGATATGGAATTTGGCTCCCTTACATCATGTCCAACCTCCACATTCTTATTGGATCCTCCCGGACAAGTCGAGACAACCTCCTTACCCATTTTTTCTGCCCAGGAGTGACCACCAAGGTCTCCTCCAAATCCCCCTTAGGATTTGCATTGACCAGCACCGGCTCCCCTTCCTTTGTTTCTTTTGTCAGCAGGTCTTTAGCTACTCCATCTTCTGCCTTTCATGATGGCACTACCCATTGATCACCTGGAGGAACACTTTCCAGAAAAATCATGTTGGCTTTGGTCCTTTAGCCTCTACTCAAAGGAGGCTCCCGCTGAAGACGGTGAGTTGTCTTCCTATTGATCTTCTCTGATGTCCTCCTGGAGCGTATCTATCAGCTCCTCTGCGAGAGCGATGCTCTTTAGGGGGCTGGGATTAGAGTGCCTTCGAAGAATATAAGTGGGTTGAGATTCCCACGTTGAATACTTAAGCACACGAGCCGGAGCAGGGTCTTGGAAAACATGTGACGGAGGTAGCATAGGATAAGCACATGTTGGAGAAACGACGATTATAATCGATCCAATCCTCGCACGTGTCTCGATATCTAGTTGTTCATCACATGACCTCTGAAATTCAGACGGCCACGTGTCTGCCCAAGCAACCACTCTTTCATGTGATTTGAAATTGATTTTCGAAAAAGCAACCTCGAAGGTTGCTCCGGCCTCTCCTCTTGACACATGTCCTGGACCTAGTCTGGATCCTCTACGAAGCTCCCAGCTCCCCTTTCCAACCTTGCTTCAGTGCTTGAGCCTCCACCCGACGTCAGGTTCAGGAGATGAATGACAGCCCCCGGTGCTCCCATTGCGCACCGAACATTGTGTATTGCAACAAGAGGCCTTCTCCCTTCATCAACCCCATCTCCACCGATCCCCACTTCACGCGCACTCTGTCCTGCATCTGGCGCACCTACGGAGCATGGAGCTGGTGGACTGTCACCTGTCTCAGTTCATCTGCCATTGTTGCTGATCAGTGGAGAGGCCTCTTGCCTCCATATATCACCCCAATGGAGCAGAACACCCCATTTATCCTCCCTTCGCACCTTCAACACTAGGCGCTCCTCTCCCATGATTGCTGAAATCGCAGTAGGATCCCCCAGAGAATTTTTCCTCTTAATGCAAACCCTCGCCACCCCTAACTCATAACCTTCATCCGTTGCTTGGTCGATAGCCACTACCTCCCCAAGACAGGATCTAACCGCCATAAAGAATTTTTGAGCCCATAGTTCTAAAGGGATCCCTCATATTAGATACCAAGATGCACAACTACCAGAGAAAGAAAATTCCTCCCACTTTCAAATCTTCTTAATCGGCCCATCTCTATGTATGACTCCAGCAGACATCAAATGATCTAGGTTCCTCTCTGGACGCACCCAAATCCAAACCTCAATATCGCATATGGGTGTGATCGAATAATCATCTCTAATCCACCCACAACATTCTTCAATCCGGGTTCTGACCTGAGGTAGAGAGGCATCAGAAGTAGTCTCGGCATCTACAGATCATTGCAGCAATTCCCAGGCCTTGTCTAACACCTTCGAGCTTACACGCACCTGGGTGTTGTCGCCGAAGCCTGCTATCGGTATCCACTCCCGTTCATCTAATCGCAACTCCTCATGCGAAATAGCTGGAGCCTATCCAGCCACCACATGTTTGAAGGATGCGGATACACCCTGTGCTATATTTCTATCCCCTTCTTGGCTTGGCTATCCCCTCTCTCTTGATTCACCTTCTCAGTAGCAGGTTCCACCACATTCATCCCTGACTTAGACTGACCATCCTTGTTCTTGAGCTCAGGAACGAATCTTGCCCTTTGCGCTAGAAGCTTTCTACTGCGAAAGCTTTCGCCATGAAGGAGCTTCACTGCCTTGGCTAGTTCTTCCCTCGAGCCTATTCAAACGAACACAAAACCTCAATACAGTGCTGTGAGACGATCACAGGGGATAACAACCTCCATAACTGCTCCCGCCTTGCTTTCAAGGGCATTATTGAAAATTTTCTTGCAAAGTGGCTTATATCTTCGTAGGTTTCATTTGCTCTCCGCGGTTTGATGTATACGTGTTTCATGTATATGCAGGTGGTCAGGCTAGGTCAGGTTGAAGTCAGCCCTGACCAAGTTATGAATTTTTAGGCTCAAACCTGGCCTTCTGCTTACTAGGTCCACTCCGTACCTGGCCCAATAATGTATTTGGTAGTTGACTCATGAGCTGACCCAACCATTGCCACTCCTACTTTTGAGTACTTGCTACTGGAGTTGATCTGTTTTGCAGCAATGCAGTAATGGTTTGTAGCATGGTATCAGTGCAAAAGGAAAATACAAAATTCTAGATATGGCATTGTAAATATGTAAAACATAAAGTTATTCATATTTCCAACAAGGATCTCCCAACAAGTCAACTTCTATTAGACAAGGGATTACCATAAATTTAGAGAAATGGACATATGCAAGTCCATGGGAGAATGATGCAGGGCTGAAATCATTAACCACATGCGATAAGGTGTTTAGCCATTTATTTGCGACTATTAGTATTTTTAAAGTGTTAATTTAAAGATTTTAGTCAACTAGCCAATATGTGGAGGTCTCTTATTAAATTAGCATTTTGTGAGCATTTATTCAATGATATGTCAATGATGTAAAGGGGATGAGTCAACTAGTTCAGTTTCCCAAGTTAATTAGAGGACAAAGCAAGTTGTGTAGGTCTTGAATGAGATTAAGGAATTTTTTACGTTCAATATTAGAAGCAACCAGGGCTAGGGTTAGAAGTTGCTTGGGTGCTAGATCTAGGGTTTTTACAAGATTTTCCTTTTTTTATTTTTATTTTATTTTTTTTTAAATTAATGTTTTGAAGATTATCTTAAACAAAAGGGTGATGATTGATGACATGAGCAGTGCTTTTGAGTAGTAACCTTGTTTTCTTCATTGTGAGTTGAAAATCTCTCTTCATTCAATCTTGATCTTGGTAAGTGAATTCCAGTTGATTTATTTCCTGTTCCTTCAGATTGCATATTCAGGTGGATTATTTCTTGTAGATTGTGTTAATGTTGTGTGCCCTAAAAGGACAATGCTGATCTTGACATTGATCATGATGGCCATTGGTCTTGTGTGAACATGTTTTTAGTGTCATAATTAATATGTGGGTTTACCTTAACTCTTTATTTATTCATGGATTAAAGGAAAGGGCTTCTTTCGTTGTCCTAGGGAACTTGAGTTTGGGTACAACTGTCACTTGTTAAGGGAGAGTTGTGTTCCATGACCGCTGGCATTATGTTATTATTCCATGATGTCCAATCATGTCCTATCTGGATCGACTTGTTTATATAGTGACTTCAACTAATCCTTAGACTTGAGGACATATGGAGAGTTCAAGTTCCTAGTGTAATGTGCCCTAGGGTTTAGGAGAATGATCAACATTAGTAGGAGGGGGGTCACTAGAAGCAGGGGTGCACACGGTTCGGTTCTGGTTTCGAAACTGGAACCGAATAGTTAAGGAGATAGATGAATTGGTTACGATATAAGTGGTCCAGCTGTTGATATGGACCATTCATGTGAAGGGGGCCACCTTTAGTTCTCATCCCTTTTGAAACCAGAACCGAACCGTGTGCACCCCTAACTGGAAGTAGAAGGATCAACATTAATGAGAGACTTTCCATGAGGTGAATAAATGGGAATTTCTTTAAAGAAAGTGACATTCATAGAGACAAAAGTACTTCCCTAGGACAGTAGAGGAGAAGCATTTGCAAGCTTTCTTATTACAAGAGTAGCCGAGGAAGATACATTTGATGACCTTGGATCCAATTTATCACGATGAATGTTGGGAACATGAACAAAGCACACATTCAAACACATGAAGTGAGATAGGAAAGATATATATATATATATATATATATATATATATATATATATATATATATATATATATATATATATATATATTTTTTTTTTTTTTAAATGCTTATAGAACTTGGATGGGTGCTTTCCCACCAAAAATCTTAGTGGGCATCCGATTAATTAGGTTCACAACACTTAAGACAGAATCATCCCACAGATTCTTAGGAACATTCTTTTCAAGAAGAAGGCCATGTGCAACTTCAAGAAGGTTCCTATTCTTTCGTTCAACCACTCCATTTTATTTGGGGGTATAAGGACAAGTGGTCCGAGATTTAATTCCATATGTTCAAGCAAAGAACTCTTGAAGGTTGAGGGGATGTATTTGCCACCATTATAAAAATGCGAAGCTTTTATATTGGCCTTGAACTAATTGGTTTATGGTTAGAATCATTAGATGGAGCCATGTTTTTCCAATGTTTCCCCGAGTCAACGATACATGCTTTTAGGCTCCCATTAGAGGGAAAATGATTGTTTGATTCCTAAATATGCAAATATCCATTGTTTTTTGCTATTATTTGATTCTAAAGTATGCAAATGTGTATTTTAGCATCTCCTGAAGTAACATGAAAAAATTCCACCATTTTCCCTATGTTTTCTCAATGTTTCCTTGTGTTAGTGTTACATGCTTCTATGCCCCCATTAAAGGAAAGCTTATTATGAATGCGTCTGTTTTGCAATTATTTCATTCATAAATATACAAATGTGTATTTTGGCATCTCTCGAAATTCCACCATTTCCCCCATGTTTCCCCAATGTTTCCCTCGGTCAGCGATACATTTTTCGGTATTGGTGATATCTATACATGTATCCATCTTCCTAGCCAGCAATACATGCTATGAGCATTAATGGTATTAATGTGATTTTAGTATGCAATTGGTTAAAAACCATTTTCAACAAATGACGATGCAATTGTTACTACTTTTCTCAAATGTTGAAGACTCAGTTAACACTCTTTGTTAAAGATTCATTGCTAATACAAAATGCTAGTTCTGACTTCTATGGGTGATTTTGGCTGTTGGATTGAATATAATTTATCAAATGACATGAAGACTGCATTCTGACCTGTTGCTTTCTGCTAGTGGCTTATGTTAAACGGCTGAATATTCCAACTGGTATGGTGGGTGCTTGTCGCCTTGACGTAGCATATGAACATTTCAAGGTATGTCTCTGCTGTATTTGGATTGGCATTTATGATCTTATGGTTTACTGTACCCATTTGTTTGAAGGCGCTCTGGTCACCTGATTTTATTTCCAGCACAATCAAAAGATTTCCTTTTCTGCACGTTGGTCAGAACCCGTTCTTTGAGTTTCATGATGTCTTATGCACCATGTTGACATAGTAGGCTGCATTTCAGGTCAGCCTTTAAGTAGAATAGAAAACTTGTGGTACTATTTTTCCCAAAAGAGGCTGTTCTTTACATATATTTCTGTTTGCATTTTCTGTACACTATTATCTCGTATTATAATCCTTTGTATATTTTATCTTTCCACCACTCTACTTCATTTATAGTTCATGGGAAGCAAAGCATACAACTTGGATATCTCCAGATAGAGAATATGGATCTGTTGTTTTATTTTGTTTTTGTTTTTTCCTTTTCTTTTTCTTTTTCTCCTGAACTCTGGATAGTTTGTACTTCACGCTTAATATTTTGATGTATTCATTAGAAAGTTCCTTTTATGTAAAAATCAATTCATTAGAATGCTTTCTGCACGTGTTATATGTGATGGGGAGGTTGAGCCATGGTTTTTTTTTATAAAAGAAATGCAACAATACTTTTATTAAAAAGAAATCACCAACGGTGCCAAATTAGAACAACAAACCAGCCAATTCTAGCCAATCACGAAGGTTGGAGGCAAGAAAACAATTGACCCACTCCAGAACATCAAACATAGCCCTCTTAAGGACATCTGCCGTCAACCCCTGGGAATCCCAAAAAAATCAGTTTCTTGTCTCCCTCTAGGATCAGCCTGCACACCACCCTCTTTGTATCCTCACTTTCCCCTTCTTGATGCCATGCTAGGAAGAGAGTGCCAATAGACTCTTGAATCACCCAACATGTGTTGAGAATTGTGAAGAAGCTATACCAAACCATGCGCATGAACTCACAATGGATGAAATAGTCGTTCACCAACTCCATGACCCTCATACACATTATAGAGCAGTTCAGGATTACCATCACTCTCTGCTGCAGATTATCTATGGTGAGCACTTTATTCCTTCCTAGAAGCCAGGTGAAAGCTACCACCTTGGGAGGAGCCCCATAGTACCAACTAAAAGACGTGGCATTGCATCCTTTTGCTATCGTGCTCAAAGACAGCTTGTTATTAAATGACCAAACTGAAAAACAGCCAAATTTGTCTTTGGCCCACACCATGGAAACCTTCACACCCGCCACTGGCCTTGCAAACTGGATCCTTGATAAAAGTTGAGCGAGCTCTTCTATTTCTTCATCCAATAAATTCCTCCTACATAGAGGGAGCCACACCCCAGAATTATTGGCGAAGCTATGATTAATAGTGATGTTCCTATTTGGGGCAAGTCTTGCAAGTCTTGGGAACTCTTGAAGAGGCCTCTCCTCAATCCAAGAATCCATCCAAAACCAAATCTTCTTTTCATTGCGAAAAACAAAGATCACCTATTAAATTTGTTCTTCATCCCACACACTGCTTTCCACATCCCGAAAGCCAAACACCCCCACCCCTCGCGGATTGGTTTAAAATGGATATGTAACAATCATTGTTACACCTTACGGGGTTGTAACAACTATTATGGAAATTGACCCATAACGGCCTCCTGTTGCGGTCCATTATAAGGCTGAAATAGTTTTATTTTTTTTTTAAAATCCATATTGGCCATTATAGGGACCGTAATGGCTGTCACAGCTTGTATAATAACACTAACAACAGGGCTGTTATGACCACCGTTACCATTATGGAATACCTTGGCCTGTGTACTTCTTTCCACCTTAATAGATGTACCTTCTGCCTCGATTAGACTCCTTGGCACAAGAAGTTGCACCTCAATTTTTCCAATCTATCTAGGATCCCGCCAAGCATTTGGAAAGGGATAAAAAATATATCGAGAGAAAGGTACCGACCTTTCCATTTGGATAATTTCTGCTTTACCTTCTCTATCACCTTATCCCATAGATGTTTTACGGGCTTGCAATGCACTAGGGGAGCCCAAGCTACGAAGATGGAAGAGAGCCTACATGACAGCCAAAGACCCTGGCTAGTCTTCCCACCTCCTCACGAGAAGTGCACATACCTAGTAGGTCACTCTTCAAAATGTTAACTGTTATACCAAAGATAGCCTCGAAGCACCTTTACAAATTTCTGAAGCTTGTTTACCATCAACTCGTCTGCATCACAAAAGATAAGTGCGTTGTTAGTGAATTGCAGATGAGAGATTTGAAATTCAGCGTTTTCCACCCCGAAACCACTAACCAACCCAACCAACTGACCTCTTTCCAACATCCTTCTCAATGCATCCACAACTACCACAAATATCCTTCTCCAAAACTTGTTCAAAAATTTATAACGTCGACCTTCACTACCTCCTAAAAGACCTTAAAGAGAGCCAAAGGGAAATCATCCAGTCCTGCATGCTGGCAATACCATGGAAAAACTAGGTACTTTTATCCCCATCTTTCATCCACATCGTGCAAGAGCATTACTTCCGCTTCATCTCTTCTTCCTTCAGACCTTTGCCATATTCAAAGGTAAGAGTGGCGCGCCTAGCCTTATCCTTTGACATCTTGCCACCAACCTTAATATTGATGGCTTGAATTTCTAGGAGGAGACTTTCCTTCTTTACTTCCTACTCCTTCCAAACCTCTTTTTTCCACTTTATAATCTTCCCAAGGTGTGCCATAACAATTGTTACATAACAGTAATGGTGCCAACCATTACATGTTACAAGATTGTAACGGCCAACTATTTTGGAAAAAGGAAGACCCATATTGGCCTTGTGACGGTCTGTTACGAGGATTTTACAATTTTTTTAAGAGGTCGCAACGACCATTACAAGGACTATAGACCGTAATAGCACACCTTGAATCTTCCTCTTCAGAAGCTTAATTTTTAAAAAAGAACACACCACACGTAGCCTTTAACCTCGAGTGATTGCCACCACTCATTTACTAAATCTGTAAAACCCTCCACTTGGAGCAACATTAATTTGAACCCAAATAGCTTTGGGCCCCAATCATCCTCGAGGATTTCCAACAGAATTGGGCAATGATCAAGATACCGTCTTTGGGAGACCGTGCTGCCGCATGAGCATAAACTGATCCACCTAATTTTTTAAAAGAAGAAACCGGTCCAACTTTATTTAACACATCTAGCCACTCTTGCCTGTTCAACCAGGTGAACTTCACATCCCCCATGGGGAGGTCCATCAATTGATTTTTGTCAACCCAATTTGAGAAGTTGCGCATACTGTGTGTCAGTGTTTTAAATATCGACGATATTGGCCGATATATCCCATGATATATCTTGTATCCCACCTGTGCGATACGAAACTTGCAGGTAGTGCGATATATCTCACATGTTCGATTCGGTGAGCATTTTCGATTTTCGATCCTTTTTTTTTTTTCCTTTTTTTTTCCCTTTAGCAAATCATGTTAAATTAGCATCAAATTGTTACAAATACATGGATTGGGAGCTTCAATTTTGAGATTTGGAGGAGATGGGCCGAGTTGCGGAAAGTTGAAAATATCAAAATTTCCCACTTGGTCGCAAATTGGTTGCAATCCTTATGTCCAAACATAAAATCAAACATGCATGTAACCTAATCTAGTGATTCTTCTTTTGCTTTTGAATATATTGGTTGTGTTTTCCACTCGTCTTCTTATATTTATAAATTATATGAATGAACTTTGAATATACTTGCATCAATTCAGTTAGACAGTGCATAGATTAAGACCCCATACAAGGAAAACTTATTACGTGCACATATTTTTGGTAATGCTTTGATTTATAAGTGTGTTGATGTGTTTTTTTAACAATCACTGAAGTTTCATTGAAAAAATCGACCAATTTCCCCATGTTTCCAACAACAACGATACATTACGCGATACAACCGATATATCCCATGCGATAACCGATACGTATTTGTATCCCAAAGGTGTGATACATAACGCGATATTGATATTTCGAACACTGCTGTGTGTAATACAGATACTTGACAACTTCTCGAATGTGAACTTGACCACGTTCAAGTCCACTCCCACGCACCATGGAGCCTGCCATCTACAACCTATTGAGTACAACTCCTAGAAATCTGACCTCATAATTGCGTTTGACCGATAGACCGTTGAGAAAACCCATCAATCTCCGAGCGATGCCGCTTTGAACAGAGTGGAAACTGAAATTTTGCCATACCAGTGATCCACCTTCGACCACATATTGGAGTTCCAGATAACCAAAATAACCCCGGCTGCGCCAGAAGCGTCCATGAAACCCACTCCTTTCAAGGCCCGTTGTAGATTTTTAATCTCCTTGTCTAACACCCCATTATCATGCTTAGAAAAGGGTTCATTTAGGAGAGTTTTGAACAATGTGTGGTGCTAACCCTCCTCCCGCTAAAGAAAGATTGCACTTGGCGCATGTGTGTGGACAGTCGGGCCATTAATAAGATGACAGTTAAGTATCGGTTTCCTATACCACGTCTCGACAACATGTTGGATATGATGGCTAGTGCCACGATCTTTTCCAAGATTGACCTCAAAAGTGGGTATCATCAAATACGTATTTGCCTAGTAGATGAATGGAAGACAGCCTTCAAGACGAAGGACAGACTATACGAGTGGTTAGTCATGCCTTCTGGGTTGACCAATGCTCCGAGTATGTTGATGAAAGTGATGACCCAGGTGTTGAGATCCTTTATGGGTAAGTTCCCGGTGGTATATTTAGGCGACATTCTCATTTATAGTACCTCCCACGAACAATACCTCCACCATTTGAGGCAAGTTTGCAGGGTCCTTAAGACACAGAAGTTATATGCCAACTTAAATAAATGTTCTTTCATGTTTGACAAAGTTATCTTCTTAGGGTTCATTGTTTCATTTGAGAGCATGTCTACAGATCTCGAGAAAGTCAAAGCCATAGTAAGTTGGCCCGAACCCCAAAACATTCATGAGGTGCATAGCTCCATGGTTTAGCTACCTTTTATAATTTGTTCATTTGAAGCTTTAGTTCCATTATGGCTCCCATCACGGATTGCATTGAGAAGGGAGAGTTCAAATGGACTAATGAGGCCTCCAAAGCATTCAAAGAAATTAAGGGCAAGATGATTGAGGCTCTTGTTATGCGCCTTCCTGAATTTTCTAAAGTCTTTGAGGTTGCGTGTGATGCATCTGGAGTAGGGATGGGTGGAGTGCTTAGCCAGGAAGGGCACCTTGTTGTGTATTTTAGTGAGAAGTTGAATGAGGTGAAGCAACGTTACTCTACCTATGACAAATAATTTTACGCGATAGTCCAATTGTTGCGACATTGGTAACATTACCTACTACCCCAGGAGTTCATTTTGTTTTCCGACCATGAGGCCTTACAATACCTCAACTCTCAAAAGAAATTAAACTTGAGGCATGCCAAGTGGGTTGAATTTCTCCAGGAGTATACCTTTGTTTTAAAACACAATGCCGGGGTCGAGAATAAATCTGTTGATGCCCTTAGTCATAGAGCGGCGTTACTTTAATCTATGAGTGTGGAAGTCACTAGGTTCAGACAATTGAAAGGAGAGTATCGTGCGTGCCCAGATTTTGGGAAAGTGTACACATCACTTTTGGATGACTAGTCGAGGAGTGATAGTGGGTTTGGCCTGATCGATGGGTTTTTATTTAAAGGTGACAGACTCTGCATTCCCCACACCTCCCTTTAGGATTCCCTGGTGTGCGAACTTCATGCCGGAGGAGTGGTCGGTCATTTCGGTAGAGGCAATACTACTTTGCCCTTGTCAAGGATAGGTTCTATTGGCCTAGCCTCAAGCGAGACGTGGCCAAAATCATTGGGCAATGTAGGACTTATCAACCCTAAAGCAGAAAAGGCAGAACACTGGATTATATACGCTTTTGCTAGTGCCACACACTCCGTGGCAATATATTAGTATGGATTTTATGCTTGGGCTATCCAAGACCATCATAAAGCACGATTCCATCTTTGTGGTGGTTGACCGTTTTTTGAAAACGGCCAATTTTCTCTCATGTTCCAAAACATTTAATGCATCCAACATTTCCAAGCTTTTCTTTGGAGAGATGGTCTACTTGCATGGTTTGCCAAAGACCATTGTGTCTAATAGAAATGTGAGATTCATGAGTCCGCAGATACATTTGCATGACACATTCATGATTTGCATTTTGAAATCAAGAAACGTATTAATGTGAGCAATGAAAAGTATAAAATATTTGCCGATTCTCATCGCGAGTTAAAAGAATCTCAGGTATGAGATTATGTGATGGTTCGGACAAGGCCAGAACGGAATCCACGAGGGGCTGTAAAAAAAATTACAAGCGTGTAGCGTAGGACCTTATAAGATATTGGAAGCATTAGGCTCCAATGCATATGTTGTAGATCTTTCACTTGATATGAGAATTATAATGGGGACATCACGCGCACACGCACACTGCCCTATGCACGTACGCAAGGAGGACCCCACCGTCGATCTGGATCGATGACGACGTCCAGGGAAGACCTCCTAGTTAGAGGACTGTGTTTTGGTTCGTTGGAGTGGACTCGATAGTTATGTGAATCCAACCATGGGTTCTCATGATTGTCGTTCACTATTCTAATTAATGTAGTACTTTGGGTTTTGCTTATTATTGTTATTAGGAATATCATAGATGGTTTAGATTGCTTTGATTAGTTGTTATTTTTTATAACTTCGTCTCTAAGTAATAGGTTACGCACATGGCGCGAGTTTTGGGAGATAGGGTTTTATTATAAATAGGCACCCTTTGTAGTTTTTTTTCTCAATGAAGATTAATAAAATTGCTACGTTTTTCTGCTCCTCTATATTCCTGAGTTATGGAGATTCGATTAGGTGCGAAACCCTTCATTCCTCGAAGGGCTTACTACCATTGTACGAAGCCACACCTATCCCAATTCGCCCTCACATTCTTCCATCCATATTTCTCCTCCTACAAGCATTCCATCTGCAAATCCATCAATATTTGCAGGCGTTTTTCTCTCTACAGCAGATTTCCATAATCTGGCCCTGCAGGAGGGCTGAAACTTCGGCGGAGTACCACGCACAAACTATGCATTAGATCAATTTGAGATTTGGGGGTTTTGGAATCCATCCCTGGCCGACCAGGGCCAAGGTGGCCTTTCTCTGAATAGTGGGCCCCATACACGTGCGGCTGGGATCACATGCATGTGCGTCTGGGCCATTGCTGTTGTCCACATGTGCGACACTTCTTTGGTTCGTCTCTCTCCTCTCTTTCACCAAAAATCCCTAAATTTAACCCTAAATTACTCAAATCCCCAATTTTATGCCATTTCTTCAACCTTAGGGTTTTCCGAATTGAATTTCTGAATCCCTTGGATTGGGGAATTATTTCTATGCATGTGTGGATGAATTTATCCTCATTTGATTCTTGTTTGGTCTATAATTTTGATTGATCCGGCCCTAGCATGTGTAGGCTTGGATCCGCATAAGATTCCCTTGATTGAGTGTTTGAACTTTTGTGTGGGATGTGGAATTTTGTGTAATTGTTTCTGAACTAGTGTGATCTAAAGCTTGAAAATGTTGCACATCATACTTGAATTTCATGTCTTGTATCAAATTAGTTCTACTTTCAATATCGAAGATCTTGTGTCTTTTAATGGTCTAGCAACTCCACCCACTAGCCTTTCTCCCAACCCTCACATTGGCCCATATTATGGTGCTTCCTACCTGTCCCATGACTCGTGGCTCTTGCCAAACCAACCTTACCAGCCTTTACCTCCTTTATCTCCTTTACCATCTATACTTACTACAAGAGATAGAAGGTATCTTGAATGAACAAGTGGTTTCTACCAGACACGAAGGTTACTAAAAATATCTCGTCAAGTAGAAGAACAGGCTAGAGTCAGACAATATGTGGATTATAGAGACCGACCTTTAGATGCTAGACCCGAATCTCCTAGAGCATTATCACAGTTTTATTTTGCCAAAAGCGAACTCTTCTTAGCTGAGCACCATTCGGAGTATACTAGAGGTGGAGGAGATCTTTGGCCCCAGTTCTAGTACCTCTATGGTTGGATGATCATTATATGGGGCTCGGATCGAGTATGTAGCCGTGTTAGAAGACATCACATGCATGTTTATGCATCTTTGAAGGCCCCACACTGGGAAGATGCATGTTGGCTGCATATAGGAGCTCATTGGACATATCTAGACCATTGGATCTTACATGTGGACTGTTGGATGATGGATACATTGTGGACATGTGGATTGTTTTGGACATTGGACATTAGTGAACAGCTTTTCTTTCTACTTTGTAGCTTTTCTTTTTAATTTATTTTGTTCTTTTGAGCTATTTCATGTTTTAATTGAAACAAGGGGTATCTTAGACATCTTTTTAGCAATAGGGGTATTTTTGTAAAAAAACACCCAAAAGACTATTAAAGGGTGGGTGTGTAATGCCGTAGGGATTATTATGCATTGAAATAAAACTTCTTTTTTTTGCATTGAGTAAAGAAAATCTCCTGTGATTGGAGTTGGTGTGAAGCCATTGAGTGATTCCAATTGATATCTCCCTTATTCTCTTCCTTCAAAGGTATTTTCTTCACTTTCCTCTTCTTCTATCTCTCTTTACTTCTCTCTATTTCTTTCTTTTCCTTTTGTTTTCTCCAAAACCCATTCCCATCATATTCAAAACAACCTAAACCTAGACCCTACTAAAATCGTAAGACCGTACGAACACAGTCGTATAGACCATTCCCAAACAACCCCCCCCCCCCCCCCCCCCACGGTTTTCTTCTTTGGTCCTTGATCCTTTCTCTTTAAAACCTAAAACCCTAACCCAAAATTTTCCCAAATCTCAAAACCCTAATTCCCTAAATCTAGTTTTCCTAATCCTAAAACCCTAATTCAACTCTCTAATCCCTAGTCCCCAAATTCAACGCTAACATACCAAAACCCTAACTAGGATACGTGATTCCCTTTGAATCAAGATTAATCCTATGCTAGATGGAAGTTCTATCTTCCATAGGTCCTAAATTGATTAATGTCTTACAAGATCTTATTGTGGGATTATTGTTTGTTTGAACTTGAGCATATCTAATACTTGAATTCTTCAAATTTGTGATTGATTAGCTTTATTTCGTGCTTTGATGTCTCTAATTAATCCGTTATTTGATTTTATTACTTCATATTGAGTTAGACCATTCGTCCTGCATCACGACACCAGACCCGCAGACCACCAAGAGGGATCAAGACTAGCCACAAAGCCCTTCACCACTCCCTTGTGTTTGTTCTGATAAAATCAAATGCTCTGTTTGGCCGAACCATCTTACACTCTCTCCAGGCTTCCATCTCAACCTTTTTCTTTTGGGACTTCACTGTTGAATACTAACCCAACTCAAGGAGGTTTAGAATGACACTACAATTGTGAGTAGAATAAGTTTTATGCAGATGATTGACTCTCTTCCACCTATCTTGCAGTACATATTATCTAACCAAGTTGCATATGTTTTATAATTCTACTACAGTATCAGTATGCATTTGAATGGTGGAGACTTGCAGGGCTATTTATTTTCTTTTGGACCATTAGAGTCTTTTAGAAGATGCGACTTAATGTTTCATAAACAATTTCATTTCAGTTGCCATGACTAGTTGTGGAATCTTAAAACTGTTGCCAAATTGCTAATTACATGATATATTTACTTGCATCATCTTTATGTACTCATTTGTGTTGACTATCACTATATGATCATTTTCATTGGTCTAGTGTCAACATCGTTTACCATTTGTTATGCAGGAAAAGCCTCACATGTTTCAATTTGTTCCTAGCAAAAAACAGGTAAGAAATAGAGCTTCTCTTGTTATATGGTACAATTTTTATGCAATGATTTGCTTCTTTTTCAGGTCAAAGAAGCAAAGAAGCTTCTTAAGACGATCCCACAGAATAGTAGGAGAAGGCTTGAGGGAGTTCCTGTCTTTACTGCTCAAAATTTGAATATTGCAATAGCTACAACTGATGGAATTAAGTGGTATGCTGTTTCAGTGGTTATATGTGTTTCTGTATATCATATTTGTAGCATTTAGAAAAGGATCGGGTTAGAAATCCTTCTCATTTTTCCCGAAAACTGTGTTGAATTTGGAACACAAGGGATAGACTCAGTTCAAATCTGTCCAATTTCTTCAGCAGAAATCAAGTGGGGATCTTCAAACCAATCTCTTTACCTATACAATACTCTTTAACCATAGCCACTATCTTAATCAAAATTCCTAGTCACTGCCCCTCAACCCCTAACTCAGTCCATTAAACCTGTACAACCACACCCAATAATCCGTTGCCCATTATGCAACCAGTTCCTGAACAGCTTCTAACCAGTTCTTAAGTAATCCAGCTCCTATCCATATAGCGGTTTATGCATGCAAAGGGTACAGAAGCAACTGAGAAGTGAAAACCTTCGAAAATTAGGTTCCAACAGCATTGAAATTTGACACGATATATGAACAGCATTGAAATTTGACAAAACGAAATGTGAGAAAAAAAAAAAACTATGCATAATAGTTTCTATTGTTTAGGGAACAAAACTGTGCGCTATCAGCCATGAGTGATGCAATTATATCCAAAATAAGTTGGTATCATTAATTGTCATACAATACAAGTTGTTCCTATCCCTACTGTGGTGACCATAATACTGTTGCTCCACATGACTTGAGTACTATGCCAAGCACATGAGCTCATGATATCAGCCATAGTACTCTTTAAAATATCGTTGGTAGTCATCTCTAGCAAAGTGCACCAATATGCCCATCAGTGGATACTACACAGCCAATGTCACTCCTAGTGGACTGGTTGTGATTGTGGCTACTATTGTGGCTGGACACCTCCATTCCCATATCTTTCCATGACCATGTCCCTTCTGTATCCATGTGCTCATGATATCAGCCATGGTACTCTCTAACATATCGTTGGTAGTGATCTTTTGCAAAGTGTACCAATGTGTCCGTCGGTGGATACTACACAGTCAATGCTGCTCCTAGTGGACTGGTTATGGTCATGGCTACTATTGGGGCTGGACAGCTCCATTCCCATATCTTTCCATAAGCATGTCCCTGTTTGTATCCATGGTCATATTTCTGACTATAGCTGTAGCTAGATGATGGTGAATTGTTGTCTTATCTGGTAGTGTTGTTCATGCCACGGCCATACAAGCCATATCTGTAATGGCATATGGGAGTGGAACTCCCATGCCATCATTAACATCCATGGACCCAAACGCTTCATGCAATAGCTTCCTTATTGCGTGCCAGCTGTTTCCAAGGGGTGAGAAATGTTGACTCAACTCAGAATCCCACATTGGGGCTGCAAGAGAACCGTGGTCTGGGTCTTGGTTGGCATGGCTAAACTCACTTTATGCAGTGAATAGGCTAAGAGGCCTTTGTTTCAGACTCTCTCAATATACATCATCACCATCGTCGCCGTCGCTGCGAAGGGATTTCATGTGGCAAGGTGCGGAGGAAAAATAAATAAATTTCACCTCTTAAAATGGGAAGAGGTATGCTTACCCTTGGCTGAAGGGGGTGCCGGCCTAAGAAACCTTGATTTTATGAGTGTGGCTTTGCTTGGCAAATGGCGATGAAGATTCAGAGTCAAAGAAAGCAAGATTTGGAGGGATGTAATAACAAAAAAGTATGGGTTGGAAGAAAGGGGGTTGGAGATCAAGAAGACATCGCTCTATTGTGTATCGGGCATTTGGAAGGCCATTTCCTCAGTTTCCCCATTGATCATAGCTGCCTCATCATTTAAACTTGGGAATGGTTCCCAGATAAGGTTTTGGGAGGATACATGGTGTGGAGTTTGGTCTTTGTTGGAGGTCCTTGGTGTCTCTATCTTTAGAGAAGAACATCACCATGGATCAATGCTTCTCTTCCGAAGATGGGAGGGGTGCATGGTGCCCCCCATGTAGGAGGGGCCTTTTGGACTCAGAGATAGAAGACTTCGCAAGCTTATTGGTGTGCCTCCAGCATTATTCTCCCTTTCCGAATTTGTGTCTCATTGGTATGGTCAGCATCCTCTTCTGGTTCTTTCTTGGTAAAATCTTTTTACAATTAGATACATCCCTCGCAGATTGCTCCGGATAGCCCGATCCCTTTCACTCTGTTTTGGATCTGTAAATTCTCTTTAGAATTGTTTTTTTTTTTTTCTCCTTTCTGTCTTGACAGTTTGTCAAGCAGGTTTCAAATAAAATCATTCATAGCTCTTCAAAAAATCATTGTCACCCCATCAGCGTCATCTCTGTCAGATGAGGACAAAGTCCAATCATCACCGCTCTTTGAATTACTCAAGATCATGCCGCACGACCCCCAATGCATGGTATCCAAAAAGGGTTATGTTACACTCATTGCATAACGGTAACGGTGGGGACCATTATGCGTTACAGGGCCATTATGGCCGTTATGTACGGCCCGTACGTAACGGTAACGATTACCGTTATTGAACAACTTGCATGCTACCTTGATGCCAAATGACCCTCACCTCCAGACATTGAGCCCCTCATCAACGAGTCAAGCGAATAGTCTTGAGACCCCGCTTCTTCAGCCATAACTTCATCGATATCAATGCCCATGGTTTCTAAATCTCTGGCTATCGTGGGATGAAGGCATCGATCTGCCTAGTCTAAGTTTAACTTGTAAAGTGGGTCCTTGTCTTCCCCAGTAACAAACGTGCCTTTGTGTATGACCAGTCCAAGGGGCTATGTTTTGGTTCTCATTCACTATTTGCTTATAGTTGCCTCAGTCTCAACTTCATGTTGTGGTGGAAGAACACAAGATTTTGGGGCTTTGCATACCCCAGATTCGTCATTTTATTTTTGTGGATGAGGGAAAACATTATCTAGTTTTGCACATGGCATTACAGAACCGTTTAGGCCAGTACATGGACTGCTAATATGCACAGGATTGGGGAGTCACTTCCATACATTGACTACCACTCACCTGTCATTTATCATGTATATTTGTTAGTTCAGTAAAACGAATGCTTAATAGCCAACTCCTAAATCAACTTTTAGGTACACAAGAATAGTATACTCACATGGCATCATCTTCATCCTTGATGTCACTACAGCTTGACTCGAGAATAGACCTTTTATCTCTAAATGTTGAGTAGAACTACATGATTCTGTTGTGCACTATTTGATATATGTTAGACAGAGATGCACAAAGTAAATGAGTGTGCAAGACAACATTACCTCATTCCTGAACTGACCTTTCTTCTGTGACTTGGGAATAGTTTGGCATAGACTTCGTGGAAGGCCTTTTTTAACTTGTTATTGCCACCGAGTCTATGCTTGTAATGGTATTTGGAGTGCAGAAAATAGTAAGACACAATTCACAATTTGATGCAAGCTGCATATGACATCAATCTCCACTGTTGATTTTGGAGTGATCCATGATTTCAACGGTCAGGATCGTGTCCCTGAATTTGACCTAGCTATTTTTATTTGAGTCGAATTCATAATTATCTAAATTGTGTAATCTCCAATTGTGACTTCCATACAGATGACTTCTCAATACAATTTCTTTCAAATTCATTAAAATTGGATGTCTTCCACCCTATAAAGTGGGCACCATGTGCCTCACTGCCACGTTGGACCTTGAGTACCCATTTCAGTTGCCAAAACTGAGGCCCAATACTCAACAAGATCCAGGCCCACCGAGTCCAAGCCATTGAGCCCAGCGCACTCAGCATATAATGTGCCTATTTTATGACCATTTCCACATGGTTCCCTTGTTGTTCTCCATGCAATTTCCACCCCTCTCTATGGCCCATGTTACCAGCTGTCACAGGGAGAAAAGATTGGAAGATTGTGTGGGCTCCACAGTCCACACGGCGTACAGATTCTCCAAAAGTTTTCTGTGCATTCCAGGCAATCTGGAAAATGTGTTAGATCTGAAACTTTGGGCCCACATCTCTTGTCTCAAGTCAGATTGCACCGATATTTTTGCCATCGTGAAGAGCATATGGAGAGGCATTGAACCCTCGCTGGATCCCAGGATCAGTGGACCCCATAGTATGGTGGAGAGATCCCAAAGTTTCCGAAGAAAATCAGATTTCTGTTGATTATGTATCTTGCAAAGTACACTTCTTTGTGCCGAATTTCTCACTCCCCCACAGGGTATTCTTCTCAAGGCTTTGTACGGGTTTATAGCCCATAGGTCCAAGTGTCTAATTGTGGCTCATTTGTCAGGTTTTGGGTCCCCACACTGATCACAAGACTCACAAAATTGGGGGGGAAAAGGCCAATTGCAGGCTGTGCCAGTGTTATTTTCAACAAACAGGCCTCTGCGTTGACTTTCTCCTAGTATTTTGAGACGGAATACGTCTACACACTTTTCTGATGCTTCCCTATGCCATGAGGCATGCTGCTATTGAAGGAGAAAGGACGTGGCTCCACTTGAATCCAAGACGCTCCAAAAATATGAAGTTTGGAAGTTCCTGCAAATTTTCTTACTAGCTGTCTTTGTTTTGTTTGATTTTCAATTTGGACACTTCCTCATGCTTGGAATCATGATTTTAGTTTGTTCCTTGGTGGTCTTGTTGTTCTTACCATTGGTTAGTCTATGTGGAAGAATCTTATTGGGTCAATGTATTCATAACTGTAATGGTGGCTGTTACAGTTATGAATACATTATGATATGAGCTGTTACAGCAAAAAAACAAAAAAAACTATAGCGGACCTGTACTGGCTTGTAACAGGGAGGTAGCCACCGTTGTTATTGCATAATTGTTTTTTAATAGCATGTATTTGTATAGCTTGTTAATAAATAGTGAGAGAGAGAGAGAGAGAGAGAGAGAGAGAGAGAGAGAGAGAGAGAGAGAGAGAGAGAGAGTCCACAGTAGGTGCTGTAGAAATTGAAAACTATAAACTTCATGAGTTATATGAGGTGGTGTGCAAGGGTCCTGACCCGTTGATCATTGGTGATATTATGCACTCGTTTATAAATCTGAGAGGTTGCGAACCTGATCCTCTCTTTTATGAGCTTCATTGACTCGTAAATCAACCCCATCAGCAATTATGTCTCATTGTCCACCACTCTCAGGACTATATGAATGGACTGAGGAATGGCAACATCATCAGGAACCTTTTAACAAAATGCGTTGATCATAGGTCATAACAATCTCCTCAACCCTTTGCATCTGAGTAGTGCTCTTTTCCCAATCCGCCCATTTGATGTAGGTGAGCAAGACTCTCAATCCTGCCCTGTGCTTACTAAGGCTCCCCAATGCAAAGACGTCTCACTATTTGCACGTATTTGATAACAAGCAAGTGTGATTGTAGATAAAGTTTGTCACTGGCTTCTTGTCATTGACTTCCCTCTGGAATTGTTTGCAAAGAAACTTGATAATGTTTTTCTGGTGCCTGTTTTCGTCTGTCAGGTATACACCATATTTCTTTGACAAAAGCTTGCTGGACAATATCCTAGAAGCTTCTACTGATCAGCACTTTCACACTTTAATTCAAAATCGACATATGCAACGGCGGCGGGATGTGATTGATGACAGTTTGGCAACCGAAGTTATAGAAGAGAGTGGAGAAAGCCTGTTTGAACCTCCAGAGGTATTCCTTGGAAACTAAATGCACAAGATTTGCTCCTTTTTAAATTGGTTAGTAGCCATGTTCATCGATTGTTAGTTGGAGGTATATGATTTCTCTGAGAATATCTAATTTATGCTTTAGCTATTGGTTACTGGCATTAGTATGTTTGGCTAACCTTTGGTTGTGATGAATGATTATTACTGACAGGTTCAAGAAGTGCTGGATGAAATGGGTAATCCAGGAATACCATTGAGTGTCCTATCAAAGGCTGCTGAAATTCAGCTGCTTGATGTTGTTGACAAAGTACTCTTAGGGAACAGGTGGTTACGAAAAGCAGCTGGTATCCAACCAAAGTTCCCATATCTGGTCGACTCGTTTGAAGAAAGGTACATACCAATTAGTGTACTATGTAGTACTGATCCAATGCTGTTGACTGGCTTAAGAAACATGTAATGTACTTGTCTGTGTCCATATTGGAGTAATTGACATGAAAGTATGGGCATAGTTTCTGGTTTATGCATGTCCTTTTGCCAACGCGTACATTCTTCCTTGTTTCTCTTAGGAAATGGATCAGGTACTTATTACATATCTGCACCATTTGTTAGATGTAATCAATTTCTATCCATGATTACCTATGTAAGTGATCATTTTAAGGAAACAGAAATAGTTAAACGGTTGTTAACTCGAAAATTTCTATACAATGCCAAAATACATTATACCAGCACTGCCTTCCCTCACCACCTTTTTTCCCAGTAGAGCCAAATTCATAGATTTTATATCCCTAATACCTGCACTGCCTTCCCTCGCTGGCTTGCAAACCTCACTCCACTGCATGAGGTGGAATTTATGCACCACTTTCCTTCACCTCCAAAAACTATTGTAAAACCACCAGTTCTAGATGGACCCAATGATTCCTTCGCTAAGACCATTTAAACATCCAAACTCTTTGAACTGGGCAAATATCTCTATGCCCAGTTTGTACAGTGCCTATTGGCCATTGTAAACTGACAACAGTAAAAAGAAATTAACACCCGAGAAATATAACAGTCAGCATATGGTCCACCACAATCTTTTTTTTTCTTGGTTTCTTTAGCGAATTGGAGGTTGACCCACTAAACTGTCTATTATTCCATTGGAAGTGAAACATTTGACAACTGAGAAAATTGGAAGTTTCACTGCCTAACAAGAGATCAAACTAATTACAGAAAACACTGAGATGATCAGAACTGCTTGTTGCTATGGTATTTATCTCCAATGTCTCCTTCAATTATCACTTCAAGTAGTAGTTTCTTATGCTCGTCCCAGTTATTTGGTGCATGATTATACCACCTGTACCCTGATGATTCTGTGTCACTGTGCCATGCATGGAAATTTTGAAACAATATCTAGGAACCAGACAAGACTCCGAACCACTGAAGTGAGCTGTTTGGTCCAAGCTGATTCAACTGCTGATTCAAACTACAACATCATTGTAATGCCATGTGTGGTTTAATTGATGCTTGTCAGACAGGCCCAATTGTGGGCTTATTACAGTTCACCCTAGTTGGAATGGTTTGTAGCTTTTCCAGTTCTTTGAACAAAGTAGACCAATTACACGGTCGATTCTGGTGCAACTCATTTGACCTACAAGTTACGTCTGGTTTCATAATACCGCTTGAGAATAGCTTTCATACCTTGCCGCATATGGTATTGGTGAATATGGAAATGCCCAAGAAAGAAGTGAAAAGATGCATCTCTTTATTTTCCTGTGTTAATTAACTTTGCCTTTGTTCATGCCCCAACCTATGCTATTTGGGTAAATCATTCTCCAGCAGGTTTTGCAACATACTACCTGTGTTTATTCCTGTGTTGATTCCTTTGCTTTTGCAAACTTTATTTTGTGCTCAATTGATCAAGTTCAAGATTTGCTACAATTAGTGGAACCGTTGTTTTTCCTCCATAATATGCTTGTTTGATTTCAGGCGCATTTGGCACGCATCATAGTGTTTTATGGATAGAGTCATCAGGATATGATTTTTTTATTTATCTATGATGATTACTCCTGTGATGGCAAACGAGTATTTGGTGTTTGGCAGTGGCACTGACTATTGGTATAAATCGATACGGATAGCCCTATATGGTGTTTGAGTGACACGAATTGACATGTTATATTTTAATGATAAGAGAGGTAATTTTTTTAATGTATTTTTTAAAAAATAAGTTATATTAAGTTCCTGTGTGGGGTTGGATTATAGAACCTTGAACCCCACCTAGCCAATGGTTAGACTTGACCATCTATGGGCCATTTGGGCAAGATACAGTACTATATACCATGACTTCCTACACGATCTAGCCAAAACTGGATGTAGAACTTTTGCTCAGAGATGTTGGTTCCACTACAAGTCCCTCATAAGATAGGCTTATTTTACAGGTTATTTACCTCCCAATAAAAGTTATTCCCCTTCCTATTCATCTGGTATTCACCGCCTTATGCAATATTGCCTGTGTAGGGTTCACCATGTATTTATGCCATCCAATCTGTGAAGTGATCCTCACCAAGATGGCGGGATGCCCCAAAAAGCAGGTCTATCCAGTTCATTAGGTGGGTGAAAACACTGGACAACCACCCAAAAACTTCCAAGTTCATGTAGTTTTCTCATGTAATGGTTGGATGGACTTGATTTTTGGGGCGACTTTCATGGTGAGGCAACCTTGATGGATGATGCTATACATAACGTGGATGGTCCCAACCATCGAAAAACTGAGCACGTGGGCCCATTGGCGGTGACACACACTGGAATATGAGAGAGGTCTGGTCTTTGCTGTTTAAAAATAAAAAATAAAATAAAAACTTTTTCGTCGGGTTTTGATGGGATACTTGCCCAGCTAACCATATGGGGTTGGGTTTTCATCCCGGGATTGCATCTTAGATGATGATCTGAACTGTTCATATTATGGATTCTATGCTATGGGGTCCAACCTAAGAAACATTTGTTGAATAGATGATTGTGTATAAACTATAAAGATGAAATTGGAACATTAAAAAGTAATGTTTTAGTGGATCATATCAATTCATGAGTCAAACACCATAACCCATGATCATCAATGAAGCATGATTTTAAGGTCGTAGCTTCTACAAGTGGAGAAATCATGGACGGTTCAGATCATCATCTAAGAAGCAAACTGGGTCCAAAATCATCCTGTATGGCATTGAACTTTGATTATAGGGCACTTTATCCAATCAAAGCCAGATTGGAATCATCTACATCTTTACTGATCAAGCTCTCTAGCCCCTCCATCTTTTATATATGAGTCCATTCCATCCATCAGGTGAGAAATTATTTGAACCATATATACAAAAGATCAGCTAGATAAAAAGTCTGATGGGCCATACCAATGGGAACAATGTAAAATCGCTCCTAAAAACCTGAGTTCACATGGTGTGGCCTACTTGATATTGGATCAGGCTGATTTATTTTATTTTATTTTATTCACTTTATCCTACTGTGTAATACCTGATTAACTGGTTTGATGAAATATGCGCACCATGGTGGCCCTGCTCACGAACCCATGGTAGGCATCCCAGCCCCATTGTTCCCTATGGTGTGGCCACCTGAGTTCTGGATCTCGCTGATTTTTTTCCCTAGTTTGTAGAATCAAAGATAAGAGTATGATGCTTCAACAACAATCACTCTTCGGTCTCCTCTGTTGGGTCCAGGGCTAAATCCCTTGTTATTGAATGGGCTGCCAATATTTCGGTTCTTAAGGGTTTTGATTTTCTTTTCTTAGGTTTATAGCCCTTTATTTTCCTTTTCTTTCTTTTTTGGTTTCTTTGCCATCTCGGCGGAGCTTGTTGTTTGCTTTCTTTTTTCTCCTTCAATGAATTTCTCGTTATCTTTTTAAAAAAAAAGAAAAAAAGATAAGAGTATGATGGATGGAATGAATTGTACATATACAACATGGTGGGCCCCACAAGCTTGGGTGTTCATTGCGTGGAACAGGGGTTGTAGAGGATTCTGGTCCATCAAAACCCCTCTTCCGATTTTTCCTTTTTTCCTTTCCTTTTTCCCCCTCTCCCTCTTGAGATCTGTTCCTCTACAATGTTTTTAGTATAGGTTTATTCTACAGCATAGGGTGTGGGGCCCACCGAGACGTGCGTGTGACATCCAATCCATCGATCACTTGCGCCACCATATTTTTTTTTCCTTAGATCCCAAAACTCAACCCACTTGAGTTTTGGAAAGGCCCGATTTGGGGTATCCATTTATCTTCATAACCCCTTATTCTGAATGAAAAAGATGGCATACCAAAAACGTAGTGGGCCCACACATGGAAGGTTTTAACAGCAGGCGGCCCCATTCCAAATGTCCCCTTTGGCTCAAGTTACCTCTGTTTTTTGGATAGGGCTAATGTTTGGGACACGAGGTGAAGTTGAAAGGGCACGCCTTGACGGATTGGTTATGGGCCATACGTCATGGTAGGCTGCATATACCATGTTGTAGAAAACGTTTGCTGTACGTATGCGTAGGAGGTGGTGATCTCTTATTCTCTCTTATCAAAAGAGACGTATTCAGAGTTCTTCTGAGAACCCAGCTATACCGATAATGCAAGTAATCAATGCCAGAAAAAAAGGGTACGAAATAGCCCTATATTGCTAACTACGCTACAGGCAAAGTGCCAAATGTATAATAAACCTATGTAAATAGCACTATTATATGCGTATGAGCTATGATGTGTGCCAAACGGGCCCTTCATCTCATGCCCCAACCTATGCTATTTAGATGAATAATTCTCCAGCAGGGTTTGCGACATACTACCCGTGTTTATTCCTTTGTTGATTCCTTCGCTTTTGTAACCTGTATTCTGTGCTCAAATGATCAAGTTCGAGATCAGCTATAACTAGTGGAACAACTGTTTTTCCCCCTAATATGCTTGTTTGATTTCATCTCTTGAGTGTGCTTATGGTGTCATGCTCATGGGAAATGGTGGTTTCAGGAGTGCAGCTTCCTTCATGAAGGCCATGGAATCAACTAGCTCTGCTGTCAACTCAGAAGATACTGCTGATAACAGTGGGCATGGATTGCAGCTTGGTGCATCTGAATTTAAGTCGAATGGGAGAGCCTATGGTGATCGAAGCCATCCAACAAATAGCACTGATTTTCGATTTCCCTTTGGAGATTGGTTTCTAAATCCGTGGTCGAAACCCGATAACCAGATTAAGACTGATAGGAGCAATACAAGGTGCATTGTCATTGTTTCTTACTCCCTTCACTCACACTGCCAATTTCTGTTCTCTCTAATTCATTTGCCTTCTTAGAATGGCAAGCTGGAATGGAGAATGCATCAACCAAGCGCCACCTAATCCTCTTCTTCCGAAGATCACGATGGTTGGCATCTCGACAGGCGAGGCAGGGCAGATGAGCAGAGCCAGCTTGAAAAAGACAATGGAAGATTTGACGAAGGAGTTGGAGCAGACAACTCAGAGAACTACTCAACCCAATGAAGAGAAGGACCCTCTATTTGTCGCGAATGTGGGTGATTACTCCAGTATAACACGGATGAGCTCAGCATGATGGGGATTGATTTTAGTTGCTTCTGTGGACTGCCCACAACCTTTAGGGCATGTATTTATTCGGGATTCTTTGATGAGGATCTGCCATTCTGGCCAGTGCATGCAATGTAAAATTGACTGGTTCTGTAACAGTTTACAGGTCATTGATTTTCTTGAATTTTAAGGGTTTTTTTTTTTTTTTTTGTGGTGGTGTAATGGCTTCTGGAAACACCTAAGAATTCAGCTATTGGATTTTACACACAAGTTGGAGATGCTACAAGTGTTTGGATACAAGGAATGGTAAAATTAATGTGTTTCTTAATGAGCGACCAATGAGATCTTGTGCATGTATATCCCAGTAGCCTAGCTGGTACCATTATTGTACCTTGTATTGGTGGTGGCTTTTACCTTAAAAGTGCAAGTGAGATTTAAGGACGGAATGCAGCTAGAGAAGATAAAAGGTGCACCAGTCATCACTAATGAATCTCAAAATGCAAATATTTGACTAAGGGTGATATGACATGCACCACCAGAAGCTATCTAGTGGCTTGGAAGAGGCCTTGTGTGCAATCTGTTACAGTTTTAATAGTTTGCATTTTTTATCAAATGGTGAGGGGAGAAAAGCATTCAATATTCACAGATCATTCTTCGTTATGTAATGATTGCCATTTTTATTTTCTGCGCCACTTAGGTGCATGAACATGGTGCCTGAAAATTGTAAATTAAAAAAAGAAAAAAAGAAAAAAAAAAAAAGAAAAAAGAATATATATATATATATATATATATATATATATATATATCTTGAAGGCTGCGCGTTACTTATGTGGGCATAATAAAGAGCATTGCTGATAGCGACATGGGGTTGGCCCGTTGAGGGTGGGGGTGTTGCCTATTCCTAGTGTGGCACCTAGCTAATTCATGCCACTACAATAAAGTGGGTAGCCGGAATGAGTTCCACATGTGCGGATGTAGAAATGATAATGGTTTTAACATAGTGCTCCTTCCACTCGGGCCATCAAGGAGTTAGTTTTGGGGGCTCTCCAGGGCTTCTCCAAATCTAACAAGGGATGATGAAGAGGGAAGGGCATATGTGAGTCTGACCCATCCCGACTCCAATATGCACGTGCACACACGAACACTCTAGTAGCACACTGGATCCTGGGATTGAGTTCACTTGTTGAGTAAATCTAGTTTCTTCATGGACAACTAAGTGCGGATCGGCTGATTCAAATACCCCTCATGCCTCACAAATCTTCTAGTTTATGGGAGCCCAAAAGTAACTATTATCCATATGGGGACACTAAAAAAGCGAGTCCAAATATCCAAGGACTTGGAAGGATCTTCCACCGAGGAGGCTTCAATGGCATTAGCAGTGGGTGTTGGGGACCTTTGAATGAACTTGGTTCTGATCATCAAACAAAGAGCACCACCACATCAGCGAATTATGGTATGCACATTCGTTGTTCTTGGTAATTTATTGATAAAAAGGGAGAATGAGTAGCCACTGCTGCGGGCATTGTCATATACCTGTGAAATTCAGGGTGTCAATGAATAATGACCATGGCCCAGAAATCATGTGCGTGTGCCCAACATTCTATATACAATGGATCGGACGGGCGAATTACTTGGGGATTTTGCCAAGCAGACGGGTGATTTTTGTCTTATCATATCCATTTGGGAGGAGAGCTGGATGGGGAGTGGAGGCCTCTTTATCTTCCCTTGGTTATGTGCCTTATCCCCACCCCCACTTTGGGTGGGTAACCGATGCCGGTGTTGGTTAATTAATCTCGAATGTTCATTTGTTCTGTAAACGAGTCGCCCCACCTGAAGGTCACGTCGGACTGATTTTTGAACTCCCCCATACTACTGCACTTTCAAAAGACACGGAAGCTAGTTCACATAACGTACCATCATCTCATCCAAAAGGAAGAGGAATATCACCAACACAATAAATAAATAAATAAATAAATAAATAATAATAAAGTAAGTACGAAATACTAACTTTTGGGCCCCACCTTCCCTTCCCTTCCCTTCCCTTCCCTCCGTTCAAAGGCTCAGGCTGGGAGGGGTCCCCACGTAGCTCCCTCACACGCGCACGGCAGCCTTTTATTGTATATTTATATTTTATACAGATAGACTGACTGACCAACGAATGATGCGCGCTTCCTTTGCTACCGCGTGGGAAAGGAGGAAGAGTGGTAGGGGCCGACTTTCTTTTGGCCGCATGATAGATCACTGATATGGTATGGCTACCTCTGCACGAATAGCTATATTCAATCTGGACCATCCATCTAGTGCTAGATGTAATGGATGGCTCGTCTTTCAGGTTTTTTAAAAAAAATAATCATGTTTTAAATCAATTACGATGTACACTGTGACCATCTACCTGGTGATAAGTCATCCTGTTATTCGAGTAATAGCTAAAGTTGGCTCGGCAATCAGCATGATTGAACGGTTGGATTATTTGACGGTTAGCAAAGAAAATATTTGGACGGTCCCATATTCAACAGATGACTGATCCAACGTTCAGGATGGTTCGGTTTTGTTAACACGGGCGTCGGTCTGTATAAACGGGAAAGGCGTAGGGGGAAAAAAGCGCGTGTAGGAGTCGCCCTTTGACATTTGCAAAAGTCAAAGCACCGAAAATCAAAAGCGGTTTTTGAGTGTGGGATTGGATCGGGATGCCAAAACCAGAGACCTCGGCTCCCAAAAACCGCTTTTGGTGGACTACCCTTTCCTCTTTATATATACCATCAGTGCCTAAAGTCAGCGCCCTCTCTGTCTCTCCACCACACCCATCACCAGCAGCGGCAGCAGCAAGAGGCACAAGCCCCCAGAGACGGATTCAAAGAGAGAGAGAGTTAGTTTCCATGGAAGGGTGGGATCTGGAGGCGGTGGTTAGAGGGTGCGGCATCCCCAATCCCTCACCTACTTCAACTACAGAAGAAGATCCCTTCTCTTTCCTTTCACCCCATCAGCTGCTCCTCCATAAGGACGTCGATGACGAGCAGCATCTCCTCTGCTTCCCCAATGCCTTGCTTATCCAAAAAGCATCTATGCAGCAAGAACTGGAGGATTTATGCAAGCCCTTCTTCTCATCCTCCGTTCAAGCCCATCAGCAACCATCACCACCACCACCTCCTCCACCTCCTCCTCCTCGTCAAGTCCCTCGATCCAAAAGAAGGCCGGTTTACTTTCTTTTTTTTCCTTTTCTTTTCTTTTCTTTTCTTTTTTACCTCTGATTTCTCTTACACAAGCTCCAATCTTCTCATCTCACTCTTGTCTATTTATTTATTTTACAGGAAGAACCAGCAGAAGAGGGTGGTTTGCCAGGTACCCGCTGAGGGCCTTTCTTCCGACATGTGGGCATGGCGCAAGTACGGGCAAAAACCCATCAAGGGCTCCCCTTATCCAAGGTATCTCTCTCTCTCTCTCTCAAAAACCCACCAACTGGCAGTGAGCTGTTGTAACTAATAGAGGGCAGGGTTTGATTCATTCACCTACAGAGGTTATTACAGGTGCAGCAGCTCCAAAGGATGCTTGGCGAGGAAGCAGGTGGAGCGGAGCCGGTCCGATCCAACCACCTTCATCATTACCTACACCGCCGAACACAACCATCCCATCCCCACTCACCGCAACTCCCTTGCCGGCAGCACGCGCCCCAAGCACGCGGCTGGCCCCACTCAGCAGCCCTCCTCTGTCGCGGAGAGCGAGCCCCCCAACAAGGCCGCTTCCCCTCTTAGTCTGACTGAAGAGCTTCCTCAGCCGCACAAGCAACAGGAAGGTGGACAAGGTGAGGAGGATCTGCTTGTGTTCCGGAATGATTTGGTGATGGGTGAAGATGACGTGTTCTTGGACTTGGAAGAGCTCTGGGAGGCCACAGGCACCTATGCCTTTGATGATTTCGCCTTCCCCTCTCCTTGGCTTGCCAACAAAGCCGCAACCGCTGCCGGTGGCAGCTAGATGATGAAGAAGAAGATGAAGAAGAAGATGATATTTACCTTTTTTTCTTTTTTTTTCTATTTTGTCCAGATAGATAGATAGATAGATAGATAGATAGATAGAGAGGGAGGGAGAGCATCTCTCCTCCAGTTCTCTACAATACCTTGTTTTAATATTTCTTTATATATATATATATATATGTGTAAGAGAAATAGAAAATAAACAGAACCAAGAAAGCTCTTCTTTTTGTAGACAGAAAAGATATATTCCATGTTCTTGTCTC
This sequence comes from Magnolia changhungtana, assembly GCA_030180095.1. NCBI lineage: Eukaryota > Viridiplantae > Streptophyta > Magnoliopsida > Magnoliales > Magnoliaceae > Magnolia > Magnolia changhungtana. The sequence goes on along the minus strand of JASAUF010000365.1, from coordinate 6,848,969 downwards.
ACACTCCCATCATAACCGATCAATGGTTATGTTTGTAAAAGATAGCGAGAGGGCAGTAGCATCTTTTTGTATTGTATTCCATTTTCATATCTTGCTTTCTTTTTTCTTTTTCTTTTTCTTTTTTTTGGAATAATAATAATAATAATAATAATAATAATAAAAGAGAGAAGGAACCTCAAGGGTAAATGAGGGAGAGAAATGGATATTGGGATCTTCCCTTTCGTGTCTCATGCCTTTCATTTGTGACTTAAACTAGCCACTTTTTTTTTCTTCTTTTCTCCCATTTCATGGAAGAGACTCCGGTGATCCACTTATCCCCTTTTTCCTATAAAAGGGCCCCAAATTAAATATTGAACAAATAAATAAATAAATAAAAGTACAAAACTTAGGCCGCCATTAGTAAAATGCACGGGACTCATGGACCATCTCAAAAGAAAATCACCCCATTTCAAAAGTACCAGTTCACACTGAACCATTGCAACTTAAGACCGCTCCTTGTTTCTTATATATATATATATATATATATATATATATATATATATATATATATATATATTGGTTGTTGAATCCCTGCAATATACGGCCTATCTATCCCAGCATCCACCAAATCTATGGCCTTGATCATTGGCATTCTCAATAAAGAAATAAGAAAGAATCAGCAGTCCCGGCACAATTAAGATCATCGTATATCATGCTATTGCTGGCGCAGCCCTTTTGACCGTCCATTCCGCCTTTAGATATTGGGAAGGAAAGGGTCAAAGAAGATGTCGATCCTCCCATCTCAACGCGCCTTGCCTATAAACCGTGGTTACACGGCTCCTCTATGACCAAAAGCTCCCTTGGAAATATCCAAAACTCAAAAGTGGGCCATACTAGGAGAAACAATTGGGATGGAGACACCCACGTTAAAACCTTTCTAGTTAGGGCCAAACATGATAGTTTAGATGTCATCCAACCCCTTCATTAGGTGATTTCCACCTTAATGATTGAGGAAAAGACAAATATAACCCTGATCCAGATTTTCTGTGACCCTGCTAAGGTTTCAAAGGTGGAACTTCAATCCTCACTCGTGTGGCGATGGATGGATGGAGTGGATATAACACAAACATTGTGGTCGGCCCCACAGAGATTTAGGTTGCAGAAGCGTTGTCCTACAACCTTTCTTTGTCCTCTTATCACGACAAATCACGAGGTAACTGAACTCTATCCCTGTGTTCTACCTATTTTGTTTTTTATTTATTTATTAATTTTGACTTTCGAGATGGTCTCCACTTGCCTTTTATATGCTATACAGCTGTACCCTCATTTTTATTTGCACACGCCTGGCCCACCTGTGAGCGGATCCCTTTTGTGTTTTGACTCAGCAACTCTACTAATAAGCGGCTGGGATCTTGAATATGAGCGATGGAGATCAAAATATCCGAGCAGCATGTCAAAAACCTGCCCGTTTCTTTTCTTTTGGTTTTCTTTTTACACTAATAACGGCAACGGTCTCATTAATGTTGTACATCATTACCACATTGACAAAGTTTAGTCGTACTAGTAAGCAAGACCAAGTCAAGGGTTCGAGTACCCACCATTGGTGAAACCCCACTGCGTGCGTAGGGCTGTACATCCAGCCGAGTCGAGTCGAGGTGGGCCAAGCTCGGCTGGACTCGTCCATGATATACTTGAGTTCGAGCTCACCCTTGAGCTAAACATTGAAGATTGGCTTATTTGCCAAAGCTTTCGAGTCCAATTCGAGTCAAGCTAGTGGTATGAGTCGGGTCGAGTTTATCTTGAATTGAGTTGAGTTTACCTCGTAGGGTAAGGGAAAGAAAAAGAGGGAATGGGAAAGGTATGGTTGAACAGAGTTTTTTAGTAAAAACTTTTAAGTTTTAACTTTTTTTTAAAAAAAACTAAATATATGCATTATATATATTTAATATTAATATAATATATATTATTAAAATATATTACTCGAACCGAGTCGTGCTCGAGCTCAAGCTTCAAGTCAAGTCAAGTTGAAATACACCACGGTCGAACTTGGCTTGAACTCAACTCGAGCTTTAGTAAACAAGCTTGACTTGCCTTGAATCAGCCTTTCAAGCCGAGTCAATCCGAGCTGAGTTGAGCCGAGTCGTGCGAGCTTTTCGAGCTAGCTTGACTCGTGTACAGCCCTAGGCGTGTGTGTGTGCGTGTGTATTAAAAAAAAAAAAAAAAAAGTTTAGTCGTACTAGTAAGTAGGACCCCCGCCCACAATCAAAACAAAAGAATTGCCCTAGTTATTAAAAAATAACAAACTCTCGTATTTACAGTGATAATGTAAATGTCATATTAAGTATCCTTCTTTTTAGTTATTTTTCTAAAATTTTAATTTATGCTGCGCGTTTGCTAGCACCAAATATTACCATAAAAGTGCAACCAAGCGCACTCCATGAGGATTCTTTTTAATATTTTCTTTCTCAACTTGATGATATAACATTAGAGGCTTTTCAAATGAAAGCCTTTGGGAAGCCTCTTACGAATCATTTTGATTAAAAGATTCTTAAACACTTCATCCTGTAAAATTAAGGTTGGCAATGGGCCAGCTAGCCCATCTCACCCAACAGCCGGACCCAGATTTAGGCCAGGCTTGAACATACTAGCTTGCCTCGTGGGCTGAGCTTGGGCCTCCCATGCATTGCCCAATTAATTTCTATGTCAAAGTTGAGCTGAAGTCTCACATACATATGTTGTATCATACAAATATGCCATTGTATCCTTAATTAGGCAACCATCAATCAAGCGGATGAATTAGAAAAAGTAAAGAAGAAAATAGGGATTTATCAATATTCAGGTCGGGTTGGCCAGTTTGGGTCAGGTCTAGGCCCAGCCCCTTTTTTTTTTCTTTTTTTTCTTTTTTTTTTTTCTTTTTTTTCTTTTTTGTTTTTTCTTGTGAGGGTGTCGGTCTTAGGCTTGTTATGCTCTGAGTTCATGACAGGTTGAAGCCTTGGTTCTTTAAGTGTTTGGTCAAGCCCTATCTAAAATAAAGCAATCATCCATATTGATTATAAAAAATGTGCAATCCATCGACACCGATGGTACTTCAATTGCACACCTCGAATCTAGGTTGATTGCATCATCCTAAAAGCTATACCGAAGCTTAGTAGAATAGATGGTTGAGATTTTCTATAAACAAAAAGGAATCTATGGAGTGGCCCCATCATGCACTTCACAACAATCATTTTCACGGAATCATAGCAACCGCCCCATCAATGACTAGGACAATCCAGTATAATTGTAAGAAAATAGCCTAATCATCGATCTGAACCGTTCATCATGTGGGTCTCACTCTTGATTGCTTGTGCCCAGCAAGGATCACTCATTGGATGATTCTAACCACAATCAATGCCTAGAATGTCAGGTGAGGGCACATCTTGCCCAATTTCCATCAGCATAGGTAACAAACTCAAGAAAATATGTAAATAAAAAGAACACATATCGATCTATATAGTGCCCCACAGGTATTGAATAATTCTTAAGATAGTCGTCATGTGTAAAGTATGAGACTTGACAATGGATTGACTAACAACCTATACAATATATGCGATGTCGGGTCTGCTCATCATTAAGTAAACAAGCCTATCAACTAAGCGATGATACAGGGAAGGCTGCTCTAAAAGGTGTCACCATCTCGTTTACCATATAACATTTAATTCCATTGGCATCTCGATAATCTTATGATTAGAAAGATAGCTAATATTAATGAGATCTTTGGTATATTTTCATCGGTTGATGAGCATACCACGATTAATATGAGAAACTTCCAATCCAAAGAAGTATGTAAGATTGCTTAGATCTTTTATGTGGAATGATGACTAAAGAACTTTCTGAAGCTCTGTTATTTCGGTTGTATCACTTTCAATTAGGAAAAGATCATCCACATAAACAAGTAGGATCATAATATCATAGGAGGAAGTTTGTACGAATAAGAAATGATCATCACCACTCTATCTAAATCCTACACCAATCACAACCTTATGGAACCGTTCAAACTAAACATGAGGTGCTTGTTTTAGCTCGTATAATGCTTTTCAAAGTTTATATAACAAAATTTTCTTACCTATGTTGAAATTAGGAGGTTAATCTATGTACACAGTGTATGTATATACACACACATACACACACACACACACACATGTGTAGACACCCCATCCTAGGTTGATAAGTTGATAGAGTTTGAACGGATGGATGGATAACCGTACCCCGATCAAAAATCCTAACTTTATAAGCTTAGACCCTATGAAATCCAATCCTAAGTCCAAACTCAGCCCATCCAACCAAGTTAACTCAGTCAAACTCGGTCAGCCTAACCCTAAACCCTAGATCCTTGAGTCAACTCACCCGGTCAGCCTACTCAAACCCATAACCCAATCAACTCACCTAGTCAAGCTTAAAATCAAGCCCAAAACTAAGACCAATTGGAGAAATGGCCAGAACCTCAAAACACCAACCCTCACAACAGAACCTCCACATGCTTGGAGAATACTACTTGCCAAAACAGGGAGTCCAAGTGGGGACCGATGGCAACCATGTTGTCGCCGGCCACATGACACTCCCTCTTTAGGGCAGCATCCCTCAAGCATGTGGATTACTCCTTTTTCGAACCTTAAGTATGCAGTTAAGGTACATTTACTCTAATGCCCATCTCCTTACCCAAAATCACCATTTTACCAACTCAAGAGATGATGTCATGTGGCAATCTCCAATCCCAGCAATTCAACCATATTTCGCCATTAGGATCAGCAAGAATTACAGGAAAATCGGAGACTATAAATAGCCCCATCCCCTTCTCATTTTAGTCATTTACTCCCATTTCAAATCTCTTCTCATTTTAGAGAGAGACCAAGGAGAGTGAGAGTGAGAGATCCTAGCCCTGGCCTAGCTTGGTTTAGCCAGAGTCGAAGCCTCCTAAGCCACCCAAGCTCAAATATGAGTCACTCAATGTAACATCCTGGAAAAATCCGTACAAAGACCCGAGTACCACCTCAAGTATCATTCAAGACCAAATCCTTTAGGAATTAGACAAAAATTAATTAAGTGCTAAACTAAATCATTGGTGGAATTAGCTTAAATCACTTTAAATACGAACCGCAACACCCAAAATGAGTAGAACCGCTAACGATACGTTACCTAGAAACCTAGGATCAATCTCTAAACCCAGTTGCTCTCAGGAGTACTTTGAAACTCTGTATCGAACCTGGATCGCTCGTCGAGAGTTCAATTACTGCAAAACTATATGGTTATGACCGCCTTACTGGGATTGACAACCATCTCAGAAATCAAATCCAGATAGTGTCCAAAAACGCACAACTTGAGCTCGGAGCTAAGTGTGTGAGAAACGCAAATATCTTTAGAAATGAACTAAAACTTAAGTGATTTGGGCCGCTTGCTTGCAGGCCAAATTCAAGGTTCCAGACCGTCAGAATCTGACCCAACTACACCCTCAAATCAGAAAAATTTTTCAACACAGGTCATGTACTTGTGGCCCTAATCGAGTGGCGGTGACGGTTGAACTGAAACTGGTCCTCCGCGGTCGATCCGTAAATTTGATTGGACCGAAAACTTAGCTTGACCTAGATCCAATGTCAGGGAACTTTCCCCCGGACCGTATGCAGAAAAGGGGCCTCTATATGTACTCCATTGGACTGAAACGGCCACCATTTGGCTATAACCTAAGTATACTATGGCCCTAAAGCCATTTTCATCAATTTTGGGCCTATATAAGGGCCTAAACCCACCCCATTTCTATTTCATACGATTTTCTCCAAACCCTAAGAGAGAGAAGAGAGAAAATGAGAGAAAGGAGTGGAGATCGAAGGGAGGTCCTTAGAGTTTGCTGCCATGGTTCCTTCCTACTCCTCCACGTGTTGAATCGCCTCTACGTCTAGTTACACCGTCGAATCCAACTTCGATGTGGGTAAGAAATCCTAACCCTAATTTTATTTTAGAAATCCAAATAGAGAAATCAATGAAATAGCTAACTTATTTCATGATTTAGGTGGCCGTTGTGCTGTAATAGTGATGTAGTGTACAAACCGAGTTCGTAACGAGCAAACCGACGAAATGTACGGATTATAAACGTTTAGGTTATGGTTTTCAAGGCTTTCAATGTCAGCTAATGATTTATGTTTTACTTGATTGCTGCCATATGATCTTAGTTACGGCGTTTTCCATGTATTACATATGTATGAAATATGTTGAACAAATATGCATTCCATGTGTTTGTTGAAATGTCTGAATGAACATGAGATTGTGATTTGTGCTTCTCATTACTATTAATCTAGAATCCACGTTTGTTGTGTGCATGACAACTCCTTTATGAAAGGATTTGCCATAATATATGTCGTAACTAATTTAGTCTATGTATAAAATATTGTGTAGTCTAAGTGTTTGATAAAATGTTTGAATGAGAAATTGTCCGATGAATTGTATTTATTTAGGGCGTTGAGATAGGATTCTCAACTACCTTATCTAGATATATAATTTTTCTCCATATAGTCTTAATTTCAACTACGTGGTTTATGTATAAAATGCATATGTATAATAACATGTCCTATATTGTTGATAAAATGTCTGAATGAGATATTGTTTGATGAACTGTATTTAATAAGGATGTCGAGATATAATTCTCAACTACCTTATCTATTTATATAGTTTCCTTCATGTAACCTAAATTCCGATTATGCAATCTATGGATGAAATGCAATATATGGCAATATGTGCAATGTGTTCGATGAAATGCTCGAATGAGATTCGTATTGGGAATGTTTGTTAAATGTCTATATGATTATCACATGTCTCCATATGCTGCATTTAAATATGATTAGGACTACTACGTAGTCCAGCCAATTGATAACAATTCCTGTTTGAGTGGCCGAATTAGTCCCACCACAATTGATGCGTTCGGTGAATCTGAGTCGTATGATGATCGTCAACAGCGGTATCTTGTCGATTAATTCAGCGTACGCTCGTACCAACTGAACTCGTCTAATAAACTGATGGGCTTATTGTGTGTTTACCATGTATGGACATTATTGCTTGAACCTAAGGTACCCCTTAACAATGAAAAGACCCGTTTCAACCATGGTACCACGATCCACTAAGACTCATGAGCCGGGCATGGTGGTATGGGACACCGTGGTCAAGCTGTCGGTCTATGCTGAGGCGACGAGCCTCCCCGTAGTGACCAGTGAGTAACCCAGACTTGTGAGCCGAATACGGTGGTATGGGACACTGTATTCGAGCTGTTGGCCTACACTGGCGCAGCCTAGATATGGTCCCTAGTCGGGTTGGTGACGAGCCTTCAAAAATAGACTGTCAGTTAGTAGGGTGTTGGTGGTAGTAACCTCGAGTATAAACTAAGGCCTACGTTGAGGTGACGAGCCTCTTCGTAGTGACCTAAACTTGTCTGTCCACTGCTTTTAAATCAGGAGTGACGTTGCCTTATAACTTGCCTATCGTATGTGACTAACTAGGATTGACGACCCTAGATGGATCATTGTTGGGTCAATGATATAAAGGGAAGTACCTTAGCTTCCTAAACTTGTTTTATGAATGAGTCTAATTAAGAACTTGGCTAATCACGCATATGCACCGCATTTGCATGTGCCTTTGGCATTGGAGTTGAGTACAGAGGAAGGGGTGCCTGCCACGATCGTGAGATGATGTCGCAGAGAGAGTGTAGGCAAGGGCATGCATCATTAACTCATATCATCCTTGCATTAACCAGATTACCTAAAAATGCTGGTTGTATTGCTTTATCATTACTGCTTAACTGAATTGATAACATGCGTTTGCCTTATAGCTTCATTGAGTTGATCACTCACTCTCACTCTGGGACGGTGTTTTAAAACACCAACCAGATTCTGTTGTAATTTTAGGTGATGACGAGGCTCATGAGATAGAGCCTGACTTTTATGATGACGAGGAGTTCTCCTCTATGTATACATGGAGTTATGCCAATGAGACTAAAGGGATATATATTAGTAAACATTACGCTTTATCATTTTGAAACTTTGAGAACTATACATGTTATTTATTTAACCTGGCGACATGTTGATACTCTGGGGACTTACCACTTATATGTTTTAACTTATCACAGTCTTCTGCTTGCGTAATTTAATCGTCTATAGAATATGATATGCTAATTTAGCTTAATCTCATTCATGTTTAATATGCTAATACGGACAACAGTAAATCATCATTTTCCTTCTCAATCCCCCCGATCCTCGTATATATTAGCATAATAATGCATCTCATTGTTTTCACGCATCTGACTCATGGACATATGCTCTGTGACTTGCTGATATAATCCGATCACAGCAGGTCCACTAGAAACCTTAATCAGTTGGTTATTGTTTTATGGTAAGCATCCATAAAATATCAAGCATCCTGCACTTGATCATTTCAAACGTATGCTCTACGAAATATAATCGGATCCTGCCCATCAGAAATTCAAATTGATCAAACGCCTCTACTACATCATCGCATTACATTTTATGCATCACATTATATTTATAACATGCAAAAACTACCAATATTCTTAAAAAATTAATCAGATCTTGCGAAGTAAAGACAATATACATCTGTATAGGCAGAGTGGGTGCCTAATACCTTCCATCTTTGTAACCACGGTCCATTACTCAAAATCTCTGAAATATAAACTTACGAGTCATCGTAGGGTTAAAGACCCTCGGGTTTTCAATCTAAAACACTTCTATAAGCTTTAATTGACTGTAAAATCGTAATAATTGGTTGGTGGTGACTCTTATCAACTATCACATCATCTATCCTCCATCACATAAGCTCTCAAGCGAAGCAACCAGTGGAAGGAAGAGAGTAGATCTCCCGTACCTTTGGGGAATCGCGCTCTCCTCCAGCATCCACACCATGGAGAAAAGTATTCTTGATTCCATCCGTTGAATAAACCAATTACAAGTCATGACATCCGTAAATAGCGTTCAGATGGTCTTCATCGTCATTACTGGAGCAAAAGTCTCCTCACGGTCGATGTCATACTCATGTTTATAACTTTGGGTTGTAAGACGAGCTTTATATTAATCAAGAGAACCATATGATTTTAGCTTAATAAAGTACACACATTTACATCTAATTACTCGTTGACCAAGTGGTCGAGGAACAAAATCTCATGTGCGATTAACTGCTAGAGCCTGTAATTTGTCCGTTATTGTGTCCCTCCAACATTGTTTGGTAAAAGCCTAGGAATGTGAGGTACATAAACAAATTCAAGACTAGAAAACATAAAACAAATAAGTCGATCTAGAAGATGTAATGGACGAGTAGAACAATGTACCTCAAGAATTGAAGGACCGGTTATAGGTTCAGTAATGTGAGGGAATGAACAGGAGGCGCTTCTCTCCCTTGATGTTGAGAAACCTGTAAAGGAGTTGGAGTCATATGTGAAGCAGGAGGTGTTTCTGAAAACCAAGGTAGGCCTGTAGAACCAACAAAATTATTACTTGTAGTTGGTAAAAGTGGAACATGAAATGGAACATATTTTAAGAAGACAACATTTCTTAAAACACGAACACGACGAGCATTATGATCATAACAATAATATCCATTCAGAGTGTTTTCTGAAACCGAGTTACATGTAATTGATAGACTTTGGAGATTGCTTACTTCGTTCATGTGAAGAAAGATGAACATAACAAACACATCAAAAATTGTGAAATAACGAGTAAAGATAAAGATAGCTAAATAGAACAAAATAGAAGCAAGTATTTTCAAAAAGTTTGGTCAGCATACGGTTTACGAGATAAACAGATTGTAACATTGAGGTATGTGGGACAAAAGTGTTTGTCATCAAAGAGTTGGCCGTCTTGATAATATGTCGATTTTTTTGTTCAACAACATTATTTTCTGAGTGTATGGGCAAGTCTTCCAACACATAATCTCATAACCTTGTATATATGCTTCACGAACTTTAAAGAAATCTATTCTCCTATGAAATATGAGTGAATGACCTTAATCATTTTCTCGAACAGTGTGAGTACCATAATATAGAATTATTTAAAAAGAAAAATTAAAAAAATCTATAATTTAGAGTACATTAAATATATTCAAATACATTTGGTGAAATCATTTATAAATGTTTTATAATACTGCATGTAACATATAAATAAAATAAAGAATAATCCTTAAACATTGGCGTACACTATTTTAAAAGGTGCACATGAATGTATTTATACATTACACGTGGGGTTGTTTAAACTGTAGGGCTGCATATGAACCGAGTTAGCTCGGTTAGCTTGCTCGACTCAACTCGAAAAAGCTTGATTTGACTCGGTTCGAAACTGAATTTGAGCCAAGTCAAGCTGTTTTTTGAGCTCGAAAAAATTTCAAACCGAGCTCGACTCGACTCGGATCGAACCCCAACACGAATCAAACTCAAATCGAACCAGTTTGGTGACTCGGTTACTTTGATATTGATGTTGCTCACCAAGTTTTTTATGAAATGACTCAATGAAGTGTTGATCGGTCGCAAGGAAGGCATTTATATGAAACAAATACCTTTTTTTCTTGATTTTAATGTTGACTACAAGGTGTTTGATGAAATACATGTAAAAAGTTGGTGTTGCTTTATATATAGTGAGAAATTGAAAGTGCACTCCATGTGTTTGTAAAAATGTCGTACATGATGGGGTTTTTTCCCCGTCTTCGACCGGTCGTGGGAGGTGCTCGACCGGTCGTGGGTTCGAGCCCTGGCACGACTCGAAGTCCAGCGAGTTCGTCTGTTTTTTACTGTAGCTAGGACTGGTCGTGGAGAGCTACGACCAGTCGTAGGTGGTCTACGACCCGGTCGTAGGAGAGCCGAGACTAGTCGTAGGTTCACGCAGATTGTTCGCGATTTTTGCGCATGGCTAATTTGAGTCCTTTACGCAAGGCCCAGGGATGCGGAAAGGAGTTTCCCAAAACTATAAAGGGGTTGCTAGGGTTTTCTAGGGATCACAAAATAGCAAGAGGGTTTCTAAAGCTTTGCGAGGATTTGCTTAAAGGGTTTAGGGCTATCGAAAGTGAGAGAGAGGAGAAGAGAGAGAGAAGGCTTATAGAAGGGAGGTTACTCCGCTCGTGGAGGTTCTCTACTTTGCAAATCTACATCTCGGCGCTTCTATGTCCTCGTAATCGGTTAGATCTCTCCGTTTTCTCTATTTCTCTTATTGTTTATCCACTCTGCGTGAGTGAAGAAGATTATAACGTTCTACTTCATAGTGGATTGTTGATCTGGACGAGGTCCCGTGGTTTTACCTCTTTGAGGGTTTTCCACGTAAAAATCTCTTGTGTGGTGTGTGATTGATGCTTTGATTTATTTCATTGCTTTATCCATAATTCTGGTTTGTTACGGAGGGCTGAGTCCTAAGGTTTTGTGCAAGGCCCCAACAAAGTGGTATCGAGCTAAGTTCATTGAACGGGTAGGATCGGTTTGAATTATGGAAGGTGGCTCGAGGATGATCGGCCTTAATGGTTCTAACTGGACCATATGGAAGGCTAAGATGGAGGACTTGCTTTATTGCGAGGACCTATATTCTCCAATCTCGGAGCATATCAATAAAATCCAAGGATATGACCTGATGATGATTGGAAGAAGATGGACCGAAAGACGGTGGGGTTTATTAGACAATGGTTGGATGATTCGTGTTTCACCATGTGTCTGACGAAACCTCGGTATGCTTATATTAAAATTACAAAATTTGTATGAGAGAGGAAGACAAACAGTAGGTAATAAGATATTTCGATAAGGCGACTTGTAAATCTCAAGTTCAAGGATGGTGGTTACGTGGGCGAGCATATGAATGAGGTCGGCAATATAGTGAACCAACTCACCTCTATGAAGATGGTCTGGATGATGAATTGCGGGCTTTACTATTGCTTAGTTCATTGCACGACGGTTGGGAGACATTGGTGGTGTCTCTAAGTAACTCCGCGCCGGACGGAAGATATCCATGGAAGGTAACCCGGTTGTCTCTTCATGAGGAGACAAGGAGGAAGTCTCGAGGGTCTACACGCAAAGAGAGGCTCTTGTGGCCGAGAACGGGGAGAGAAAGAACAGGAAGGGCGGGAAGGCCCGAGATAAATCAAGAGGCAAGTCGAGTAACGAAAAGAGGTTGAATCTTGGAATTGTGGCAAGAAGGGCCACTACATAGCATGAATGTCGTGGTAAGAAAAAAGACAAGAAAGAAAAGGGAAGGAAGAAGAATCGATTCCACACTGATCGCTTCGGATGGCGACATGGTAGTTATTCTTTCTACGGATCACGATGTATGTCTCACGGCTACGAGTCGGGGCACCGGCCGGGTGATAGACTCGGGAGCTTCTTTTCATGCGACTCCACACAGGGACTCCTTCACAAGCTGACAAGTCGGTGGTATGGGATGAAGATGGGAAATCTGGCGTGTCAAAGATCGTGGGAGTCGGTGATATTTGTGTGAAGACCGATGTGGGCTGCACATTGGTTCTCGAGGAATGTGAGGCATATCCCGACCTTCGCCTCAACTTGATGTCGACGGGAAGGCCGGATGATGATGGCTATGAAAGCTAGGTTTCTTTGGTGGGCGATGGAAGCTCATCATGAGGTTCATTGATCGTGGCTAGAGGAAAGAAGTGTTGCACCTGTACAAGGCAAGTGTCGGTATGTGCAAGGGTGGATTGAACGCGAAGATCGGCTATTGACATGTGCACGGGCGTCTAGGCCACATGAGTGAAAAAGGGCTTGATGCGAGCAAGCACTCCTTCCCGGACGTGACAGTATGCCTCTCAAAACTGTCTTGATTGTTTATCGAAACAACATAGAGTTTCATTTATTAAAACACTTCTCATGTTAATAAAGTGCATGCATTAGATTTGGTTTATTCGATGTTTGTGGTCTATGAGGACAAAAACCTTGGGTGGGGCATTGTATTTTGTAACTTTTATAGATGATGCATCTAGGAGGGTTTGGGTTTATGCTTTGAAATCGAAGGACGAGGTCTTTGGTGTGTTTAAGTTGTTTCATGCTATGGTCGAGAGAGAGGCAGTAGATCATTGAAGTGCATCCGCATGCCGACAATGGTGGTGAATACATTGGCGACTTTCACGAAATCTGCAAGTCCCGGGTATACGGCATGAACAGACGGTTCCCAAGACCCCCCAGCATAATGGTGTAGCTGAGCGAATGAATCGCACCATTGTTGAGAGAATCAGATGCATGTTATCCCATGCGAAGTTGCCCAGACGTTACGGGGAGAAGCGATGTGCGCACGGCGGTGTATTTGATAAACGAGAGTCTCCATCGGCCCGTTGAATGGAGAAGTGCACGAAAGGTGTGGGCTGGACATGATCCATCGTGCATCATCTCGAGTGTTTGGATGCGGACATCCGTTCACGTACCAAAGGACGAGAGGTCCAAGCTCGATATGAAGATCGGCGGTGTGTGTTCTTAGGGTACGGTGATGAAAAATTCGGTTACGAGTTATGGGATCCGGCCAGAAGAAGCTCGTCGGGAGCAGAGATGTGGTTTTCTTTGAAGATCGGTGTATCGAAGACATTGGTAAGCGAGAGAAGAACCACCGGCCTAGTTCGGTGAGCTAGAGGATATGGATCCGATTACTCCTCCCGTGGTGCGATGACGGGGGAGTACGTGAAGGTGCGAGAGGACGAGGGAGTTCCTTCGGAAGATGGACCGGGGGAGCGGCCCCCTTGATCCACTGTTGAGCCACGGTGAGGAGGTCATCCCCAGGACGGCCGGTAGTCCAAGAGGTACTCACCGCACGAGTACATTATGCTAACCGATGGGGGAGAGCCGGAAGATTGTTCAGCCGACCCTGGCATAAGCGAGCATGGAGGAGGGTTGAAAGCTATGCAAGAGGAGATGGAATCCTTGCATAAGAACCACACCTATGATATGGTGAAACTGCACTAAGGGCAAGAAAGCTCGAGCAACAAGTGGGTGTTCGAGAAAGAAGGTTGAGCGAAGAATTCATAGGCGAGGTTGAGACCGGACTTGTGGTGAAAGGGTTTGGTCGGAGGAAAGGCATAGACTTCGAGGAGATATTCTCACCAAGTGGTGAAGATGACATCCATACGGGTGTTGCTTGGATTGGCGGCTAGCATGGATCTGGAGATAGAAGCGGTTAGATGTTAAAGCGCCTTTCTCCATGGTGACTGGAAGAAGAGATCTACATGCACCAACCAGAGGGGTTCGAAGTCAAGGGCGAGGAGCATATGGTGTAAGGTGAGGAAGAGCTTGTATGGGGAAACAAGCTCCACGGCAATGGTACAAGAAGTTCGATTCGTTCATGTTCTGACATGGGTATGAGCAGAACAGTCGGACCACTGTGTGTCACGCGTAAGTTCTCGGATGGTGATTTCTTAGTTACATTATTATACGTTGATGACATGCTCATCATGGGAAAAGATATCAAGAAGATTGAAATTTGAAAGCAGGAGTTGGGCAAGTCTTTGCGATGAAAGACTTGGGGCCTAAGACAGATCCTAGGAATGGAGATAACCCGTGACGAAGCGAGAGAAAACTTTGGGCATCACAAGAGCGGTATATTGAGAAAGTCCTGAGCGGTTCAATATGAATGCTGTGGCCGGTCGATACTCACTAGATGGTCACTGCAGATTGAGCGGCGGGCGGTGTCCCAAGACGAAGGCGGAGGTGGAAGAGATGCGAGAAGATACCCTACGCGTGTTGTAGGAAGTTTGATGTATGCTATGGTGTGTACACGCCCGGACATAGCATATGCGGTTGGTGTAGTCGTAATCAGGTATCTTGCCAATCCCGGCAAAGAACATTAGGCGGCGGTGAAATGGATACTACGGTATCTAAGAGGCTCATCCAGGTTGAGCCTATGCTATGGTGACGGTAAACTTATTAGAGGGCTACACGTCTGGATATGGCGGGTGACATAGACTCAGGAAGTCTACATCGGGGTTCATGTTCACGTTTGCGGGGGAGAGCGGTTTCTTGGCGAGCAAGCTACGAGAAGGTCGTAGCATTGTCGACGACGACGAGGCCGAATACATTGCGGTCACGAAACATGTAAAGAGATGCTTTGGATGAAGAGGTTCCTACGGGAACTTAGCACGAAGCGGGGAGAAGCGCGTGGTCTATTGCGATAGTCAAGTGCTATACACTTGAGCAAGAATCCAAGTCGGCATTCCAAGTCGAAGCACATAGAGATCGGTATCAACTTTGGATCGAGGATACTTTGGAACAAAAGGTGTTACGACTTGAGAAGGTCCACACGACGATAATGGGTCGACATGATGACCAGAGGCTTTGCTCAAGGGCAAGTTTGAGGTTTGTAGAAACTGGTGATTGAAGAAGGTGGATCCCTCCCGGTCAAAAAGGGGAGATTTGATGGGGTTTTTTCCCGTCTTCGACCGATCGTGGGAGGTGCTCGGCCGGTCGTGGGAGGTGCTCGACCGGTCGTGGGTTCGAGCCACAGCACGACTCGAAGTCCGGCGAGTTCGTCTTTGTTTTTCTTGTAGCTAGGGCTGGTCGTGGAGAGCTACGACCGGTCGTAGGTGGTCTACGACCGGTCGTAGGAGAGCCGAGTCGTAGGTTACGCGGTTGTTCCGCGATTTTGCGAAATCATGCATTTGATTTGAGTCCTTTCGCATGGCGGGATGCGGAAAGGAGTTTCCCAAAACTATAAAAGGGGTTGCTGAGGGTTTTTCTAGTGGATCACAAAATAGCAAGAGAGTTTCCTAAAGCTTTCTGCAAGGATTTCTTTAAAGGGTTTAGGGCTATCAAAGTGAGAGAGAGGAGAAAGAGAGAGCTTATAGAAGGGAGGTTACTGCTCGTGGAGGTTCTCTACTTTGCAAATCTACATCTCGGTAACTTCTATGTCCTCGTGTCGGTTAGATCTCTCCGTTTTCTCTATTTCTCTTATTGATTATCCACTCCCTGCGTGAGTGAAGAAGATTAACGTTCTACTTCATAGTGGATTGTTGATCTGGACGAGGTCCCGTGGTTTTACCTCTTTGAGGGTTTTCCACGTAAAAATCTCTTGTGTGGTGTGTGATTGATGCTTTGATTTATTTCATTGCTTTATCCATAATTCTGGTTTGTTCTGGAGGGCTAGATCCTAAGGTTTTGTGCAAGGCCCCCAACAGTACAGGCTCGATCTTTGCTCGAATTGGCCCGAGCTGCTGACCCGAACCGAGCCGAGCTAGCCAATTAAGGTCGAGGACCGAGCCGAATCGAGTTCGAGTTGGGGTCATCTAGTGGCCGAGCCAAGTCAAGCTGTGCCAAGCTCGACTTGGTTTTCACTCGTGTACACCTCTAGTTTAAAGTTAATAGGAGCACACACATGGACTTGCTGAAAGTTGGGTCCCTATTTTCGGAAATGATGCCCGATTAGTGCTTTGTACCAAACCTTGGGCCGATGATCCTGTAATTTGCTGCTTGGGAAACATCCGAGCGGTCTAGTGTGTGTGCATCTGTTTATAGATGTCCACTCTAGGATGGATGGCTCGGATCACGCACGCGTGGGACAAGTTGATACATGTCGCGGCCTCCTCCACTCGTCGATTTTTAACTGCTGACGCGGATTGCTCAGTGAGTCACTCAGTACGCTACAGTGTACTGAGTAAACTATGTGGGGGCCGCTGTGATGTATGTGTCTTATCCACGCCGCCCATCCGTTTTACCAGATCAATTTAGTGCATTATCCCAAAATCGAAGCATAAATAGAGTTCAATTGAACCACATCACAGGAAACGGTATGGATAATTACGTCCACCGTTGAAACCTTCCCAGTGCCCAAAGTGATATTTTTGTCATCCAATCCGTTCATAAGGTCACAAAGACACGGACGAAGGGAAAGCACTGATATCATCTTGATACAAAAGTTCAGTAGGCGTTCAATTCCCCATGTTTCATTTGGTGTGGTTCACTTGAGCTTTGTATATACTTCGGTTTTGGATTCATGGATTAAAATTAGGTGGAAAAACGGATGGACGGCGTGGATAAGACAAATACGTCACGCTGGGCCTCAAAGAACATTTCTCAAGAGTTTACTCAGTACGCAGTCCGCCTCCTTTTAACTGCAACCTGGAGCAACAGTAGCCCGCATCAGTCGTCTCGTCCGAGAGTGAGAAGGATGTTTCTGCGTCGGATGATGGTTGCAGGGCCGCTGCTGGCGAAGTTGAAGGAGACGACAGGGATAGTAGGGCTGGACGTGGTCCCCAACGCACGGGAGGTTCTCATTTCACTGTACACGCGCACCCTCCAGGAGATCAAGGCCGTCCCCGAGGATGAGGGCTACCGTAAGGCCGTGGAGAGTTTCACCAACCACCGCCTCAGGATCTGCCAGGAGGAGGGCGATTGGGAGCAGATCGAGAAGAAGATCGGTTGCGGACAGGTCGAGGAGCTCATTGAGGAGGCCCAAGACGAGCTCAAGCTCATTGCCAAGATGATCGGTGCGTCCTCTCCTTACCTGCTCCCTGCCTTCCTTTCCTTAAAATGCTAAATACTAGTATTCGCTCCTTGTATCTCTCCTCAACATGTATTCATTCATTCATTCATCAGTAAACAAATACTACTGTGCTGACCTATCTCAGATCAACGAGTACAATGTCTGGAAAAAGAAAAAGAAAAAGAAAGGGCATATGGGCTTTCTTCATAACAGATCGACACACCTACATGTTTGGACAACAATGCCCTGTTTGCTTGCCCATGTAACTTATAACAACTAGGTTCCATATCTGCTTATCCAGAATGTAAATGTAATTCTCGTAGGTCTTGGAGGTACCCATAAATAAAAGTATAAAACTGACTTCATGATGCTCTTGGAAAATGTATTTGATAGATTTTTTTAGTTAAAAAAATCCTCAGTGTATGGAAAAAACTGTTCATACATTATCTAGAAATGCGAAAAGACTTTATAAAATGCATGTAATATGCCAAAAATTCACTGAATGAATTAGATGACTTGAGGGCCTGTTTGGTAGATGCCTAAGAATGAATTCATCTCATTTTAGGTAATCATAATTATGTCTTAGAGATTGTGAATGTTGGTTTTTTGAGATTATTTTTAATCCTTATAAAAAAGAAATGTTATATATGAGTAATACGTAATTATGATTAACTAAAATGAGATGAACTCATTTTTAGGCATCTCCCAACAAGGCCCTAAGCTTTCCTAAATGTTTTAGCACATGTGTCTAATTTGGTTCTAACATACTCGTGAGACATCTATTTTCCCCAAATCCAAAGTTTTTGTTGCATAAATGAATAATTTATAGAATATAGTTCATTGAAGTACCAACATAACTAAAGACTATCCCATGATCAAGGTGCCCCTGAATTGTAGAATGAGTATTTTCTTTTTTCTTTTTTACTAAGATGATGCAAATTTAGAGCCGAAGGCAAAAAGAAAGGAAAAGAAAAAGAAAAAAACAAACAACCAAAGGAAAAAAGAAAAATACAAAAGTGAACCCAGGAAATCAAGCCCCAACAAACCCAAAACTCCTCAGGGCACCCAATCCTTGATACATCACTACCCGATCAAGGACCCCGACCCCAAAACTACTCTTATTGCAGAAACAATGATTATTTCTTTCACTCCGAATGGATTAAAGACCAGTAGGCAAGGCAAAACAACCCCTCCTCTAGTGTGCCAAGCACTGAAAAGATTCTCAATTGAGCTTAGCATCCTCCAAGAAATGTTCAAAAAGAGGAGAATTGCCGACCATGCAACCCTAGAGAAGGGGCAATGAATAAATAGATGATCCATTGACTCCTCATCTCTTAGGCACAAAAGATGGGTAGTTGGCAGCACCATGCCCCTTTTGCAAATATTGTCGATAGAAAGAATAGGATTCCTCCCAACCAGCTAAAAGCTGCGATTTTGAAAGGAGCCCCATAGGACCAAATAGAGGTAGCGTGATTGTTTTTTTTTTTTTTTTTTTTAGAAGTTACGAGAATTGTATTAAAAAGAGAAACAAAAAAAAAAAGAAGTGAGCAGGGCCGCTGAGAGGGCGGACCACTTAAACTCCCAACAAGAGAAGATTACATCCCCTTAGGGAGTCTACATTAGAAACCCATTCAGACATAAGATTTTTAGCTCTGCTTGCGACAAATATAGCCAAATTCGATTCATTTCTGAAGCATCTACCAATTGTTTCTTCCCAAACCGACCACCAGATGGCAAGCAGGGCTATTCTCCATAATGAAGTCCGAAGTTTACCAAAGCCAACCCCATGCTAAGCCTTCAAGAGACGATCTGAAGAGTCCGGGAAGCACCAAGAAATACCGAAGGAGTTTAAGAAAAGGGACCAAATCTGGAAAATGAATTGGCAGTGGAGGAACAAGTGATTGACCGATTCTTCAGCGACCATGCAGCAGAGACAGATGTTGGGAACGATCATCCCTTTTCTTTTCAAATTATCAATCGTTAGCACCTTCCTCTTCCCTACCAGCCAACCAAAGACGACTATTTTAGGGGGGGCTGCTTACTTCCAGATGTGGGCTATCGCAGATTTGTCTTCGCGAGGACAAAATTCTGTAAAAAGATTTGACAGAAAATAGACCAGATTTATCAGCTGTCCAAGATATATTATCTTCTGAAGAACGATCCGGAGTGAGGCTTGAGATTTTATCAAGGAGAGACACGAACTCAGCAATCTCCCAATGGTGGAGATTTCTCCTGCATTTCAGATTCCACACTATGATTCCGCCAGAAAGGGAAAGACATTTAGAGACTGAGATGTCTTGATTTGGCACAATGTTGAAGATGTTTGGAAATTCCGCTTTAAGGACCGCGTCACTGACCCACCTATCTTCCCAAAATCAGACCTTATCCCCTTTGCCAATCTAAAAGATGATGTTGTTGAGAATTTCTTTTTTCAAGGCTAGAATACCCCTCCATAGGGCCGAGGCCCTATAGCGAGTTGAGTCTTTGGTCCACCAGCCACCCGAGGAGAGACCATATTTACATTTCATAAGTTTGTTCCAGAGAAGACCCTTATCTGATCCAAGTCTCCAAATCCATTTACCTAGGAGAGCTTTGTTCATGGTCTTGAGGTCTTTGATGTCCACTCCTCCTTCCTGAATGTGTTTACAGACATTCTTCCATCCAACAAAGTGAAATTTTTTCTTTTCCTCTCTGTCATGCCAAAGGAAGTTGCGTCTGGATTTTTCCAGGGAAGCCAGGATCAACGCTGGGCACTTAAACATGGACATAAAAGTACAAGGGGAGATTAGATAAGGCCGATTTGATTAGAGTGATACGGCCCCCAAGGGATGGATATTTGCACTTCTAGGTGGCAAGATATTTATCGAACCTATCAATGACCTTGTCCCAAAGAAATTTTGGGGGTTTGCCGATGCACAGAGGAAGACCCAGAAAAGAAGTCGGAAGGCTGCCAATGGAACAGTTAAAGTAGTCTGCAAGAGAAGCAAATTTGGTGTGGTTCATATTCACCCCGAAGATTTTAGTTTTTGCCATATTGACTCTCTGACCAGAGACTGCCTCAAAGCATTTGATTGTTGTTCGTAGATTACCAACTGATTCCCGGTCTACATCGCTGAAGAGGAGAGTGTCGTCCGCAAATCGTATGTGGGATATTGGGTTGTCCGTGTCTTTGATTCGGATATCACTAAGAAGACCTGCTTGCTAGCCTTTGATTAGAATTATGGATAAAGCGTCCGCTACTATAAGGAAGAGGAAGGGCGATAACGGGTCCCCTTGACGTAGACCCCTAGAACTTTTAAAGAAGCCTCTTGGAGAGCCGTTTAGGAGGATACAAAAATGAGCCAAGCTTACACATTCCCCCATCCATTTTCTCCACTTCTCACCAAATCCCATGCGGATTAGCATGTATTGGAGGAATTCCCAGTCGACATGGTTATATGCTTTCTCGAGATTGGGTTTACAGAGGATAGACTTCACTTTAGATCTATGGGCGAAATCCAAGCATTTGTAGGCTATCAATGCGCTATCAGTAATTTGCCTGCCCAGAATGAAGGCACTTTGATTTTCTGAGGTAGTGTGATTGTTGCATTCACCAATCTTGAACAACGACAAGATCGAGTAGAAAGATTGCACTAAAAACATTTCTGATTTACCGAATCACCAATGAAAAGTCTTTGACCCTCAAAGAAAGTGAGATCTCTTGCAAGCAAGAGAGAAGACAAACCATATCATCAATTCGGAATCATATCAAGCCTTGTCCCATGAAGCAATTGGCAATTGAGATATCAACCACAGGGCAAAACCTAGCCACAGAGGGAAAGGATCGAAGTGAAGAATTCCCACACCAAACGTCCTCCTAGAATATGATCCTCAACCCATCCCCAATAGTAAAGCTTAGACCCTTAAACACCCTGCAAGCAGCCCGAGCAACAACTTTCCTAATGAAGGATGCTCGATATAAAGACAAGTCTTTGATCCACCAGCTCATAGAGGAAGAACAATACTTAGGAGCAATGATTATCCTCCACATAATGGACTCCAAACCAAACCATTAGACCCACTTGCCCAACCAGGCAGAGTTAACAACATTGAGACGCCTTATACCAGCAACCCCCTCTGCAATAGGACGACAAACCTTCTAATTCAGCAAATGGAATTTCCTTTAGAGGCACCGCCTTACAAAGGAAATCCCTTGTCGCCTTCTCAATTCTCGCAAGAACATATTTAGGGTATTGAAACAAGGTCATAAAATAGAGAGGGAGGTTGGAAAGGGACGCCTTAATCAAGGTAATTATGCCCTCGAGAGAGCAATTTACTTTTCTAAGGTGAAAGCTTCCTCTCCATTCTCTCTATCACCTTATCCCAAAGATGTATTTTAGGCTTCCCGAGTTACAGATGAAGACCAAGATAAGAGAAGGGAAAGGATCCAACCTGACAACCAAAGATATCAGCTAACCAGAAGACCTCCTCTCGAGGAAATTAAATACCAAAGAATTCACTCTTAGCCAAATTCACTGTAAGCCCGAACATAACTTCCAACCATCTGATAGTAATCCTCAGATTGACCACCATGGCTCATTTGCCCCATAGAACAGAAGGGTATCGTTTGCAAATTGGAGGTGACTAATCAACTGAGGAAAATTGTCAACCTTAAATCCCTACAAAAGACCCAAAGATTGACCCATGGATAACATTTTGCTCAATGCTTTAAAACTACCACAAATAAGAAACGGAAAAGGAGATCCCCCCGGTGAAGGCCCCACAAGGCTCTGAAAAAAAACTCAAATGGAGAGTCATTTATAAGAACAGAGAACCTCGTAGAAGAAACACAGGAACGAATCTAATGTCTCAACTTAGCTCCAAAATCAAGCCGAGCCTAACGTATAATCCAAAAAAGACCAATCAACATGATCATAAACTTTTTCAAGGTCCAACTTGCAAATCACACCCTACCTGGTGTCAGTTGAATAAATGCTCTGAGCTGTCGACCCCAACAAATCGTCCGAAGATCTGCCATGCATCAAGAAATGAGACCCCTCTATATTGACGGACAACGAAGTATTGCTCTTGTGCTTGCACGTGGCCAATCCATTGCTCGAGGCAAATCTTGAAAAGATAGGACAATAGCCCTCCATTAAAGCAGAAGGATTCAACAAGGATTTCCCCTGGGATAGTTGTCCGGCCACCGCATATCTCCCTTCAAAGAGAGCCATGTGGCACCACCCCCTTCTTAGCAACATTGGAGGGGTAAGGACAAAAAACAGTAAGAGCATTATGTGGCAGCAGAAGGGACCGACAATCCCTCAAGGACGGCTAGGAAGAGATCTCAGTCCTCCATGTAAGAGACCCCTTGCCTAAAGAGATCGTCCATCCATACATTGAAGTGCAGAGAGAGGTACATGTGTCCCTCCACCGGGCCAAATGGCACTCCCTCTGATTCCTATTGCCGCTCCCTACCCTACCTTCTTGATTCACCACCACCAGCCCATAATGGGCCATCTAAACCCTAATCTCCTTCCCATTGAACTTCTTACCCTTTGCACCTTCAACAGCTCTGAATAGATCTTCTTCACCGTCCATCCAAATGAACGCGAACCCACTGATTGTTGCCGATCCCCTAACCCTTGGGATAACGACCTCCCTAACCTTACCCAACTGACCAAAGATTCGAGAGAAGTTTAACTCCATCCACTCCTCTGGAAAGCGATCAACAAAAATGGTAGGCAACTCTCTTAGCAGGTCAAACTCCTCCTTCCAATTCCTCGGACCTCTATTTTGTACCCTTACCCGTCGGGATCCTTGACGCAAGCAAATACATTTTCTATTTTACAAAGTGACAATTATGGCTTTCAGTGTTACCCATCTGTTGAAAATCACTTTGGCCTCTCCAACTTGTTTAATAGCACAGCTAAACACTTGAATAAAATATCGGCATATTAGCCAATTGCCATTTTTAAAGATTTATGCGACCATCTATACTCAAGCATCCGCTTTTTCACTGTGAGAGCTTTTCTCCCAAATGGACTACCCATGAATAAAGGCAAAACCAGATATGTCGACGAGAAGTTGCCTGCTTTACACCAAAAAACCATAAGCTAGATCCTACCCTCACTCCCAATGTTTCACTCCCCTGAGCATTGATTTACTGAGCTGAATACCTGATATTGCTTCCACACATTAGATTATCCTTCTCAAGATGAGCACTTCAGTCAATACCTGCAAACTTTTCATGTAAAGTGGGTCATGACTCATGAGTAGATAAATTGTGGCAGTGTTTGCTAATTGGGGCAAGGGTCTGTTTCAGAAGGAAGAGTCATTTGGAACATTTTGCATTTTGCTGCCTGCTGGGAACTATTGTAAGAACACTATAGGTGTATCTTTCAAGGATATTAAGAGTTCATCAAAAGCAATCATCAGGAAGATTAGGATATCAATCATCAAATTGACATCTAATTAGAAGGTTTTCAATGAAATCCATTGGCTTGTTAGAGTCGAGTGCATTCTCATCAGATCTCTTCTTCTTGATTAAGCATTTCATTTAGGCACTTGGCTGTCGCTGATGATTGTCCGTGGTGTTTTTAGCCTTGGGGTTTTTCTTCCCCATTCTATTGTTTTTCTTTCTGCTTTAATAAAATTCAGTTGCTTGCTCCCCCCCCAAAAAAAAAAAGTTGAAAAGAGGAGCGTGAGGTCACGTATTAGAGATGGGAAACCATCAAACCCACACCTCCAACTTTAAAACCATTAATTATATTCTCCAAAGCCGCCCTTTTGAGCATTTTTCTTAGAGCTTCAACCACTGCCATGAATACAAGAGTTGCCTTAGGCCCCTTGAACTTTTAAAGAAGCCTTTTTGGAGTTTCATTAATTAAGTCCAAAAATCTTGGTGAACTACACATTCCTCCATACAACTTCACCTAACAACAAATCCCACTCTTCGTAGCATGTGCTCGAGGAATTTCCAATTCAGATGGTCAAACACTTTTTTCATATCAAGTTTGCAGATCACACCTAGTCTACCCTCTCTGTGCCTGAAAACAGCAAATTCGTGAGCAATAAGCACCCGATCTAAAAGTTTTCTATCAAAGAATGAAGCACCTTATGATATTGATATCACATTGCTCGCCACCTTCCTCAGTCTAGCAGATAGGACCTTCACAAAATTTCTCTTAGGGTTCCAATCAAGCTTATTTGATGAAAGTCCTGCAAACACTCATATTCATCATATCTCATTGAAGAACTTTAGCGGTTTTACAATGGTTTGGAATTGTCCATTTTCTGTTGACCATATCATTTTACATCTGCTGTGGCCAATACACAATACGGGGTTAAACAACCGTATTAAAAATCCAGTGGCCCTATCAGTTATGGGCCAGATATAAAAAACCCCTTTCATGATTATTTTTATAAACTCCATCCATTTTTTGCCCATTTTCTTCATTCAAAAAAGTAGGAAAGCTACAAAGTCATTTCCAACAAGATCTAGGTCCATTTTGGAGATCTAGACCCATTCAAAACACAAGATTTAAGTGTGATTCGACAAATCGAAGCAGCACCGGCTCATTTTGATTATCAAATACAATGTAACAATCTTTAAGAATCATTAGGAATTAAGAATTTCTAGATTGCTGATGTTTTAACACCAAATTAGAGTTTGGAAGTTTAAAAAGCTCAATTTTCAGTCGGTCAGCTGCCTTGAGCATCATCCTCCTGTTATTGACGAGGTAATGACTAATGACTACTTGGTAATACTTAAGTAATTATATTTTGAAAATCTGTGTACATATGTTTGTGAACCTTTGTGCTGCATGAAGATGTAGTTGGTAGATGATATCATAACTCATGATAGTTTTTGTTTTTTTTGTTTTTTTTTTTAATTTAATTTTTACGGTAACTGTTTATTATGATAGTTCTTGCCTACTCGGTAGTAATGACCCTCTATACTCGATTAGTCTATAGTTTATACAAGAACTGATGAAGATAGTGTATGCTCTATTGGTCTATAATTCATACACAAACTGATGAGGATGATAGTTGTATATCATATATCATATCAATTTATAAGAATAATTAAAAAGTTAGAGCTCAAAGATTTAGCATCTTAGCTTTCAAGACAAACATTGCAATTCTTTTGGTAAATCCATAATGATAATCCACCTGGTGAGAGTCAAACTTATTGCCAAGAAAGACTCATAATTGTACATTCCTCATCCAATTCATCTCATTGTATTTTCAGTCTTTTTTATCATTAAATATTAGCCCGATACACCTGTATCGTTTTTATATTATATCAGATTTGGGCCAGGCAGATGTGCCTCAAAGAGTCCTCTGCACATGCTTGCCCAATAGGAGACTCGCGATTGAGGTGGTAACTAAGCTCCACATGTGCTTCTCAGGGAGACTATTCAAGTTTCGAAATTGGCCACCCCCCTCCCTTGTCATGAAAGAGCAAAGGCTCAGATATCGGAGCATACTCAACAGTCTGTCGTTGAGTTAGTGTTCAACAAAAACAGCCCATTATCTTGCTTCAGTAGATTGAGGTGTTTTGTTCTTCTTTTGCTCTGATGACGACTCATCATCAGCTTTATTATTCTTCCTCATCTTTTTCGATAGTTTCTCATCATTCCTCATCTGATTGATACCACATGGACTCCTCTCCCCAAGAGCCCTTGTAAGTGCGGATGAGACAGCAAGTGAATAAATTAGAAGACTTCACCTAGCCAACCACCTACCACTTGGCTTTCATGAACACCTTATCTTGAAGGCTCAATTTATTAACCAAAGCCCAGCAAGCAAAGTTAACCTCCACAGAGCCTTCCTTTTTTGGGATGACTGCAACCTTCATGCCATATCCAATTGAAATCCTCAGTTGAACAAGGCATCACTGATGCACGACAATTAACCACTTGCTCTAAAAGCTCGAACTGTTAGAGTATGGCGAATTAATCCCTTTATCTCATTGCCCAGGCCCCACGTCTCATGGGTTAGGCCCTCGGTCGAACCCCCCTCGTGGGCCCCAAATCACATGGGTACCGCCTCACACGAGCCACCCGAGTCACACGGGTGGGGCCCGCATCTCACGAGCCACCTGCCTCACATAGGCCGCCCACCCCGAGGGTGCCCCTGCATCTCACAGGCCACCCCACTCGAGCCCGGTGTGAAAATGCCCCCGCATTAATCACCTTTTCTACTTGAAAAGGTCAAAGGGCTTCCCCCAAACATTTGATGAATATTTGTAGTGCATTAGTAGATAGTACATGTTTCTGATTCCCGAAGGCACTACATACTCATATTTGGGATAATCATATCTCCTCCTTCAAGTGGTCTAGAATGAGCACCTTATCCTCCTCTACTAGCCACTTGAAGGCCATTGCTTTTAGCAGGCCCATATACTTCCAAGCATTCCCATCTCCCTTATTGTAGAACCTCTTGAGATAGAGGACTGGAATAATTTCACCAAAAAGCGTCCTGAATTCTAGGGCTTCCAGACCCACCTGTCCCTCTCCTCAAGCAACAGTTTTGGGTGATGCAGTTATGCCATAAGGCTACGAGCTCTCATACTCACCATCACTAAGGGCTCTGTGGAGATCGGAATCCAAACCACATGTCCCCTGAATGTGAAGAATACTGAGAAATGATCACGCCCATCTCTGGGACCACCCTATACAATCGAGGATGAGTAATGTAGCAGTGCCTATAGCCACACCACTTGTGTCCATTCTGAAGAAACTTTCCGCCGTATAAACCCCCCACCCACCACTTTCCTGGTTCTCACAAGAGTCCTCTAGTGTGGTGCTTTGATCTCATCGTATCTTTTCAACTCCCCTACAACTGGACCAAAAAGCCCACCACTTTTCACCAAATCGACATTGCCCATCTTCGCAAGATCTAGCCGAGTGCCAGGTTGGGGAATAGGCTGAACCTGCTGCAATTAACTTGAGGCTCAATACTTTGCAAACTGGACCTTCAGGCGATTGCCAGAAATCAATCTCCTGCGGAGGTCCATATAGCTTCCTCCGCTTCTCTTTTCGAGGCAAACCGAAAAAAAACAGAATCCCTCAGTTCCAGTGATTGATGACAGAGGAGACTCACCACTTTTCTGAAGCTTCCAAAGAAACGGCAGAAGTCCATCTCCCTCCATACCTCTGGGAAGTCTTCAATGGAAAGCGAAAATACTCCTATTGTGTTCGCCTTTTGGTTTCTCTGCACAAATCCCGGATTTGTGTTGCTATTTTTAACAGGGATCCAGACTCTGTCCATCATTATTCTTCTCCAGACTTGCCTTTTGAATTCAAAACAAAAGAGCCTTTTATGTGTTTCCCTAATCTAGAGCTAGTCCACTAATTAGTATGCTTTCTAGAAAAGCTTAAAACAAAAAGGAAACTTAGCTAACTTGAATATGATAGGAACTAAAATGCTAGCTGTCCAGACCACTTGCAGAGCCCATTAAGACCTACCCATCACCCTTCACAGAAAAGAAATCTTTGAGCAATAAACAAAGAGCCACGTCTAATTCCACATGTATGGGGCTGTATTTATATGCCATATATTTGCATTCCATCTGTATGGCGCTGTATTTTTATGCCTCTCTAACTATTCCATTAATTAGTGTTCTTGCTAAACGACTTCTAACAAAGAAAGAGAGCATTTCGGTTAACTTGAATACAATAGGAAAGCAACTAAAAATAGGAATCAGCTTTCTAATGGCAAAGAGCACCTGTGGGTCCGTTAATCTAATCTTATAGCCTGTAAGTCTGACACACCAGTCACCTTCCCCGAAACCAATTAAATACATGTGCCAGTTAGTTTTTGTACAATGTGTTTCATAGTATAAAAATGGTAACTCCTATCCTTCCAATTGTTTGGGCATACATGTGTTTATAGAGATGCTTGTGCCTCAAGTTCAGTCTTTTCTCTGTCTTTCAGTGCAACGGTGTAAATTTTCAATAATTTGGTCATGTTGATCAAGTGCAAATTTTCAATAATTTGGTCGTGTTGATCAAGTGCTGTTTTTGCCTGTTTCCTTTTACAAAATGCTAAATGGATGAAGATTGTTGCTGATTACCTATTGCTTTTCCTTCTTTTTTTCCCTCTTGTTTTTTTCTTCTTCTTCTTTTTTTTTTTTTTTTTTCTCTTTTTTCTCGCTTTTTTTTTGTTGCAATTATTGGATTGCAGAATGGGATCCATGGGGTGTCCCTGAGGGGTATGAATGCGAAGTCATTGAGAATGATGCTCCAATTCCAAAGCATGTTCCTCAACACCGACCAGCCCCTCTCCCAGAAGAGTTTTACAAGACACTGGAGGCAGTTATGTCTACTCCAGCGGCTGCAAAGAAGGATGAGCTGCCATCTACCTCTTCTTCTCAGTTGAAGGAATGACTTCTGTCAGCAGCCTTTTCTATTTTGAGGAAACATAAATACGGTTTATGCTGTATGTGGTTTCAGCATTTTCATTGTTGTGTTTGTCAGTGAATAACCCACCCTTTTCTGAGGAAAATTCTGTACTCTTTGGAGAAGAAAAACAAGTCACTGCTTTTAGGAATATGTTGTAAATTTTCATTTTATTTTCTTAATTGTCTTCAGCATTCTCTCGGAGCAGTGTGATATGGTAACTCCCATTACCAAAAGCATGAGCTGCGTGCTGATTATTTAATCTTCTACTTTAAGCACCAGCAGCCTTTGACCCATTGATGTGAGGTGCTGACATGCATGCAAATGACTGAGGTTAAATGATGGACCTGTTTGATTAAGCAACAGTTTTGATTTATTTTTTTCCTTAATACTTCTAAATACGAGCAGGCCTTTTTTGTACTGTCAGAAAAGGAGTAGCATTTGCGATCTTGAAATGCAATTGCAATCTTTAAATGGACAATGTGTGACTTCTTGAAAATCTTACCAGGCCTTTAGGTATGCATAAATTAGAACATGTATATATTACCCAATGAAAAAAATGTTCAGTGGGAAATTAGAGTTTGCAGAGGTTGGCCCAGTCCATGCACATCTACGTGGAAGCGGATTCCGTACTGAGTAACTCACTACGCTTAGCATATTGAATAAACTTTGTGAGGTCCACCATGATTTATGTATTTATCTGCTCCGTCCATCCATTTTCCTAGATAATTTTATGGCTTGAGCCCAAAAATGAAGTATATACGATGTTCAAATGGACCACACCACGGGAAACAGTTGAATTGAACTTCTACCGTTGAAAATTTCTTGGGGGCCATAGAAGTTTTAGATCAAGCTAATATTTGTATTTTCCTTTCATCCATGTCCGTATGATCTTATGAACAGGTTGGATGACAAATAAACATCACTTTGGGGCCTAGAAAGGTTTCAACGGTGGAAATCATTATCCCCACTGTCTCTTGTGATATGATCCACTTGATCTTTGGATATGCTTCAATTTTGGGCTCAACCTAGTAAATTAGATGGATAAATGGGTTGACGGCATGGATAGACCACATACATTCAAGGTAGACCCAACTGAGTTTACTCAGTACAATAAGAGCGTGCTGAGTAACTCAGTACGCAATCTGATTTCCATCTACATGTTTACCTATATGTCACATGGGTGCAAGATCCAAGCTTTCCATCAGGTGGGTCCTGGGTGAGACACTGATTAGATCATCGGGCTCAATGAATCATGCCATTGCAGGCCTCATGGTTATGGATGAGTCACATTGTTTATTTTTTAATAGAAGTCATGGTTTCAAGCATTTGTTGGTGTAGAGTGCATATTCTTTAACATTTTCTTGTTCGGTCCCAATTTGGGTTTTGGAACTCTGGCGAAGGGAAGTAGATCCTACGTGACATTTTTTTTTTAACTTCCAGTTTTGGCTCTCTTCTTCTTCTTCTTGTTTTTCTCTATTTTGCCTTCCCTTCTTTCTCTTCCTCGCACATTCCTCATCTTGCATGAGGAATGGCGATGGAATTTTTTTAACCCTTGGATTAGTTCACTCTTTTCCTCTAAATATGTATGGTCACTTCAACTTTTGAATGCCAAAGGATTGAAACACTTTTAACCTGGGAGTTCTTTGGATACCCCACTTATGGCGAGGTCAATCATATGCATGGTTTGGATCATCAAATAGACCCAGATTCAACTGCTAGTCTTTTCGTGTAGTATACTAATGCGTTAGGAAGCATCCTACCAATCCTACGAAGGGAGACGTGCTGGGCCTCGGAAAGATCGCAAAAGAGAGGATACGTGACAAATAGGAAGCATGGATGCCATTTGTATCCAAGGTGCATTAAAAATAAAGGTGGGCCCCACGAAATGGACGATCCACATCGATGACCTACATCCAAGGCTGGCCCCTTGTGATGGATGGTCCACATCCAAGGCAGGGCCCACATGATGGATGGTCCATACAAGAGGTGGGCTCCACACAATGGACAATAACACTGATGGGGCCCACTTAGGACAATTCACATATAATGTTAGCCCCTAATGATGAATGACCTACATCCAAGGTGAGCCCCGCATGATGGATAACCCAAATCTAATGTCTAACATAATGAGTGGCCCACATCCAAGGTGGGCCTCTCATGATAGACAGCCCAAATATAATGTCTGACATAATGGGTGGCCCACATCCAAGGTGGTCCCTATGTGATAGATGGTTCACACTGAAGTTGGGCCTTGTAGGGTGGATAGTCCACATTAAACCCACATGATGGATAGTTCACATTGAATACAGGGCTAAGGTTGGCCCAACATAACGAGCGGTCCACATCAAAGTTGGCTCCACACAATGGACAATGTATATAAAGGTAGACCAAACAAAGTTGAGGGATAACCAATCACGTAATGTTAGAAATCAAGCATACTTTTCTACTTTTAACTAATAAGTATGTTGTTTACTAAATATACTTATCTGCTGAATAAGTAAAAACTAATATAACTATATAAGCTACTTGGAGTATGAGTAACTTATGTAAAGTAACTTACAATCCAAATGGACCCTTAATATGCCTGCTAATCATAAACAATGCTTTAATACTTTGATATAGGGTACACAAAGGGGTGCAAATTGTTTGAGTTAGATCAAGTCTGCGGGTATATCCAAACCAAGCGTTCAAGATCTAATCGTGACACAACAATTTGTCTTCTTGTTACTTTTATCTTACAGTGATATGTAATGTATGATAATTATCAGTTGCTTTTGAAAATGGTGGTAGGTTCGATTCCAAGATATAGTGAATTTTTAGAGTGGTGAGAAGGAACTCTAACTTATCTTGTCACCCGGTGAAGTTATTGCCATCGAACTGGTCTAGCTTTATGAGGTCTTAGTTCATAAGCTTGATTAACGCAATGCTTTCGGTATCCATGTTAAATCATGCTTTAAATTTATTAGAAAAATTTGAAAATAATAATTTTGGATACTAAAAAATAAAATCGAAATCAAGCTAAATCACATATTAGATACGTTTTTGTCCTCGTTTCCCATGAGATTAGAGATCGCCCGCGGACCATTTGGATTATTTAATGGTAGGTCATTTTCACATCAATTTCTAGCTCCGTACCCCATTAACACCTCTACAGCCACACACTAGCTCACTACCCATGTCCTTGCTTGTGCACACGCTCTAGTGCAGAACACACAACCCAAGCTATCTCTTTTCTCCAAGTAATTAAGCTAAACATAAGAGAGTTTATAACCCCAATAATTTCCATCTCTTAAGCAATATGGGACAGTTCAATTTTCAAAATATTTTGGAGGGAAATCAAAATCTTAATTTTTAAATTGATTTTTAAAATTCAAAGCATTTATTTATTTTAACCAAATAAGAAAAATCCTAACAATATGGCTAACTATTAGGGGAGTAAAAATATTGCAATCGTGATTTTGATCATATAATTAATATAGCTATATATATATATATATATATATATATATATATATATATATATATATATGGGAAAAGGTACTATGCGCGCAAGCTCACGTCCCATGTGGTCGAGCTGTGTGGGCCCCACCGTGATGCATTTTGAACATCTACCCCATCAGTCAGATGCACCATTCCATCGTGGGCCTAGATCCTAAAAATCAAGTCAATCCGTGACTTGTGTGGGCCACACCACATACAGAAGTGGAGAGGGGCCGTACACCATTAAAACATTCATAGCCATTTTTTGACGGCCCACCGAGACGTGGTTTGCAAATCCAGCCCATCCATTGTGTGTGTCCCACTTGAATGAGGGTTCAGACCAAGCTTCAGGCGCATGCAAAACTCAGGTGGGCCCCACCAAGTGCTTTTATATGTTTTAACAGTATCTTCACATATTTTTAGATGTTATGGCCCACCTGAGTTCCGTATATGGCTGATTTTTGGGATATCCCATAATTTAAAGGGTACCCATCAAATGCACGGTGTTGATGGTCGACACGCATCATGGTGGGGCCCACACAGCTTGACCTCACGATAAGCCTATCGTGAGCTCGAAAAGGTACTATGCGCTTGAGCTCACGGGTCGTCTCATGAGGTCAGGCTGTGTGGGCCCCATCGTGATGCGTTTCGAACATCTACCCCATCAGTCAGATGCACTATTCCATCGTGGGCCTAGATCCTAAAAATCAAGTCAATCCGTGACTTGTGTGGGCCACACCACATATAGAAGTGGAGAGGGGTCGTACACCATTAAAATATTCATAACCATTTTTTGACGGCCCACCGAGATGTGGTTTGCAAATCCAGCCCATCCATTATGTGTGTCCCACTTGAATGAGGGTTCAACCAAGCTTCAGGCGCATGCAAAACTCAGGTGGGCCCCACCAAGTGCTTTTATATGTTTTAACGGTGTCTTCACATCATTTTAGATAGTATGGCCCACCCAAGTTCCGTATACGGCTGATTTTTGAGATATCCCATAATTTAAAGGGTACCCATCAAATGCACAGTGTTGATGGTTGACATGCATCACGGTGGGGCCCACACAGCTCGACCTCACGATAAGCTTATCGTGAGCTCGAGCGCATAGTACCTGGAGAGGGGTTGTACACCATTAAAACATTCATAACCATTTTTTAGGGCCCACCGAGATGTGGTTTACAAATCCAACCCATCCATTATGTGTGTCCCACTTGAATGAGGGTTCAGACCAAGCTTCAGGCGCATGCAAAACTCAGGTGGGCCCCACCAAGTGCTTTTATATGTTTTAACTGTATCTTCACATAATTTTTGATGGTATGGCCCACTTGAGTTCCGTATACAGCTGATTTTTGGGATATCCCATAATTTAAAGGGTACCCATCAAATGCACGGTGTTGATGGGTGACACGCATCACGGTGGGGCCCACACAGCTTGACCTCACGATAAGCTTATTGTGAGCTCGAGCGCATGTACCTTTTCCCTATATGGGAAAAGGTACCATGCGCTCGAGCTCACGGGTCCGTCCCATGAGGTGGAGCTGTGTGGGCTCCACCGTGATGCGTTTCGAACATCTACCCCATCAGTCAGATGCACCATTCCATCATGAGCCTAGATCCCAAAAATCAAGTCAATCCGTGACTTGTGTGAGCCACACCACATACAGAAATGGGGAGGGGTCGTACACCATTAAAACATTCATAACTATTTTTTAGGGCCCACCGAGATGTGGTTTGCAAATCCAGCCCATCCATTATGTGTGTCCCACTTAAATGAGGGTTCAGACCAAGCTTCAGGCACATGCAAAACTCAGGTGGGCCCCACCAAGTGCTTTTATATGTTTTAACGGTGTCTTCACATAATTTTAGATGGTATGGCCCACTTGAGTTCCGTATACGGCTGATTTTTGGGATATCCCATAATTTAAAGGGTACCCATCAAATGCACGGTGTTGATGGTCGACACGCATCATGGTGGGGCTCACACAGCTCGACCTCATAATAAGCTTATTGTGAGCTCGAGCGCATAGTACCTTTTCCATCCACACACACAAATATATATATATATATATATATATATATATATATATATATATATATATATAGGAAAAGGTACTATGCGCTCCAGTGTAAAGCGGTCGCCCGTACGGTCGAGCTGATGTGGGCCCCGCCATGATGCTGTTCGAAAATCTACCCCCTCAGTCGGATGCACCATCCAGAGGGGGCCCACACGGCTGAAAGTCAAGTCAATCCGTGACTTTTGTGGGCCACACCACGTACAAAAGTTGAGAGGGGCCGTGCACCATTGAAACATTCAAAATCATTTGTGGGGACCTTTCGAGACGTGTTTTGATGATCAACACCATCCATCATGTGTGTCCCACTTGGATGTAATTTTAGACCAAGTTTCAGGTGGTATCCACAACTCAGGTGGGGCCCACCAAGTGCTTTTACATATTTTTGCGTGTATACTTATGTTTTCCGATGATATGGCCCACCTGAGTTACGTCGTGCATCTAGTCGACGGTGTGGATCTTCGAAAGGCATCACGGTGGGGCCCACACAGCTCGACTTCACATACAACCGCTTTACAGTCGAGCGCATAGTACCTTTTCCCTATATATATATATATATATATATATATATATATATATATATATATCAATGGTTTGAATCGCATAATTAGAATTATTCAAATGGGCATTCTCTCTTTCCTTATGAGTCTTTTCTCTAGAGATATTTAGAATTAAGATACCTCCAGAGTTATCAAAGAGAAAATTACCTATCGCATCTAACCTTATCTCTATCTTTGTTGGAATTGAACTTCAATCTAAAATTTGAAAGAAATAAGGCTGTTCGGATGCCTAAGCCCTCACCCGTAAGTCACTTGTACGTAGAGATTTGCTTCTAAGGTAACTTATTTACAAATTAAAAAGTTAAGGCATCCAAAACGACTTGGTAGAGTAAGCATGTGGACCATCGCATGACTGATTGCTCCCAAGTAGCCCGGACACGCCCATATCTAACAAGGCGAGTGGTTGGGACTCTGTGCATAAATGAAACGTGGTGTGCATACAAGTACGTCAACCGGATGGCGATTGGGTAGTGTGTTACGCTTTCGTTGGGAGAATGTTCTATCGAGTGAGGAGCCGACGGTGATGCATGTGTTTTATCCACACGAGTGGTTGGGATTCGCTGCATAAGTGAGACATGGTTGCATACGATACAAGAATGTCAATCTGTGGTATGGTCCACTTTTAGCTAATTAGAGTAGTTAAAATGAGCTGTAAAAAACATCACGGTGGGCCTCAATGCACAATCCACGTCTATGTCAAGCAAACATTGTTTGTTCGGGAAAGAGAGAGAGATGCGCGAGTAGGATGATAGGGAATTGGATTCCAGGTAGTCGGGCATTACTAGCGAGAGGGGTACTATACCAGCTTCTTCCCACCCGCCCTCGTTCATTCTCTTATCGTCCCTGTCGTCATCATCCTCCGCCCCTCTATAACAATACGATTAAACTCTCCTCCTCATCATCTGCAATGGACGATCAGCATCAACAGCAGCTGCAGCACACGGTGGGGAATTGGTACTCGGTGCCGGATCTGAAACTTCGCGATCATCGTTTCACCGTCCCTCTCGACTACTCTGCCCACGACTCTTTTCCTCATACCATCAACATCTTTGCGCGCGAGGTCGTTGCTGGTATCTCTCTCTCTCTCTCTCTCTCTCTCTCTCTCTCAAACTCCTTTCTCTCTTTCTTTTTTAAAAAAATTCCCTGCTTAACTGTCTCTGTCATGATAGAGTGGACAAGTTTTATGCAATCTAACTGCCTTTCTTTCTTCTTTTTTTATTTTATTATTATTATTTTTTATTTTTTTATTTAAATTTTTTACTTCTTTTATTCTCTCTCATTTTTTTTTTTCCGGATTATCATCTTCTATGGGTGACTGGATCTTTTATTTATTTATTATAATAATTTTACAGCTGGGAAGGAAGAACAACCGCTGCCATATCTCCTATTCCTACAAGGAGGACCAGGTTTTGAGAGCCCACGACCAACTGAGGCTAGCGGATGGCTAAAGCGAGCATGCGAAGAATATCGTGTTGTTTTGCTGGATCAGGCATGATTTACTTTACAAGCAGCTTGCATCTCACTTTTTCTACTTCTTCTTCCTGCACATTAATGTTGTTTATATCTGGCAGAGGGGAACAGGCTTGTCAACTCCTTTGACAGTATCCTCCCTCTCTCAAATGACGGCTCCAGAGCAGCTGGCTGACTACTTGAAACATTTTCGAGCAGATAATATTGTGAATGATGCCGAATTTATTCGTGTACGTCTTCTGCCAGATGGTGGACCTTGGACAGTTTTAGGGCAGGTATCAACTTAAAAGTTAAGTGTCTTTTTAAACTTTATGGCGAAGAGCTATTCTATGTTATTTATGTTTGAACCCTCTGCCATCACTAATATTTTCAAGGATGAGGTCTGGTTACTTGCAAACATGATGATTAATTGCTGAAAGGCTACATCATAGATTTCATGCTGGCTTTTTCAGCAGTTTCATAACTAGCAACAGGACTTCCTCTGATGTCAATGCCAAATCAGGGTCTTGATATCAGTTTGTAGGCTAGATATTAACTCGATTGTCGTCATGTATTTGTTGGCTTAACAGGTCATTCTCAGTAAGAATGCTGTCTGTCAGGTTGTGTTAGCTTGAGCTGCTAAAAGTTGACCAAATAGTTTATTGAATAGAAATCAAGCATGATTTTGTGGATTAGGGCCCTTTACATATAAATCCAACATAAAGAAGATGGAAAAATGAAAAAAAAAAGTGAGGGTTTACACTTTCTTCTGATATTTTCCAAAATGGTCAACTTTGCTTCGGTTCATTGAATTCCACTAAAAGTTGGTGTTTTGATCCTCAAAAGAGGCACAAATCTATTTTAAAATGAGTTTCTAAGCTTTTTCCTTAGTTGAAATGAAGAAAGAAATGAAGAAAGGAGAGTTTTTTTTTTTTTTTTTTAAATGTTTTTTTGAAAGGTTGGAGGGGGGGAATTTTGAAAATAAAAAATGTTCAAAATGGGCCCTTTATGGTCATGTCAGCTTGTAAGGGACATATACAAGGAATATCGGCCAATATGACCCATTGTTTCATAATGAACACGTTAGAGGATATTATGGTAATCTTCTAAGTTGTCTTATTTGTTAAGATGTGTATTTGTTGAGATCTCTCCAAATCTCCCATCTCTTTTATATATTCCTATTATTTTTAATGAAACAAACAAGTTAGAGTTCCCACAAAATAATAGGAATATATAAAAGAGATGGGAGATCTGGAGAGATCTCAACATATACCCATCTTAACAAATAAAGAAATATCATAATCTATAAGAGTACTCTAATATACCCTAACAAAACCGATTCGCCCCAATATTGCGTAATGGTAGTGACAATTTTCATTACATGTCTGCTGATACAACCGATATGTAACCATTTTTTAATACATTGGTTGGTAGTAAACCTAAAGTCAATGGGTCAATTCATCTATGACGTCATAGTCAAAACAACCATTATGATCGAACCACATCTAAGTCTACTTTCCCTTATCTTATTACCTATTGGTGCTACTCATAAATTCCCTCTGTTAAAGGAGGAGAGAATTTGTGTGTGTGTGTGTGTGTGTGAGAGAGAGAGAGAGAGAGAGAGAGAGAGAGAGAGAGAGAGAGAGAGCTGCCTTATTTATAACAATCAAGGTATTCTGTAACAATAACGGTGGTCGTAACGGCCACCACCATTACCTTTACGATACGGGGTGTGACAGCCATTACGAGGGCCGTAACGACCATTACGGGGTTTTTTTTTTTTTTTTTTTTAAAAAAAAAAAAAACCTATATCAGTCCCGTAATGGATCGTTGCAGGGCCGTTATGACCTTTATTGGTGGCGTAATGGGCCATTACAGGGTTGAAATGGCCTTTATGGTTCATTTTTCCATAATGGCCGTTACGGCCTTTACGAACCCGTAACGTGTAATGGTTGCCACCATTACCTTTACTTAACAACCTGTATGGTATGCCATGATAACAATAGAAGGGTATAATTACATATATGGCCTTTTTAGGAGGTACAACTAAAGAAAGACAAGGGACAAATAAGAAAAGCATAAAAATAAAAATAAAAAAGGCTAAGACTAAGGTCCATAACACACAAGGCCCAGGTGTATGTACATGAGGGCACAGTCATAGGCCCACATGCACATACACCTACACCCTCGAATGCATTCATTTCTAATTCTATCCTTGTCTTGCCACTCATCCATCTCAACATCCTCATTTCAGCTACACATCTTGTGAACATGTTGATTAAGTGGCCAACATTCTATCCCATAAAGCATGGCTGGTCTTATAGCCATCCTATAAAATTTCCCTTTCAGTTTGAGTGGTTCATGACGATCACATGGAACTTCAAAGGTACATCTCCATTTCTTCCACCCTGCTAGAATTCTATGGGCAACATCCTTCTCAATCTCTCCACCCTCATGAATTATTGACCTAAGATATCAGGAGTGGTCATTTTGGAAACTTCTTGGAAAGCAATCTTTGCTAATTCCTTGTTGCCACTCCCTATTGTAACTAAGATTGCACTCCATATTGCTGTTATTAATATCGTTTAATTATTTTAGGTTAGGTGATTGGCTTGTTGATTGATTCCCAATTAATAACTTTCTTTTTGAAGAGTGATTCCTGATTCATAAGTTAGTGTGATTTATTTCTTTAATTCTCTAATTGGATGCAAATGATTTAATTCATTAGATTGAATTGCAGATTTTATTGTTTGTTACAGATTAGATTCAATTGGCTGCTTTTAATTTCCAACCTCTAGTCTTTTGTAATTGTAAGTTCTGATTCTTAGCTGCTTTAGAGCTTTATTCCTGGATGTAATACATTTTAATTTATCTTAAAGAAATTGGATTAAATTGCTGGTTTATTTGTTCTGGAATAGATTCAATTGATTGCTTCTGATTCATAATCTATAATCTGTAACTTTAGTTTGTGATGTCTAATCTGTTTTAGCTTTGTATTCCATTGCAAACTTCTAAATCCATTTTCAAATTCAGGCTTAATCACTGAATTCTTTCCCTCTTTTTGTCTTCTCCGATTTGCTGTGATTTGAGTTAGGATTGTAGAATTGAGTTTAATTTTATTGTATTAATTCTTAGTTGTAGATTTAGATTTATTCAGAATTAAGACAATTGCTTATTTTGAAGATCTATCTCGAATTTTGGTCTATTCAAATTAGAGTTTAATTCCTTAATGTGTTCATTATGATGTATCTGAATTTGACCTCATCTTACCCGACTCTTCACTTGCTGTTTCATCTACTAAGATTTCCTTCCAACCTCCTAGTTGTTGTGATTTGAGTTTGAATTTTTATATTCAATCTGTTGATGTTTGAATTTAATTGAATTGATTCAGCATTGTGATTAAGTTCTGGCAATTCTTATATCTGAATTTAACCATAGCTTACTTGGAATTTTAACTGAATTTGCCGATTTCTTATTTCCTAATTCTTCATATGAACTTAGCTACCGATATTTGTCATCAATTGTAATTCATTGAAGTTTGAATCCATCTGCTGATTTTTTCTTCCTTAATTCTATCCATCCAGATTTTGACTTTGAACTGAATCAGTGATTTTAATCACCCAACTGTAATCAGTTGAAATTTGAGCTTTATTCGAGTTTTGAACTCAAATAATGACCCCAATTTCTGACTGTAATCCATTTTTTCTGATATTCATTTTCTGCAAAGTTCACTTGATCGGGTTTCTATTTATACATTGCTGAAATTTTATACTATCAGACTTTCATAGTATTGTTAAATTCTCATGATTTGTTAAAATTCTGTTCATGGTATTGCTGAATTTTCCAAGTGCTGCTTAAGATTTAGTATTGCTGAATTATTTATTCTTTGGTCAAACTTACCCAATATTGTTGGTATCTTCTTGAAGTAGGGAATTGTTGCTTATTGACCTATTGAATTATTATTATTATTATTTTTTTCTAGAAAACCCTTTATGTTTAGCTAATCTTAAATGTTCTTTCAATTTTTTATTCTCTGCTTTTACTTATTTCTCCATTAGCAACTAAACCTTCAGCTCATACCTCACACAATACGAAGTCCAAAACTGCTTAAATCTGAATTCAGCTTTTACAACTGTGTGAAATTGATTCATCATCGAAAAAGTCTCTTAGGTTGAATCAGGCCTTTGAATAATCAATCGAATCATTAGGTCCTCAACTACTTTAGATTTTTTATACATATATCATATATCATATATATATATATATATATATATATATATATATCAAGTTGTCAGGTCTTTGAATTGACATTTGCCCATATTATTCACTAATTACTATAATCCTTATTAGGAAGAGGATGCTATAAAAAAATTTAGCTTGTGCTAAATCATGTAAAGTTTTCAATTAGAGCTTTCCATGTCCTTTCAAGTTATTCTACTGTACTTGGTCTAAGATTGATAGAACTAGAGTTTCCCATATTCTCATGCCTCTTCGTGAACAGATGCCCAACAAAGTGAAACTTTTAAAACCAAAATGCTTTTTTGCATCCCAGTGCATTTGTTTTTCTTTTATACATTCAGTGGGTATCTGTTGATTCCATGTCATGCATTTTATTGTGAGAAGTTTACGTTTACAGCATCCAATTATTCCTGTGTTTTCATGTATTACCTTGAAACTTTTCGTGTGCTTATGTGTGTTATTGAATAACTATTTCATTTTACTTGTGCAGAGCTATGGCGGTTTTTGTGCAGTTACCTATTTGAGTTTTGCTCCGCAAGGTCTTAAGTGTGCCCTAATCACCGGTGGGCTTCCGCCAATTGGGAAGGGTTGTACTGCAGATGCTGTTTACAGGGCAGGTTTTGAACAAGTTCTGCGTCAAAATGAAAAATTCTACGAAAGATTTCCCCAAGATATTGAAATTGTTCGTGAGGTTGTAAATCACTTGACAGAATATGAAGGAGGCGGGGTAAGTCATACTAGTTTAGCATGGCCTCTTGCTGATGTCACTACAATTTAAAAATGCAGTTCTTTTAACAATCTATATCCTTTGAATAGGTGCTTCTTCCATCTGGAGGCATGTTAACACCAAGGGGATTGCAAACTCTTGGCCTTTCAGGTTTAGGATCCAGTACTGGCTTTGAACGCTTGCACTACATGTAAGGCATGACTTACACTTATCAAAAGGAAAATAGGGGAAAGGAAAATTCTGCTCCTTATGCTTTTGCATTTCAAGATTAACATTGATGTGCCGTCTACTTACTCTAGGTTTGAGAGGGTCTGGGATCCTACACTAGTTCCAGGAGCACGAAAGCGTATCAGCTATTTCTTCTTGAAGGCTGTAAAGAAACCATTTCTTTCCCCTCAATCTTATATACCTTTGCTACAATCATTGCCTTTGATTCAGATAAATAGTGTGAATTAGGACCATATTGAGGCCCATGCTAGATACTTTTTTGAAGCACTATTTCGGGCTCAAACTGCTAAACTGCTTTGCATGAAAGGCTGTTAGGTCTGTGTTTTGTAGCTGCAAATTGGTAAATTCACAGGAACATGCAAAACAGGTGGGCATATATTCCCTGAAATACCAGTTTGATATCCTTGAAATCTAAATGGGCGGTTCATCGCGGCTGGCCTATGCCACTTAATCAGTTTGTTGTCTGTTTGTCACTGCATTACAATGTTTCTCTTGTCATTCTTGCTGAACTCGCCATGCCTTTCACGCCTGCTCATAGATGCTAGTTTTGTATCAAATGACGCCCATCCTAATGTGAAAATACAATCACTATAACTGATATAATTTGAAATCTACCTGTTTTTTTTTTCCAATTCTCTTTGCTGCCCTAAGTTTCGATCAGTTCTGAACTTCTATGAAGTTACTTGTCCTTGAGGCATCATTGAGCTAGTTAAATCTGAGGATCATTCTTCTCAATTTATTGATTGGGTCCAAAACAAGTCAGGCTAGGGCAAGGCCATTTTGCTGAGCTGTCATTCAGGCCCAGTTCAAACCAACAAAAAAAATTGCTGTCAAACCGCATCATGGACCCAGATCTGTCTGTTGATTGGGAGTCTACTGGCTGAGATATCCCTACCAATCCCAGTGCATCATCCTACTGGAGGACTTGGGTCTATGTCAATTAAAGGATCTCAATAACTATTAAAGAATCTTACCTGGGTCCTGGAATGTCTTGGATCTTCAGTAAGCAAACTTTGCCTGATTGGTCAATTGAATCGGGCAGGCCCCTGCCCCGGAACGTCGAATGAAATAGGTGGCCGGGTTCTCTTTCTACAACCCTATTGATATGATAGGCCCGGCCCCCTTCCCCCTATCCCTTATGTTTAGTAGGGGGATCTACTCAAGAACAACCGGTTGCCGTTGGGGTTAAGGGTGGGAATAGGCCAGGTGACCCACCTGGCTCGATGAGCCTGACCTGCCTTTGGACTGGGCTTAGACCCACTCAAGTTTTTGGCCAGGCTTGGGCTCAAGTCATTTTAGCCCAATCCGGCTGGCTCAACTTGACTTCACATGTACGTGTCTTATATCCCAAAAATATCCACCCCTTGATTTTGCAACCCATGCATCTTGAATGTAGATCATTGATGTCATTCCTCTTAAGTGTCTATTTCTTTTTGCATGTGTGGCCCACTTGATCAACTTATAGATTAGGAACAATCGAGTGGTAAATGGGGATTATCAATTTTTGGGTCAGGCTTGGGCTCAACCAAAATTTTTTGGGTCACAGGCTTGGGCCTGCTGTGCTAAGCCCATGCCTGGCTTTAGACTGGGCTCGAGCCTTGGACCTTGAGTATTGGGCCAACCTAGCCTAACCGGACCAAACCCAGCCCATTGCGACCCCTAGGGGTGGTACGGGAGGGACGATCTCTCCAAACGTTGCACACCCTCAGAAAAGAAAGCCTCAACCAGAAGCAGATTACTTTTTGGCACAAAATTCAGGCCTGGGCCCAAGCTTGGCCCATTGTGAGCTAGGCCCAGAAGTCTTAATCTACTTGGATTGAACTTGCTTGCATATTTTCTTCCTTTTGCTTTTCCTTTCCTATTTTACAAGAGCATTGGCAATTTGATCATGGTATCAAAAAATAGTTATGGCCGTGACGGCCATTATGTAATGGTAATGGCAGGTGCCATTGCGCATGACAAGGCCGTAATATTTATTATGGGAAAAAATGGCTGAATCTGATGCAATACTTCTTTGCTGATAAAGCTAATGTGCTATTGTTTTGCAGTTCGAGAATTGGATGGCATTTGATACAAATCCACTTTATGCTCTTTTGCATGAGTCTATATACTGTCAGGTAATCTTCTTTGACCTCTCTCTAGCCATGTCATTCTTGCATGCTCATTTATTCAATTAGAATGGATGCCTTCTAATTGTTTTATAATGTTGAAATCTTATAACTTACCTCTAACTAGTTCACTATTTCCAACTAGAAGGGAGCTTCATCGCAGTGGTCTGCTCACAGAGTAAGGGACGAATTTGAGGACATGTTTGATCCAATCAAGGCTGCAAAAGAAAATCGTTCTGTATTATTCACTGGAGAGGTAAACACAAGCTGTAAATTGAATATGGAAGTGACAAACAGATTGACGATTGTAATTTCCTTTTTTACTATGTATGTGTTTAATGAATCATATTTTC
Organism: Magnolia changhungtana; assembly: GCA_030180095.1. Taxonomy (NCBI): domain Eukaryota; kingdom Viridiplantae; phylum Streptophyta; class Magnoliopsida; order Magnoliales; family Magnoliaceae; genus Magnolia; species Magnolia changhungtana. The sequence goes on along the minus strand of JASAUF010000365.1, from coordinate 6,804,910 downwards.
TAGTTACAGAGAGATTCAAAGAAGAATAAGGAGAAGGAGAAGGAAAAGAGGAAGAGGAAGACGGAGATGGAGGAGGGGGAGGAGAGAACGTTTATGCATAGTCATTTCTGTTTTTCATTTTATTCAAGGGATGCTTGCCTAACTCGAATGGCAAAATGAGTTTTCCTCATCTAGATGCATGCATGCATCTGATGTAAAGAAAGAAGACAATATTAGAAGGCAGTTTGGGAAGTGGAGGAACTAATGCAAGGATCGTCAATGGGGAAAGGGTATTTATGGTTGGAGACTTAAATGTGAATGTAGGAAGAAAACATGAGAGGTACATGCCAGACATGGCTTTGGTGAGGGAAATTAATTAGGAGCAAGAATAGTTGAGCTTGCAACGTCATGTCACGTAGTGATAGTGGTTACTTTTTGGAAAAGCAGGATGAGCATTTGATTGACCTTGAAGAGTGGACGACACATCAAAAACAGACTTTTCCTGCTTAGGAGAGCAGAGTGGTCAAATATGCAAGGGCTTTAAATTTGTACTGGGATTTGGGAAGCCCTTAGCTATGCAACATAAGTTGGTGGTCTTTGATGTGTGCAACTGTGCATCGAACTGGAAAAGAGGAGTCCAGAGTAAAAGTTACCGAAGAATAAGATAAAAGGAAGACACGTGCAGTTGAATTTTATATAGCAGCAGGGTGTTTTTTGTCAAATCTTTCTATGCCAGTTTAGTAATCCTCCACAACGCAGTTTTGGAGAATTCTTTGGCTTTCATTCGGAGTATATCCCTGCCTCTCCTAGGTTGGTTACGTGATGCAGGACAATTAACCACTTGCTATAAAAGCTCGAACTGATAGAGCATGGTGAATTAATCTATTTATCTCATAACCCGGGCCCTACATCTCATGGGTAGGACTTTAGCCGAACCCCCCTCGTGGGCCCCACTTCACATGGGTACCGCCTCACACGGGCTGCCCACTCCGAGTGTGCCCCCGCATCCCACAGGCTATCCCAATCGAGCCAGTTGTGAAAATGCCTCTGTACTAATCACCCCCAGTGAGGAGTCTCAAACACTAGAGTTCCTGCTCTGATACCAATTTGATGCAAGGGCATTTTCACATCGGGCTCGAGTGGGGTAGCTTATAGGATGCGGGGACATACTCGGGGTGGGCAGCCTGTGTGAGGTAGTACCCATGTGAAGTGGGGCCCACGAGGGGGGTTCGGCCGAAGTCCTAACCCATGAGATGTGGGGACCAGACTATGAGATAAAGAGATTAATTCGCCATGCTCTATCAGTTCGAGCTTTTAGAGCAAGTGGTTAATTGTCCTGTATCAGAGTGGCATCAGAGTGAGAGGTCTAGTGTTCGAGACTCCTCATCGAGTGGCTCGTGTGAGGTGGTACCTATGTGATTTGGGGCCCACGAGGGGGGTTCGGCTGAGGTCCTAACTCATGAGATGTAAGGCTTGAGCTATGAGATAAAGGGATTGATTCGCCATGCTTTAATAGTTCGATCTTTTAGAGCAAGTGGTTAATTGTCCTGCGTCAAATGGAGCACGCTAGGGGTGGGTGGCCCGTATGAGGCGGTACCCATGTGATGTGGGGCCCATGAGGGGGGTTTAGTCGAGGTCCTAACCCATGCAATGTGGGGCCTGGGCTATGAGATAAAGGGATTAAATCGCCATGCTCTATCAGTTTGAGCTTTTGGAGCAAGTGGTTAATTATCCTGCATCAAAGTGGTATCAGAGCAGGAGGTCCCATGTTCAAGACTCCTAGTCCTCACCGGAGGTGATTAATGCAGTGGCATTTTCACACTGGGCTCGAGTGGGGTTGCCTGTGGGATGCAAGGGCACACTCGAGGTGGGTGGCCCATGTGAGGTGGTGCCCATGTGATGTAGGGCCCACGAGGGGGGTTTGGCCGAGGTCCTAACCCATGCGATGTGGGACCTAGGCTATGAGATAAATGGATTAATTCGCCATGCTCTATTAGTTCGAGCTTTTAGAGCAAGTGGTTAATTGTCTTTCATCATTACATTTTTATGGTAGGAATTGGATAACCCCCAATGTTTGCATCCTTTGTTTACAGGATGGAGAGTTGATGGATCACCCGTTTATGCATTGTGGACTCTTGGTGGGATATGAGAGCACAATGCTTAGGTTTTCAAGGTCCGATGGGTGACACTGACCAGGTTTTTTCTAGGCTTGGAAGGGGGTTTGTAAAGGAAAAACAAGGGCAACTCTTTGGAAGGTTTGTCTCATGGAAAGCCTATGGGTATTTGGAAAGAGTGGAAAAACACTGTTCTTCGCAGTATTTCCGGGTCGTGACAGGGTCCAAAAAATTGGGCTAGTTCCTGGGCATTGAAATTGACCCTTTTCTGTGGATGCGATTGGACTTTTTTTTTGCTGCCACTTGGGGTCTGGATTCAACTATATTTGTTGGACAATATCTCATCATCCTGCTTTTTATTTGGCTTGTAGAGCTACTTAGCTCTTTTTTTTTTTTCCTTTTAATAAAAGTAGAGTTGAAATTCAAAAAGTAAAAAAGAAGAAGAAGAAGAAAAGGATGGTGAAACTTAAAGGGGGAAATATCAGTGTTATTTGGGGATACTGCAATAGCAGAAGGCAAGTGGAATCTTGAAGCAGAGGGTGGGGAGATGCAGACAAAGATGGGACTAATTGTATAAAAAGAGCAGCAGAAGAAGTGCCTGAGGAATCTGATGGCAAGAAAAAAATGCACATAAATGTGTGCTAGGGGCATGAGGTACAAAAGTCGATTAGCAAAACGTGGTCTAGCTGTAAAGATTGTCATAGAAGTTCAAATATAGAAACCCAAAATCATATAAAGTGATAAAGAGGAAACAAAGAAATCAGTAATGCCATTTTGAAGTATATGAGAAATTATATGATGGCTTAAGCACATGAGAGAAAATATTTGCCAACAAAAAAAGTGAGGGAGAGGAGAAGTAAAGACGTAAACAATGTTAGATGCATTATGGGATTAGAAGTAAAGACATAAACAATGTTAGATGCATCATGGGTTAGAAGTAAAGATATAAACAAGGGTAGATGCATCATGGGATTAGGGGATCTTGGTGAAAGACTTGAGATTTGGGAGAGATAGATAGGCTACTTAAGTGGTCTTAATCTCTTAGATTTTTGCATTAAGGTGGAATAGAGGAGTTGAGAGTAAAAATTGCTCAAGAATAAGATGACGAAACTTGAAATGGAAAGTGTCAGTGTTATTTGGGGAGAAAGAGATAGCACAAGGCGAGTGGAATCTTGAAGCAGAGGGCAGGTGGATGCAGACAAAGATGACTGTTTGTATAGAAAAAGTAATGGAACTGCTTGAGGAATCTAAAGGCAAGAAAAGCTCACGTAAAGAAATGTTTGGTGGAATAACGAGGTACGGAAGGCAATTAGCAAAAGGACATCATAGTTGTAATTTTGTGCGTGACAGAGAAGTATTTATGTAGAAAATCTGGAAGCATATAAAACAATAAGAAGGAAGCAAAGAAAACTGTAATTCCAAGTATAAATCATATGAAAAATGGTATGATATATCAAGTGTACCTAAAATTCTCTCTCATATATTTCAGGTAGATATCCAAAATAGGTATTAGATAATGCTCAGAGCAAGCATTTTGCACTGTATTCTTCTGATTTTCATTTTGTACAAGTGAATCTGTTTTTCAGTGATACAAGCTGTTGATATCATCGGCCCACTCTGAATGACCCATGCATCGAAAACATCCAAGATGGAAAATTTTTAAACCCTTCAACAGGCGGCCAATGTGGTTCCCATTCAACCAATAGAAGGCCAAATATTCTGCATTAAGGATCTTCCAATCTTGGTGATTTTTTGTGCATGTTCCATACATGCTATGCACCATATCAACATTTTGCATCAGTCAACCATCATCCCACTTGCATAAACTGAAACTGGAACATCCTGTACAATCTTTCACCCAAGCATTGTATAAGATGCATCATACATATATTCAAAATCCTTCGTGCCTGTTGTGGCTATGGTTGAGGATTATGGGTGTGTTCTTATAAGGCTTTGCCACATGGACTTGCATTCAGAATCAGAGGATTGCTCACAAGCCTGGATTAGGATAAATTTAGGTGATGTTTGTTCAGTTGCCTTCCTCAATTATTGAGAATAGAACCATTAAAGTTTGGAGAGTTCATTATATTCTTGGTTTTCTTAGATCTAGTGGTTTTTTTTTTTTTTTTTTTTTTTTTTTTTTAATTATTATTTTGGTTTGGAACATATTTCCTTCATCTTCCATGTTTCATGCCTCGGTCCATTTTTTCCAGCTGCACTGAACAGACAAAAATGGGTACACGTGATATTTATTCATCAGGAAAAAGCTTGTTCACATGGTTGTTTTCACTTTTTACGAACAAACAATTCAAATAAAATTAATCACTTCCTGTATCAGTTGCTTACAAATATTTACTAAATCCTAAACCCATATTGTTATCTCCCTTCGAGTAACTTTCCCCTCGCAGGGGTGTCTCATAGTATTAGCTCATACACTCCTTTGTCTGAATACAGATGATTTTCCCATGGATGTTTGATGAAATTCATGCCTTAAGACATTTCAAGGAGGCAGCTCATTTGCTGGCCACGGAGGAGAATTGGCCTCCATTATATGATGTCGCTTCTTTGAATAATAACCAGGTCTGCTACCTCTTGTACCTCTCTCTTGTACGTCTCTCTCTAGTAATCATAAGATTTTATTTTTATTTTTATTTTTCTTTGTAACAATAATGAAAGGTCACTTTTCTTTTCTTTTTCTTCTTATTATTATTATTATTATTATTTTATATTGTTTGCATAATTTTACCTCTCCAATTTCTGGTTGAATAAATAAGACTTCGTCGTTATGTTGATTTTATCTAGTGTTTTCAATATTGACAATATCGGTCGATATTATCAGTATTGTAGGTGCCTAATATGAAACAACCAGGTTCCATGGTGTCACCGATAATATTGCATTGTATTGATGGTAGCTCTTGATATTTTAAAATATCATGAGATATCGCTAGGATTCCTTTATAAAGTTCCCGATATCGTCAATGCATATGATATGTAAAAATGATATCAAGGTAGCATATGGGAGGTTTAAAAAACTCATTTTTTTCAGGGATTTTTCGTTTTGAATCTCTTGGTGGGATGTCGTGGGCACAAATATATTTTTGCTTATTTTTCTTGGTTTTTGGATTTATTTTTTGTATTTTGGTGCTTGTTTTGTACGATATATGAATGATCTAAACTCCTTTCGGATATAATTAAATCACTCCTATTAGATAGCATAGTTTAGGAACCTATACAAAAGGAAACTTTTTATGCATTTTTTTGTTTTTTGTGATGTTTTGAATTCCAAGTATGCAATCATGTCTGATGCAGGACAATTAACCACTTGCTCTAAAAGCTAGAACTGTTAAAGCATGGCGAATCAATCCCTTTATCTCATAGCCCAGGCCCCACATCTCATGGGTTAGGACCTCGGCCGAACCCCCCTCGTGGGCCCCAAATCACATGGGTACCGCCTCACACGAGATACCCGCCTCACACGGGCCGCCCACCCCGAGTGTGCCCTTGCATCCCACAGGCAACCCCACTCGAGCCTGGTATGAAAATGCCCCTGCATTAATGTCTCTTTTAACATCTCCTGAAGTTCCATTGAAAAGTTCCATCATTTTCCCAATGCTTCCCTTGGACAACTATACATTCTCCAATCATCATCATCATCATCATCATCATCATCATCATGTCATCTAAGCCTTTTCCATACTAATTGGGGTCGGCTACTAAATCTTGTTATGTTTGTCCACTCTATCATAGACCATATCCTCAGTTAAACCATAGGTCCTCAAGTCTTTGCTTACTACCTCCAACCACGTCCTTTTAGGCCTTCCCCTTTCCCTTTTAGAGCCTTTTAACTTGAACAACTCACTCTTTATAACTAGTGTAGTTCTTGGTCTCCATTGCACATGGCCAGAACCTCTAAGTCCACTTCCTCTCTTCTTATTACCTATTGGTGCTAGTGTTTTGAATAGCGCCCACAGCATAGTGGTAGCGCTCATAGCATAGCGTAAAGTATGCATAGCATATGTAGTGTCGTAGCATGTATAGTGTACATAGCGTCATAGCGTATGTAGCATATGCTATACTTTAAAAAAAATAAAAATAAATGGTAATTATATTTTGTAATTTGTACTTAACACTCTCAACCTGTGGGATTTTAATTTTTTTTTCGTACTTGTGATTTGTGATTTCAATTAGACATTATTAATTATAGTTTGCTTAAAACGTTGTTGACGTGATAATGATTTGATTTGGTTTATGTTTGTGAATTGGTTTTTGATAAATGATAATTAATTACTTGTTTGAACATGCTTCTACTTGAAAAAATGAATAATCTTTTAGTAATTTTTTTTTAAATTTTTTTTTTTTTTTTTTTTTTAAAACTAACTATTTAGCATATTTTTTCAACTTCTAAATTTAAAATAAAAATAAATAGAAGTATCATGTAGCTTACGCTACACGCTACAGAGGAATGCATGTTATGCAACATGCTACCACTATTTAAAACACTGATTGGTGCTACTCCTAAGTTCCCTCAAATGCATTCATTCCTATTTCTATCCTCGTCTTGCCATTCATCCATCTCAACATCCTCATTTCCACTACATTTAACCTATGGACATGTTATTCCTTGACCGTCTAATATTTTGTCCCATAAAGCATGGTTGGTCTTATAGTTGAGTTGGATTTGAGAAGAAATCAGTAGAAAGAGTGGAAGGGAAGGTGTAGAAAGAGAGGAGAAAAAGGATGGTTAGGGCAATGGGTTGTCTATCCACCTCTACACAACTCTCATATTATTTATAAATATGTACATATGGCGCTCTAGAAGAGCATACTAAGCATATACACACATGCACTCAAATAAAGACAGTTCATAGTTACATATATTTCTCAATATTGCCCCTCAAGTTGGAGCATAGATATCAATCATGGCCAACTTGTCCACTAGATGCTGCAAGGGATCTCGAGCAAGGGATTTAATGAACAGATCAGCTAACTGCTCCCTGGAATGAATAAATGGAGTCGCAATTTCTTTAACAACCACCTTTTCATGGATGAAGTGATAGTCTATCTCAAGATGTTTGGTGCGCTTATGAAACACATGATTATTGGCAATATGAATGACAACTTGATTGTCACAGTACAAAGGAATTAGATGAGAAGGAGGATAACCAAGCTCTTGTAACAAGGTGCGAAGTCACATAAGTTCAAACATCGCATGGGCCATTGCTCTATATTCAGCTTATGCAGTGGACCGAGCAACTACAAACTGCTTTTTACTCTTCTGGGTGACCAGATTGCCACCCACAAAGGTGCAATAGCCAGTTGTAGATTGGTGATCATGAAGACTACTGGCACAGTGGGCATTAGAGAAACCGGAGAGATAAAGATGACCATATCACTGAAATTGTAAGCCTCGACTAGGAGCCAATTTAAGATAATGGAGGATCCGATACACAACAGAAAGATGGGATGTACGAGGTGCATGCATAAATTGACTGATGACACCTATTACAAACGAGACGTCAAGGTCGTGTAATAGTCTAATAAATCATGCGTCCAACTAAGTTACGATCAATGTTCAAAATATCGGTATCGTGCTATGTATCGCACCCTTGGGATACAGATACGTATTGGTTATTGCACGGGATCAGTGTTCGAGTTGTTGACGAAATGGCAATATTATCGCCGATAATATCGGTGTCGCTAGTCTAGCGATACCGAAACCCCTTTTTTCGTTTCTCTTTAGATTATCGACGAAATATTGGAGATAGAGGCGAAAATCTTGTATTATTGTCGACAATATCGAGATTATCGCACTGTAGCTACCAACCAACTACCCATAAATCCAATAAATAGGTAAGAAAACCCCTCTTTCAAAAAATCGGAAAAAATATCGGAACTGGGAAGATCTCCTACCCGTTGATCGGAACTCGGAGCTCGGAAGAATGCCTCGATCAACAACGCCAGTTGCAGACATTCCGTTCGGATTTGCAGGTAAGAAAATCCCCCTTTCTTCGACAACAACCCTCTTTCAAAAACCCCCTTTATTCGACGACAATCCCTCTTCCACGAAATTTTAGGTTTTTTTTTTTTTTAAGAAAAACCTTCTAGCCCAGAAGATTTATACGGAAGCCTCGAGCGCATGATGCGGTTTGGCTAGTGACTGGCTAGTCGCAAGTGCTATGTGGGCCCCGCCATGATCTATTTGTTTTATCAACACCGTCCATTCATTTTTAAACATCATTTTAATCGTTTATCCCATAAATGAGATTCATCAGAATCTCAGTTGGACCACACCATGGGAAAACAATAATGAATGAACGTCTACCATTAAAAACCTCCTAGGGCCCACTATAACGTTTATTTGACATATAACCAGTAGATTAGGTCATACGGACCTGGATGAAGGCAAAACACAAATATCAGCTTGATCCAAAACTGTTGTAGCCCCAGGAAGTTTTTAATGGTGAGAGTTCAATCAACGTTGTGTGGTCCACTTGAGATTTTGATCCGCTTCATTTTTGGGTTCTTAGCATAAAATTATCTGTAAAATAGATTAGACGGCATAGATGATACACATACATCATGTTTGAGGTCCACGGAGCACCGACCACTAGCCATTGGCTAGTCGCAAAGAGTATCCATTCCGTTTGAGGGAGCGGATTGCGTAGTGAGTAACTCCTACGCCTAGTGAAATTGAGTAAACTCTTTGAGGCCCATGATGATTTATTTATTTTATCCACTCCATCCATACATTTTTACAGATAATTTTAGGCCTTAAGGCAAAAAATGAGGCATATCCAATGTTCAAATGGACCACACCACAAGAAACAGTTGAATTGAAAGTCTACCGTTGAAAAATACTTGGAGGGACACAAAAGTTTTGGATCCAGCTTATATTTGTGTTTTCCCTTCATCCATGTCCGTATGATCTTATGAACAAGTTGGATGAAATATAAACATCACTGTGGGGCCTAAAAAGGTTTCAACTGTGGAAATCATTATCCTCACTGTTTACAGTGGTATGATCTACTTAATCTTTGGATATGAATCAACTTTGGGCTCAACCCCTTAAATTAGATGGAAAAATGGATGGACGGCGTGGATAGACCACATACATTCAGGGTGGGCCCAAATGAGTGGTCATTGAATGTTTAAACGGTGGTCACTGAATCTCCACTATTTCTTCTCCTGCAGTTGCCTTGAGTTTTGGGTCCACATGATTTTTTGTCTGATGTCCTAAAATGATCTAAAAAAACGGCTAGACGAGGTGGATTTTTTTAGAAACATCATGGTGGGCCCCACATAGCATCCCAGCGCAGGAAAGAAATCCCCGTCCGGACGTGGATTAGCTGTTGACCAATGTTGTCAAATCGCATATGCGATCCCGTGCGATTGCATATGCGTGTGCGCATATGCGATCGCATAATCGCATATGCCGTCGCATATTTTTTTATTTTTCACATTTTTTCAAAAAAATTCAAAAAAAATTAGAAAAATCAGAAAAAATTAAAAAAAAAATAGAAAAATCATAATAAATTATTATATGTGACATATGTCATTGGGACATGAAATACCAGTGTTTTAAATAGCGGTAGCGTGTTGCGTAGCGTTCAACCCTCTGTAGCGTGTAGCGAAATAGCGTAGCGTGTAGCGTTAGCTACACAATATACGCTACACAATACTTCTATTTTTAAATTAAATATATATATATATATATATATATATGATATATATATATATTAAATAGTAAGAAAAAAGCAAAATATTTTGGCATTTTGAGTTAGCAATTACAGTCCATAATTTAATTGGTAAATTTTAAGTTAATACATGTCTTGTGTACAATTTTTTAAGCGCCCGAATTAGGTAGACTCATATTGTGAAGTGTAGCACATGAGTGTCAAAGTTTTTTGGACGCCACTCGTGATGAATGTGTTATATCCACACCGTCCATCCATTTTGCCAAATAATTTTAGGGCATGAGCCCAAAAATGAGGCAGATCCAAAGCTCAGGTGGACCGCACCATAAGAAACAATAATAATCAAACGATTATCATTAAAAATTTATCGGGGCTACAAAAGTTTTAGATCAAGCTGACATGTGCGTTTTCCCTTCATCCACGTTAGTGTGACCCTATTAACAGGTTAGATGGAAAATAAACGTTACAGTGGACCCTAAGAAATTTTTAATGGTGAGCATTTTATAACCACTGTTTCCTATGCTGTGGTCCACCTGAGATTTGGATCTTACTAATTTTTTGAATCATAACCTAAAATGATGTGGCAAAATGGATGGACGGCATGGATAAAATACATACAGCATGATGGGGCCCATGTGGCACGTGTACATTTTATTAAATTGTGCAAGGTGCTGCGTACCGTGGGTACTAGTCCATTCATTTAATGCAAGCAAGTCGTGTGGGTCCGATCATGAAGTATGTGTTATATCTAAACCGTCCATTCATTTGAAGAACTCGTCTTAAGGCTTGACACAAAAAATAATATAGATCTAATTATCAAGTGGACCACACTGCAAAAAGCAGTGGGGGATTGAACGTCTACCATTGAAACCCTTATTGGGATCACAGAACTTTTGGATTAATATGAAATTTATTTTTCCTCTTCATTCAGGTCTTTTTGACCTTTTGAACAGATTGGATGAAAAATAAACGTTAGGGTGGGCCTACGAATTTTTTAACGGTGAAAAATCATCATCTCGCTGCTATTTTTGGTGTGGTCCAGACGATCTTTGGATACGATTCATTTTTTGGCTAATGCTCTAAAATGATATTTAAAAATTGATGAACGGTGTAGATATAATAAATACATAGCTGTGGGGCCCATGTAACTTTGATCTCCTTTGAACCGTTCGTACAACTCGGAGCTCGAGGAGTGTCAGCGCTCGTCTTAGCATGACACGTATCTCCAGCAGCAGTCAAACCGCGTCCGATAAAAAAAAAAAAAAAAACGGGAGAGGGAAACCGAAAAGAAAAAGAGGGAAAGAAGAGAGAGAGAGAGAGAGAGAGAGAGAGAGAGAGAGAGAGAGAGAGAGAGAGAGAGGAGGAGGAGGAGGAGGCCCTAAGCCGCAACCAGAGAGAGAGAGAGGAGGAGGGCCTGCCGCACCTGAGAGAGAGGAGGCAGGAGGCCTTGTCACACAAGAAGAAGAAGAAAGAAGAAGAAGAAGAAGAAGAAGAAAAGAAAAGAAATAAAATAAAAAGGTATTTTTTTTTTTCATTTTTTAACGCTATTTTAAGCGCTACGTAGCGTTTTTTGTATGCTGCGCTAGCTACGCTACCACGCTATTTAATACACTGTGAAATACATTTAATTTAAGTAAAAAATAAAAATAAAATAAAACCAACCAATTACATACATATGAAGTTATGAACAATGATACATTTACAAATTAGTTAACTTGATAACTTCTTAAATCTTAACTAACATTTTACATTTAAATTTAAGTTATTTAACTAACGTTTTGTTGATACTTGATTACTTGATAATTGATATTGTTATTGTCTTTTTGATAACTTGATATCAAGTTATCAAGTATCAAGTATCAACAATCAACAACATCAACATCAAGTCATCACTCATCAACACACTTAGACTTATGAGTTATGACTTATGACTTATGAGACAAGAAGAAGTATTAAACAAAATTAAGAAGTTATGTATGTATTTATTATTTTATTTATCTAATCAATAATCATTATTCATTATTCATAATTTCATATACATTGATCTATCATCCATTGTGGCACATCATCACCAGGTCTGCCACTACCACCACCATTATCATCATCATCAGTCGAGTCATCTCCTTCTTCCACATACACTTCTTCTTCTTCCGTTTCTTCATCATCTGTACGTACTAATACTTCATCAACATCCAATGGTGGATGATCTTCTTCAGCTTGATCATCATTATCACCTTGTCCTTCTTCAATCTCCTTAATCTTATCAACGGGTTGATGGCTACTACTCGCCCCTCGGCTCCCCCCCGTCCTTCGTCTTCGAGTGGTACTACTACTACCTTCACCAGGCGTTGATCCATATGCGGCATCTTCAACTTGTCAGGTTCTCTCCAGCAAATACTGGGTCCTCCGTCTCTACGAGCCACTCGTTATCTACATCCAACTCATCTAAGCAGATAAGTTCAAAGAAACCGGGCTTTTCTTTCCTACTTTGGAATCGTTCTTGCAATTTTTGGTTGTATTGAACGAAAACCAAGTTGTTGAGCTTTTTTTGCTCAAGGCGATTCCTTTTCTTGGAATGAATCTGTAAGAAAGAAAGCGCATTTGGCATTAGCTATTTAGGTAATTAAAGTTTACAAAAAAACAATTAGTAAACTGTAAACAGTAAACACTAAACAGTCTCTAAACTTACCGCCTCGAACGTGCTCCAATTGCGCTCGCAACCACTGGCAGAACATGTGAGTCTAAGAATCTTTATAGCCAGCTTCTTTAGAGCTGGATCCTTCCTATTCGGGTCCACTCCATAGGCAGCCCACCAATCAGCGGAGAAAAACAGTTTAAGTATAGGTTAGAGTTTTAGTCTCTTAGAGACACTTTGTAGAAAAAAATCTTGTAAGAGTTTACTTCAGTACACTACTAACATTCATTCATAGAAGTACTTACTGGGTAATTTCATTGTCCGATGTCTTATTACGATATCCCTTGAGAACATCCCTTCACTTTTTATGTAGAAGTCCAGCAAACTTGAGATCTTGTCCTGTTCTCCTCTATCTGGAATCATTCTTTCCAAGACATCAATAAATCCAACCATATGCACAGTTAGTGCTTCTGCTGGATCAACAAAAGCGAATAAACAGGCTGGGTTAAGGATGTAAGCAGCCAAATATAATGGGGATGACATTTGGATGCCCCATCTTTTATAATTTCTAAAATTGGCCTGTAATCACGATCTCTGTAGTTAAAATGGTCCATGATCTTATTTTTCGCCTTCTCCATCGCATCATATATGTAGCCCATTGCGGGCTTCTCATCCCCGTCCACCAATCGCAATACAGTAACTAAGGGCTCGGATGATTTTAGCACCTTTACCACTTGAGTCCAAAAACTTTGAGAAAGAATTGTTTGTTGAACCCGTTTCTCTTCAGCCTTCCTTGACCAAGGCCGCCCACTTGTAAAATCGACCGACACTACAAAGCTTCTAAGTTCTGATTTCTTTGCATGTAGCCTTTGTAGTGTTAAAACGGCTGTAGCGAAACGGGTGACTGCTGGACGTAGCAAGTTACCCCTAATGTGTTTTCTCATTCGACTAAGAAGAAGGACGTGTTTGTACATAAAAACCGTGATTCTTCTAGCCCTTACAATCACATTTAAAAATAATCTACCTATATCTTCTAACATGAGATCAATACAATGGGCCGCACAGGGAGTCCAAAATAAACGTCGCCTCTTCTCCATAAGAAGACGATCGACCATTACATACGAGGCTGCGTTATCTGTAATTACTTGTACAACGTAGTCCTCACCTATTTCTTCAACTACACTATCTAGTAAGTTAACAAATATTCTCCTGTGTGTGAATGGCCCGACTCATCCACCGACTTCAAGAACATTGTCCCAGCTGGACAATTTACCAAGAAGTTAATGAGAGATCGACCGGATCTATCGGTCCATCCATCGCCCATTAGTGTACAACCATATATTTTCCATGATTCCCTATATTCAGCTATAAAGGATTGTGTATATTCAATTTCAGTTCTAAGGCATGTCTCTCTCATTTCATGATATGAAGGAGGTTTAAGCCCAGGTCCAAATTGACCTATAGCCTCAATCATTACTTTGAAGCTTTTCGATTTAACGGCGTTGAAAGCAACGCCGGTTTGGTGAAGCCACTTAGCAATATATTGAATTGTGGTTTTCCTATCTTTTTGTTTATACCGGTTCTCTAAAGTTGTTTGAGCCGGCCCTTTCCCTCTACCCCTTTGGTCGACCACATCCTCGGGGTGTGGTCTACACCATCTATCTAAGGGTGTATGCCCTCGGGTTCTTGTCGATGGTTGTACTTGTGGTCTAGACCGACCTGTCGAAGTAGGGGGAGTGGGACTAGCTTGAGCTTCATCGACATCTACTATATTTATATCTTCATATGCATCTTGTTCCATATATTCCTCTTGACGTAGGGCACTATCGTATTTCTTTCTTGATTGTTTTTCCATATACTCCACGATCTCCCTTCGGATTTCTGGAGTAATCTTGTCACATGCTTTTGCATTTGACCTGGGTAAATGTGCAAGGTGTTCCACCGGAACTCACAAATCCACATAAATCACATACTATGTGAGTCTTTTCGGTAGCACTACGGTAGTGCCCATACTTCCAACCCGGGTCATTCGACTTGGGCCTCAAAGAGGAAGATTGGGAAGAAGACATTATGATGGTGGATGGTGGTGTGGTGTGTGTATTAGCACTAAAAAGTAACTAGCTAAGCTAGCTATTAAGTATTAACTAGAAACTAGAAAGTAAACTACAAATAAAAAGAAAACTAGAACTTGGGAGTTGGGACTTAGGGTTAGGGGAGGGAGAGAGAGAGAGAGAGAGAGAGAGAGAGAGAGAGAGAGTTACATACACTTACACACACACACTTACACAGAAACTAGAAAGAGAGAGAGAGAGAGAGAGAGAGAGAGAGAGAGAGAGAGAGAGAGAGAGAGAGAGAGTTACACACACTTACACACACACTTACACACTTACACTTGTACTAGAAACTAGAGAGGGAGAAGAAGAGGGAGAGAGAGAGAGAGAGAGAGTTGAGTTACACACTTACACTTGAAGAAAGGGAGAAGAAGAGGGAAAAGAAAATGAGAAAAAGAGAGAGTTGTTAGTTGTTACACACTTACACTTGTAGAAAGAGAAGGGGAGAGAGAGAGAGAGAGAGAGAGAGAGAGAGAGAGAGAGAGATTTACACAAATAAAATTAAAATTACAACTTTCAACTTCCAAAATTCCAAATTCTTGTCTAAGTTGTCTACTTGTCTTCTCTTGAATCTCTTCTTCACATTTGTCTCTTCACTTGAGTATTGTATTTGTTCTTGAATACAACTTACACTTGTATTTGTAAGTTGTAAGTTGTAACTTACTAACTTGTAACTTCAAACTTCAAACTTTTAAGTTGCTATTTGCTAACAACTAACAAAGTAAAATGAATCAATTAACATTTAACAAACAAAATAATTTTAAAAAAATGATAGAAAGAAGTTGTTAGAAACTTAGAAATTACTAATTAGAATTAGAAACTTAGAAATTAGAATAGAAGTTAGAAGTTAGAAGAACTTGTGGAATGTGGATGGAGATTGGAGAGTGAGGAGTCTCTTGACTCTTGTCTTGAATCTTGATTCTTGAACAATGAATATGGATTGGTGGATTCTTGATTCTTGATTCTTGATTCTTGTAAGTTGTAACCCTTCCTTGATTCTTGATTCTTGAATGTTGATTGTTGAAAGAAAAGAAAAGAAATATGGAAAATTGGAAATGGAATTGGATGGAGAGGAGTGGATGTATGTAACTTGTAAGACTCTTAGAATGTATAATGTATTATTTATGTAAGATTGTAAGAATGAGAGAAATAGAGAATAGAGAGAGAGAGAGAGAGAGTTTGAGGTTTTTTTGCATTTAGGAATGCTTAGAATGTATTTTTATAGAGAAAAAATCCGGATTAAAAAAAAAAAAGGGTCAAAAAACGGTCAGAAATCTGACCGTTAGCCAATATGCGATCGCATATGTAGTCATATGCTGGCTCAAGTGGCACATGCGATCGCATACTGGCCAGATCGCATATGCCACGGCCGCATATGCGATCGGCCGAGCATTATGTGAATATGCGATCGCATATTCGCATATGCGATCACATTTGACAACGTTGCTGCTGACAGGTTGAGTAGCGAGACTCGCTACCGAGGTGACGTCACCAAGTTCTGTAGGCCCCACCATGATGCATGTGTTGTATCCTCACAGTCCATCTATTTTTCTAGACCATTTTAGGGTATGAGACCAAAAATGAAGTATATCCCAATCTCAAGTGGACCACGTTACAGGAAACAGCGTTGAATGAACGTAGACTATTAAAAACTTTTTGGGGCCATAAAAGTATTGGATCAAGCTAATCTTTGATTTTTCCCTTCATCTTGGTCTGTATGACCTAATCAACGGGTTGGATGTCAAATAAACAGTATGGTGGGCCTTAGGAGGATTTTAATGGTGGATATCCAATCACTGTTGTTTTCATGTGGCGTGGTCCATTAGAGATTTGGATCTGACTCATTCTTTACCTCATACACTAAAATGATATCTTCAAATGGTTGGACGGTATGGATACGAAACATAAACCATGGTGGGCCCACAGAACTGCTCGACGTCACTTCAGTAGCAAGTCTCGCTACTCAACCTGTGATAGCTAATCCGCGTTCCTACAGAAGCGGGTACGTACGTGTCGTGTGAGGACGTGAATTGCGTACTGAGTAAATTATGTGGGGTCCACCGTGATTTACATATTTTATCCACTCTGTCCATCCATTTTAACAGATAATTTGAGGGCTTTAGCCAAAAAACTTAGTATATCCAAATCTCAAGTGGACCTCACTACGGGAAACAGTGTGAATTGAAATTATACCGTCTAAAATTCCATTGGGGCCACAAAAGTTCTGGATCAATCTGTTATTTGTGTTTTTCCTTCATCCATGTCTTTGAGATCTTATGAACGGGTTGGATGACAAATAAACATCATTGTAGGCCCTACCAAGGTTTCAACGGTGGAAATCATTATTACCACTATTTCCTGTGGTGTGGTCCACTTGGCTAGAAATGTGTATTTTTTTGAATTCATTTACTTTTGCATGTCTTAATTATTGTAAGCTTGCATTTGTATTATATAAACTCTTTATTTACTATTCGAGTGATTTCTTACGACAATGCATGCCTTTTAGCTCCCATTAAATGGAAACTTATTATTTAATGAATTCTTTTTGCAATTTTTTCATTCCCGAATATGTAAATATGTGTATTTAGGCATGTCCTGAAGTTTCATTGAAAAATTCCATCATTTTCTCCATGTTTCCCCATTTTTCCTTGCATTTCTGGTTATTGGTGATATTATCGGCGATAACGATATTATATCTTTATCTCAGACCAGCGAAACTTGTAGCGATACCGACAACTCGAACACTGCATAGGATATATCGTTTGTATCGCATAATTTATCGCACTTTTTGGGAAACATTGGTAAAACAGTTGAATTTTTCAATGAAACTTAAGGGATTGTTAAAAAAGACCTTAATACACACTTTTAAGTCATAACATCTCAAAAAAATGTCCACATAATAAGTTTCCTTTGTATTGGGTCATAAGTTATGCGATGTTTAACTAAACTAATGCAACTATATTTAAATTGAATGTATAACATTTATAAATGTATCAAAGACATGTATGAAAACACAACCATTTCATTGAAAAGCAAAAGAAGTAAAATTTGAAAAATATACTAGCTGTGGCTTAGATCCACATAAAGTTGCGTTGTGGCTCGTAATCATCGTCTCCATTTCGACGTGCTGGGAATAGTATCCACGCCATGATGCAAAGGTCTTAAATACGCCCTCAATCCCTATTTACAGATCATTTTAGGATATGAAACCAAAAATGAGGCAGAACCAAGGCTTAAGTGGGCCTCAAAGTGGTGATTGAACGACCACCATTAAAAACTTCTTGAGAGTTGTAGAAGTTTCTGATCGAGCTGATATTTTTGTTTTCACTTCATCTAGGTCTATAAGACCTTATGGATGGGTTGATGGTAAAAAAGCATCACAGTGGCCCCTAGAAAGGTTTCAATGATGGGTGTCATTATCAATGCTACTTTCTTTGGTGTGGTCCACTAGATCTCTGGACTTGCTTCATTTTTTCGATCATGCGGCAAAATGATAGCGTAGATAAAACCCTTACATCATGGTGGACCCCACAGATGCCTGCCTAGACGGAGTATGGTGTGTGGGGTAAGACGCAACCCTTCTTCCGCGAAGAGGAGCTCAAGTTGCATGCACGATTCAAAGGCGATCAAAGTTAAATGGGCCCCATAATGATGTGTTTAATTTATCCACACCGTTCATCCATTTGGCGAGATCATTTTAGATGTTGATCCCAAAGATGAGTCATATCCAAAGCTCAAGTGTACCACACCACATATAGCAGTGATTCTCACCGTTAAAACATTCGTAGGGCCCATCATAACATTTATTTTCCATCCAATCTGTTCATAAGGTTACACAGACCTGGATGAAGAGGAAAAATAAATATCATATTGATCCGAAATTTCCGTGACCCCCAAAAGGGTTTCAATGGTAGACGTTCAATCTCCCACTGCTTTTTACAGTGTGGTCCACTTGATTTTTGGATATGTCTTATTTTTCAGTTCAAGCCTTACCATGAGCTCGTCAAGTGGACGGACGGTTTGGATATAACTCATAGCTCATGATGGGACCCATAGAGCTAAGTGACGTCAACACAGGTGGCATGTGGCATACGGACTTAGTACGGTAAGTGTACTGAGTAAACTCTGTGGGACCCACCTTGATTTATGTATTTTATCCACTCTCTCCATCCATTTTAATAGATACTTTTAGTTCTTTAGCCCATAAATGAAGCACATCCAAAGTTCAAGTGGACCACACCATAGGAAGTAGTATGAATTGAACGTCTACCGTTGAAAAATTCTTGGGTGCACAAAAGTTTTGGATTAAGCTGTTACTTGTTTTTTCCCTCCATCCATGTATTTGTGATCTTATGAACGGGTTGGATGACAAATAAACATCAATGTGGGCCCTAGGAAGGTTTCAATGGTGGAAATCATTATTCCCGCTCTTTCCTGTGGTATGGTACACTTGAGCTTTGGATATGATTCAATTTTGGGCTCAACCCCTCAAATGAGCTAGAAAAATGGATGGACGGAATGGATAAGCCACATACATTCAAGATGGCCAGTAGAGATTACTCAGTACCAATCGTGGTGCAGTACATGCTACACTAGCCAATCGGCTTTCTTCAAAAAGGCACGCAGAAAGCCTTTCGCACGGAGTTCGTGCATTGATGTGGTAGGTAGGGTCCACCTTGATGTTTGTGAATAATCCACCCCGTCCATCCGTTTCTCGATCTCATTTTAGGACATACGTCAAAAAATGAGGTGGATCCAAAAATCAAGTGGGCCATAAGAGAGGGAAAACTGGGGAAAGAGTTTTCTACCGTTGAAACCTTCGTGGGCTCCACCTTGATGTTTATATGCCATCCAACCCGTTTATAAGGTCATTCCCACGGGGATAAGTGAAAACACAAAACCTTTAAGCCTGGTACAAAACTTCTATGGCCTTCAAAATATTTCTACAGTGGTGACTGAATCCCTGTTGTTTCCTCTAGTGCAGCCCATTTGAGTTTTGTATCCCCTTCATTTTCTGGCGCGTGTCCTAAAATGATCTCGCAAAATGGATAGACGGAATGGATTTCTCACAAACATCAAGCTTGACCCCACCTATCATCCCAACAGCGCCGGTTATATACTGCGCGAATGGTCGAAGCCAATTTTATTTCTAGGAAGCAGCCAAGCAGCGAGAGGGTTTCGGGATTTTGAAACCCTAAATCCCCACAAATCCTGCACCCAATCTTAAATTTTTCTGTTTTTCTCTGATTTCAGAGAAAATTGGCATTCGAATGGCCCATCGGAAAGCTTGGGATTTTGATTTTTGATGCTCGAGAAGGAGATTAACTCACCTACAAACAGCGCGACGCTCTTATCGAATGGCCCACCAAGTGAAGCTTCCGATCAAAGGCAACTCCTTTTGAAGTACCAAATCCACCCTCTTGAAAGTTTTTTACTCCTTTTTTCTCCGATTTTGCTGAATTTTTACGATGTTTGAGTAAAGCATTATCTACGAAAAAATCACGATAGAAATAATATCGCACGATTTTTAGCCGATATTTAGCGATATATAGATCGATACCAGCTATTTCTTGATTTTTTTTTTTTCACCTAAATATCTTTCGGATGGTTTCGTATCGCTAGACCGCGATGCTGATAATATTGGCCGATAGTATCAATATTGCGAACACTAGTTACGATACATGTCAGGTTAAGATAAGAGTTCGCCATCATCAAGACTAAGTTTCTAATCAACATCCATAGTGGCAACAGGTCAACACCCAAGCATACCAGTCTCAGACAAGAGATCGAAGGCATATTTCCATTGCGATTCTAGACTTGGATCTAGCTACTTCAATACCAAGAAAGTAGTGAAGTGTACTCAAATCTTTAATAGCAAACTGTATTTGAAGAAAGGATTTGAGAGTAGTAATACCCTTGGTGTCATCACCGGCTAAGACAATATCATCTACACAGACCAGTAAAACCATAATCCCCTTAGCACGACGACAGATGAAGAGATAGTGATCAGAATGGTTGTGAACAAAGCCGAAGTTCTACAGTGTTCGGCTAAATTTGTCAAACCAGGCTCGGGGTGGTTGCTTAAGACCATAGATAGCCTTTTTTAGGCAACAAACCTAATGTGAGCTATTGGTTAGGGAGAATCTTGGTGGTTGATCCACATACACTTCCTTAGCAAGGTCACCATGAAGAAATATGTTCTTCACATCTAGCAGGAATAATGGCCAAGATAGATTTGTAGCTAATGAGATGATCACACATAAGCTCGGCCATAGGGGAGAAGGTTTCGAAGTAATCCACTACATCATTTAAGTGTAGCCCTTGGCGACTAATGGAGCTTTATACCGGGCATTTGATCCATCTGGAAGTTACTTAATAGCCCATCGGCACCCAATTGTCTGGTTACCCTTAGGTAAGGGAAATAGCTCCCATGTATCATTCTGTTCAAGAGCCTACATTTCTTCCATCGAGGTAGCAAAGGCCCTGAATATAGGAGACAAACATTGAAAGGAAGCGTAATAATGGATAGGATGGTGAGTACACGAGCTACTAGATTTGTGTAAAGCAATAAGGAGATCATCAAAAGATGAATGAATAGTACCTGGATCTCCATCGGAAGTGGATGGAATGATGAAAGGCTGATTAGTTAAGGAATTCTTTTGTCGTTGGGACACATGTAATGGCTTGATATGTTCAGAAAGATGTGAGTCTTCATTAAGAAAGATAACTGGAAGATGTATAGGTGGATTTAACACAGTCCCCCCCCCCCCCCCGATTGGTAAAATAATTGTGTAACGAGTGCCCTTCAGATGAGAAGTATGGAACATCCTCAAAGAAAGTGACATCCATTGACACATATTTCTTGCGAGTCAGGGGGTTATAACATTTTTACCCCTTCTGGGACCATGAATATCATAGAAAGATACATTTTTTAGATCAATGGCTTAATTTGTCATTACTGCCATCAAGTTTATGAACAAAACAAGTTCATCTAAAAACTCTAGGAAACAAGGGAAAAGCTTTATCATGAGGATGTAGAAGTTCAAAGGAGGACTTATTGTGTAAAATCCTAGAAGGAATGCAATTAATAAGAAAGACAACAATAAGTAGAGCATTATCCCAAAAGCATTTCGAAACATTCATACCAAGGAGGAGCGCACGTGTAACTTCTAGAAGGTGACGATTCTTGCTTTCGGCAATTCCATTTTGTTGAGGGGTTCTTAGACAAGAAGTTTGAGACAAAATATCATGATCCTGCAAAAATGTCAAGAGAGCCTTCGACATATATTTACCCCCATTGTTAGAACTAAGAACTTTAATCGAGCATTGAAATTGATTAACGACTTCACTTTAAAAGGCCTAGAATATATCAAAAACTTTATGTTTGAATTTCATAAGATAAATCCATGTCATGCGAGAATGATCATCAATGAAAGATACGAATAATTTGTAACTTAGAATCAAGTCAACATGCCCAGGGCCCATAACATTAGAGTGAACCAATTCAAAAGGTCTAGACTTCCTCGCAATTGAGCTAGGAGGTAACATAGTTCTATGATGCTTAGAAAACTCACATGTAGCACAACATAATAGTTTAATAGTAGAAATAGAAGGGAAAATCAGTCTCAGTCTTGGTTTACTTGTAGAAATAGAAGGGAAAATAAGTCTCAGTCTTGATAAAGATGGATGCCCTAAACGGCAATGGCATCTCGACACGGATTCTCTATTTAATGACAAAGCACTGATAGGACTAGCAGGGGTATCATCAAGGAAGTAAATCTTGCTACATTCATTGCCCCCACCAATCGTCCGCTTCGTCTGGATATCTTGAAATACACAATGAGAAGGAAAAAATGTTATGGAACAATGCCATGATTTAGTAAGAGAACTAGCAAACACCATATTCAATAGAAAGGAAGAAACATGAAGAACAAATGAGAGTTCTTAGCTGACACGACACCCACCATATAAGCACTTACCCATGAAGGGTGACCAACAATATCCCAGCATCAATCAATGGTATGGTTAGTTCCACCACAATGAGAGCAAATGCGGGAAAATCCATTACGACCACGTCCACGGCCACTAAAAATGCGGTTACCACAACCACCTCTGTCAGGGACTCGACCTCTGGATCTATTACCATAACTAGGAGTATGGCTAGAATTTGAAGCCCAAGAAGTAGAGCTCCAAAAGGTGATTACCAGCTATGAATGCAGATCTATCATCAACATGAGTGACAGGTGCAGCCGAGAATGGATCAGTAACTCTCCAAACAAGAGAGTAGCCAATTGACAAAGAGGGGAAGAGCTCCATAGCTATGATCTAGCAACGAGTACTCTGACATTCTGAATTGAGTCTAAAGAGAAACAACATGATTCGACTCTCCTCACTTTGTCGTCGGATGAGTTCATGATCTTGACTACAATTAGATGGGAGAGGATGGTACATATCTAGCTCATCCCACATACCACGTAAGACAATAAAGTACTCCTTCAGGCTTCTAGATTCTTGTTGAAACTTAGATATGTCTGAAATCAACTTGTACACCCTAGGTATATTACAATATTCAGAATACATGTCTCGGATAGTATCCCATATCTTCTTAGCCGACATTAAAAACATAACAAAATTGTTAATGGTGCTCTCCATACTGTTTAAAAGCCAAGCCATGACCTGGTAATTTTCTTTAGTCTAGGTTTTAAATCTTTCGTCAGTTGAATCTGGAGGATTATCCAAGATATAAGAAAGGCACTCCCTCTTAAAAAAAAAAAAAAAGCTTGACGAATTGGGCCCATTGCAAGTAATTGTTTCCATTTAACTTGACAGGTATGATCAACAATGTGTGAGCATCGGAGCACCCCGTAAGGGCTCCGATAGAAAGCTTATCTTCCATACTTGGTCGAAAGAAGAGATGGAGAATGACCAGATATATATAAACCACATGAAGAATCCAAATCACACCAAAATGGCAAATACACCCAACTTTTAATGTATAGCCAACAGCCCACACAGCCTGAAAATCAAAACTTCCACATACCAAACCCAAAAATTAGAGGAAGAATCATAAACATGCCTAAAAGGGTGCTAACACCAACCCCCAGCTGAGTTCACACAAAAAAGGAGGGAAATGGCAAAAACGCCATAACTGTACCCCAATCTTCCCCAAAAACCATGGAAAAATCAATCCCCATGCAAAAACTCCCCCCCCCCCCCCCCCCACCCACACACACACACACACACAATCTTCCTTAGAAAAACTCATCTGATTGAAAGAAATCATAGAAAAACTCGAAATGGACCATTTCGAAAAAATACCTTGGGGGCTTCGAAACTCACCTTGATCTCGGGAAAAAAAAATTCCATAAAAATCACTATAATCCTTCTAAAATCAAGATCTACTAAACCATACACTTCATTTGCTACATGATCGTACGGATAGTACAAAAGCTTACGTCAGCTGTACAGAAGTTGACATCAGCAAGATGCGACAGCTACGAACAAAAGAGGCTAGCTGAATCCAAGCTCTGATACAAAGCTGAGTTAGATTTGAGAAGAAATCAGTAGGAAGAGTGGAAGGGAAGGTTTAGAAAGAGAGAAAAGAAGAAAAGGATTGTAAGGGCAATGGGTTGTGTATCCTCCTCTACACAACCCTCATATTATTTATAAATATGTACATGTGGTGCTTCAGAAGAGCATACAAAACATATACACACATGCACTCAAATAAAGACACAGTTCACAATTACATATATATCTCAATACTTATAACTATCCCTTATCTTCATTGGTATGCAGCGATCATAGAAACTCTAGTGGCACATCTCCAGTTCATCCACCTAGCTATACGTTCCCCTATACATGCAATTTTTCCTTTGCAATACCTAATTGTTCTGTATCGCATGCAATACATGTGTTGATAATGATATTGAAAACATTGGTTGTGTACCTGTATCATAATTTGATGGACTGAACCATCTTGCAAGACTGGTGGATGTTTGTTTCTGATAATAAATGTTGTCCTTTGTGCCTCTCTAATTATGCAGTTGCATGATAATAATCCATCTAGCAGGATTGCTCCGATCCCTCTGGCTGAGGAATCTTTCAACTCATTTCTTTACTGCTAAGTTTTTGGTGCCTTGATCAGCATCTTGGGAGCTTCGATAACAATACTGATCTTTCACACAGCGTGTGAGTTATAGCTGTTGAAAGGGAAGAAGTGAACTAGACGTGAAGTTTGAGGCCATGGCCCCTAGGCCTTGAATCCCACAAGAGCAAAGAAAGTCACATACCTTAACTGACATCCGCACTAAACTGACCTTCCGTTGTTACCTTTGATGCCAACGAAAGTAAGCTTGTTGTAATCTTGCATGAGAAAATTCCATGTATCAGAGGCTAATGAGCAATCATGCAATGGGAATTCCTAAAAGCCCAAACCAGCTAGCAGGATGGAATAAAAACTCATTAAAGTCGACTTGAAAGTTTAAACTCGCTGAGCCTACTAGATTGGTCATTGGTCAAGAGTCATACTCGAGCATGACGTCTATTGTGAGGTGGTTGAAAATGGGCGCGGCTTTGGTGGATCCCTGACTGTGGGGCCCAATATGATCTATGCGCATTACATCCTCACCTTCCATTCATTTTGACAGCTCATTTTAGGGCATGATCACAAAATGAAGCAGATCCAAATCTTAGGTGGATCACACCACAAGAAACAGTGGTGATTGAATACCCACAAATTCTTGGGGTCCACCGGAATGTTTATTTGCCATCCAACCTGTTGATAAGGTCACAAAGACCTGGATGAAGGGACCACACAAATATCAGCTTGATCCAAAACTTTTGTGGTCCACAGGAAATTTTTAATGGTTAATCACCACTCTTTCCTGTAGTGTGGTCCACCTGAGATTTGGATCTGCTTCATTTTTTGGATCATGCCCTAACATGAGCTGTCAAAACGGATGGACGGCGTGGATGTAAGACACATACATCACGATGGGCCCCACAATCAGGGATTCGCTGAAGCCGCACCCATTGAAAACTCATCTAAGTGGTCTTTTTAGGTTTCATTCCAGTAATTTGGACAGGTGAGAGCTTCTGTATATTTGTCCTCATCTATCAATTCCAGCATTTGCCTGTTGAATATCATATTCTTCTTAACAAACAACTTATCTACAGGAATATCATATGGATTGTATTGTGATGTTCATTATTTTGCTGTTTGTTACAAGTAAGGTTAATTTTATTAGCAAAAGAAAAGGAAAAACAAAGGGAAGCAATGATGAGGCATCTCACCAGTACAAAAGAGTAAGCCTTCCAAGGTTCACAAATCTCTGAGGGCATATTTGTATTGGAGGCATGCTTGGCGTGGGATTGAAAATCTCAATCACTATGTAATGATTGTTTCCCAAGGCACTATGGAAACATGGATTTCATTTTTTAGAGGTATTGTTTGGATAACAAGTAAAAATCTCATATTCTCACAATGGTCATTTCACATTTTGTATATGAGAATCCAAACAACAAGTCACAGTTATTTGCTGACTAGCAGTATCTGGACCCTAACTACCGAAGTGTCATTAATATTAGGCATCTTGCTGGGGGGAAAGCTACATCTAGTACCAGACCAATGATTCAAGCAATATGCTTCATGTCTTCTTCTTCTTCTTTCTCCTTCAAGTGTGGAAACTCTAGGACTTGAAGTAATAGGATTTATTCTCATAACAATAATAAAGTGAAATGTTCATGAAGGAAAAGAAAGTAGAGGATATGAGAGAGTACATGGTGGATATGGTTTTGGGAGAAGATATAAGATGGGGGATGTTATCCTTGATTTCTCTATGGCATATGATCTAGCTCTAGTAAACATATACTTAAAAAGAAAAAAAGAAAAAAAGAGAGAGATGAACATTAATTACTTTCAACAGTGGATCATGTATAAGCCAAATCGATTTCTTTTTACTTGGGAAACAAAACGATTAATATGTAAGGATCATGAGATTTACTAGGAGAGAGTGACTACACAACATAGGTAATGGTTATGGATGTTTGCATTGAGAGATGGAGGAAAGGGAGTGGAATTAATAGGTCTCCAAAAACTAGATGGTGGAATTTGAAAGGAGAAAAAACAAATGTTATTTATAAACGAATTGATGGAAGTAGGAAAGTGGAATGTCAAGGAAGGAATAAATTTTATGTTGTGGAATGACATGGTTGAATGCATTAGGAAAGTGACAAAAGATGTTTTAGGAGTATTTAGAGGGAAAAGCCAATCATATAAGGAAACTTGGTGGTGGAAAAAGTTATTCACGAGAAATGTTCATGTTTCAAAGCCTAGCAAGGGACTAGAAATTATGATAATTTTGAACAATTTAAAGATTGCTAGAGAGTGATAAGTGAGGCTAAACGTAAGGTGTGTGATGATCTTTACAAAAATGAGAGAGAGGAAGGGTCGGGACCTAGATGATCTTAGGTGCATTATGAGTGATACCGATGGGAACTGGTGAAAGACAATGAGATCAATGGAAGGTAGAGAAACTATTTTCATAACTTGTTAAATGACAACCACTTTGAGAGCACAAGGATAGAAGAAACCATAAACTTAAATGTTGTCAAAGACCATAGATACTTTCATAGGATTAGGATATCTTAAGCAAAAGAAGCTTTAAGAAAGATGGAACACGGAAGGCCTTGAACCAAATAGTTGACAAAGTTGTTTAACAAGATTGTAAGATCGAAGAAATTGCCGAATGAATGGAGGAAAAGTACCATGGTGCCTATTTATAATAATAAAGGAAACATACAAAGTTGCAAAACTATTGTGGGATTAAACTTATGAGCTATAGTATGGAATTTGGGAGAAAGCGATTGAGCATAGACTAAGGCATGGTACAAATGTATTAGAAAATTAATTTGGTTTCCTGCCTGGGAGGTCTACCACTGAAGTTATTTGCTACTAAGGCAACCAATGGAGATATATAGAGAGAGGAGGAAGGATCTCCACATGGTCTTTATTGACTTAGAGAAAGCATACGACAGGATCCCTAAAGAGTTAATTTGGTGGGTGTTGGTAAAGGAAGGACTTTCAAGAGGATATATTGACATGATTAAGGATATGAATGAGGGAACAGTAACCAATGCGAGGACCACTAGTGGAGAAAATTGAGTTCCCAATTACTGTAGGCTTGCACCACAGTCAACATTGAGACCATACCTTTTTTGCATTGGTAAGGAGGCATATGGGAGAAGAGATCCCATGGTGTATGTTGTTTGCAGATGACCTAGTTTGATTGACAATACGAGGGAGGTTATAAATGCAAAGCTTGGTGATGTAGGACATGGAAAATTAAATCTGACGTGTGAGATTTCAGGCTTAAAATCACCTTAGTTCATAAACAATTACATAAATTCCATATCCCACATAAAAAGTCCAAACTTTCAAGTAAAGGGGAATCTATGTGGGTCCAGGCCTACACAGGCTTGGACTGGACCAATAAAAATTATAAACCAAACGATGCTCAAAGGAAAATAGAAATCAGCCACACATGCATAACAAATAGTCCCTAATTTAAGGGATTCCCCAATCTCAATTCAAGGAACCCTAGGGTGAAAAAAGGGACAAATAAATTAGGGCTAATGCAAACTAAGGCTAAGGTTTAGGAAATAGGAATGAAAAGAGGAAAACCTGACCCGGAGAAAGCTCTTGCGTGCAGATGGTGGCCCGGGGCTGACACACGTGCATGGTGGGCTGGCCGCACGTGTGATGGAAGCCCGCCTCCCCAAAGTGATACCTAGGCCTTGGTCGGTCAGGGGAGACCTTCAATCCCTCCAAGTTTGACTACGATCCGACGTAAGGTCGAGGCTAGTGCTTTGCCGAAGTTTCAGCCCTCCTACACGTCCAGATTCTGGAAACTGGCTGTAGGGAGATGAATACCTACAAAATGTGGGAAATTCAAAGCAATAATGATGATAGAAGATGAGAGATATGGATGAAAGATGGTAGGGGCGGATGAGGATAGATGTGGCTTCGCACCACGGTAGTTAGCCCTTCGAAAAGAGAGGGCTTCGCACCCACTTTTGAATTTTTCCACGACTCACTAAGAGAGCAGAAAAATAAAGCAAGAATTTTTATTAAGCTTCAATGAATGAAAAGAACTACAAGGGGTGCCTATTTATAAGGAAAACCCCATACCTAAAAAACTCGCACCATGTGCGCAACCTATTACTTGGCGATGAAGTCAACTAAAATAAAAACCAAACAAAGAAATTTAAAGCGTTCACGATGTTTTAAATAATAACAATAAGCAAAATCTAAAATATGAAATCAATCCGACGAGTGGGCCACGATCATGAGATCCCATGATGGGCTTTTCTTGACTATCGGGCCTACCATTTTGAACCAAAACTTCGTCTTCTAGCTAGAAGACCCTCCCTGAATGTCGTCATCGAGTTAGATCGATGGTGGGGCTCTCCTTCTGCGTACGTGCGTAGGAGGTGGTGTGCGTGCGCGTATGCGCATGATGTCCCCATCAATTCTCCCCGGCTGCGAAGATTTCACCACTGACAAAATAAAACTCTTGAACCAATCCAGGATGTCAGGATTAAGCCTCTGAAGCTCCTCCTCAGTGAGCCACGTGTTGTCTGAAGCTGGGCATGACTTCCGTTTAACCAAGTACTTCTGAAACCCGCCGTCTGACGTTGAAACTATCCGATGGTCCGGGATATCCTCTATTTCCTCTGGATGTGTGAAGGTTAGGTATGGGAGGCAGAGGCTGGGAAGAAAGGTCAGGAAGAGTAGGTATGGGAGGTACAGGCTAGGAAAATGGGTCGGGACGGGTAGGTATGGGAGGTAGAGGCTGGGAAAATGGGTCGGGATGGGTAGGTATGAGAGGTAAAGGCTGAGAAAATGGGTCGGGAAGGGTAGGTATGGGAGGTAGAGGCTGGGAAAATGGGTCGGAAAGGGGCCATGGTTCATGGGATAAATATGAGGAATCAGGATGGGTGAGCGAAGGGCCGGACAAAGTATTAGTGGTCCCTTGAAAAGTAACTAGATCTTCCACATCGAATGTAAAACTAATTCTCATGGAAGGTGGAAAATCTACCTCATACACATTGAGACCGTTTCGTTTTATAATTTTGAAGGGTCCAGCGCTATGCATGTGTAACTTACGAACGGCCCCCAGAGCGTACCGCTCGGGCCTGATGTGGACCATCACAGAGTCCCCAATATTGAATTCTTTGAAACGTTTATATTGGATTGCAGAAAATTTGTAATGTTCATTACTAGTAGTGATCTTTCGCCTGATTTCTTGATGCCATGAATGAATGTGATGCGCAAAAGACTCTGCAGGCTCTGACGGCCTATGGGACAGTGACATGGGGACAAGATCAATACGTTTCTCAGGTCGATAACTAGTAATGACTTCATAAGGACTGAGACCTGTGGACTTATCGACAGAACTATTAAACGCAAACTCGGCTGTAGGTATTACGGTGTCCCATGTTCTGGTGTGCTCTATATCCCTCCTAGGGGGGAGACTCATTCGGTAGATCATCAGGAAAGACATCATGAAACTCATCCACTACTGGAATGACCTCAGTAGGTAACTCTACACTAGCCTTTGGTGTACTTTCTCTAGTCACGAAGCCGCACATGCTATATCCCTCAAAATAATGGTCTTGATGACCCTCATGGGGTGGGGGTACGAGTGCACGCCCATGACTGATTCCTTGGCCACCTCTATTCATTGATCTATCCTCCTGACTACCTGCTTAAGATTGGCCATCTTCCCTAATGGTGGGGTTTGTCCTGAGGGAGGCCTCTATTTGGTCAAGGCGTTGATCTATGTCTTGTTCCAAGCGCTTACCCCAAGACTCGATCTGCTGGGACAGCTTGTTTAGTGACTCTAGCAGTTGTTCCATGTTTAGTGTAGGGTGCTAGCCAAAACCATGACTCGTACGTGTGGGCGTACAACTTGCAACTCCACCTAAGGACTTTCTACGACGACTATATGGGACTAAATGATCCTATGAGACTCTATATGAGGGAAACTACACAGTGCTACTAAAATCCAGCAATATAGTTGTCAAAATAAAGGAATAACAGAAAGTTACAGCAATGTAAATTGCTAACTTTCTGCTAACAGAAATTTCAACAACTAATATCAGGGACCATGGACTCCTAAAAGCTACATATGATGAACTAAATGCATGATGGACTCAAACAAACTAACCTTAAACATGTAATGTATTCCCCCTATAAGAACCTTAAGCTCTGATACCAAATGTGATGTAGGACATGGAAAATTAAATATGATGTGTGAGATTTCAGGCTTAAAATCACCTTAGTTCATAAAAAATTACACAAATTCCATATCCCACATAAAAAGTCCAAACATTCAAGTAAAGGGGAATCTATGCGGGTCTAGGCCTACACAGGCTTAGACTGGACCAATAAAAATTATAAACCAAACAATACTCAAAGGGAAATAGAAATCAACCACACATGCATAGCAAACAGTCCCTAATTTAAGGGATTCCCCATTCTCAATTCAAGGAACCCTAGGGTGAAAAAAGAGGCAAATAAATTAGGGCTAATGCAAACTAAGGCTAATGTTTAGGAAATATGAATGAAAAGAAGAAAACCAGAGGAAAACCTGACCCGGAGAAAGCTCCTGCGTGCAGATGGTGGCCCGGGGCTGACGCACGTGCGTGGGTGGGCTGGCCGCACTTGTGATAGAAGCTCGCCTCCCCAAAGTAATACCTAGGCCTTGGTCGGCTAGGGGAGACCTCTAATCCCTCCAAGTTTGACGATGATCCGACGTAAAGTCGAGGCGTAGTGTTCCGCCGAAGTTTCAGCCCTCCTACAGGTCTAGATTCTGGAAACTGGTTGTAGGGGGATGAATAGCTGCAAAAGGTGGAAAATTCAAAGCAATAATGATGATAGAAAATGAGAGATATGGATGGAAGATGGTAGGGGCGGATGGGGATAGATGCGGCTTTGCACCACGGTAGTTAGCCCTTCGAAAATGGAGGACTTCGCACCCACTTTTGAATTCTTCCACAACTCACTAAGAGAGCAGAAAAATAAAGTAGGAATTTTCATTAAGCTTCAATGAATGAAAAAAACTACAAGGAGTGCCTATTTATAAGGAAAATCCTACACCCCAAAAACTCGCACCATGTGCACAACCTATTACTTGGCGATAAAGTAAACTAAAATAAAAACCAAACAAAGAAATCTAAAGCGTTCACGATGTTCTAAATAATAACAATAAGCAAAATCTAAAATATGAAATCAATCCGACAAGTGGGCCAAAATCATGAGATCCCATGATGGGCTTTTCTTGACTATCGGGCCCAACCTTTTGAACCAAAACTTAATCTTTTAGCTAGGAGGCCCTCCCTGGACGTCGTCATCGAGTCAGATCGATGGTGGGGCCCTCCTTCTGTGTACGTACGTGTGTAGGGGGTGGTGTGCGTGCGCGTGTGCGCATGATGTCCCCATCACTTGGTTTATGGAGGGATGCTTTAAAATCAGGAGTTAATATTAATTGGACTAAAATAGATTACATGGAGTGCAATTTTGGTAATAGCTGGAGTGAAAATGAGTAAGTAGTTAAAATTGTTAACAAAAAAAGTTTCCTAAAATGACCACTTTTGATACCTTGGGTTAATAATTCATGAGAGTGGAGAGATTGAGAAGGCTGTTGCTAATAGTATTCAAGCTAGGTGGAAAAAAATGGAGATGTGCCTCTGGAGTTTTATGTGATCATCATATACCACTCAAACTGAAAGGAAAATTTTATAGGATAGTTATAAGACCAGCCATGCTCTATGGCACTGAATGTTGGGAAGGAACAACATGTTCATAGGATGAGTGCAGCTGAAATGAGTATGCTGAGATGAATGAATGGCAAAGATGAGGAAGGGTAAAATTAAAGAGGAACCTATTCAATGTAACTTTAGGAGCAGTGCCAATAGATAACAAAATGAGTTAAAGTGAAATATGTCGAAATTTTTTGCGAATATTGCCGAATCGAAAATAAATGTCCGATAGCAAGTTGATCGGTTAATTCAATAAGAAATGGGAGCTAGCGCTTGATTTCGTTGGTACCATCCAACCGAATCCAATTCAATCGTTTACTCATTCAATGAGTGAATTTTCAAGTTCAACCAACCCTTTTTCAAAATCTCAAGTAGATGAATAAGAATCATGAGGAAGTGTTTCATTTTTCTATCATTATAGACAATCCCATCCATATTCTCTATGGAATTCGAACCTGAACTCTATTCATGATTCATTATTTCTATCTTATTGGCTGTTGTTCCTTATTTCAGGATATTGATTTCCACCTATTCTTGTTTTATACCTTTTCATGGATGAATTCTGCCTATTTTCACATCTAGGATTTACATATACAACATATATCACTGTCAAGAGTCAATTTCTTATTATTTAGATATTTAGATTAAAAAAAAGGGGGGGGGGGGGGTCACTTAGAAAACTTGCAAAACAGGGATTGGGTTGCGCCATACATATGAAAGAGTATACAATAATGATGTATTTGGATGTATTTGGCGAATCAAATACCATGATTTAATAACGAACCATTCTAATTAGTTGATAGTTGATAATATTAGTTGATAATTTTGTGAAAGATTCCTGTGAAAGGTTTCATTCACGCCTAATCCATGTCGAGTAGACCTTGTCGTTGTGAGAATTCTTAATTCATGAGTTGTAGGGAGGGACTTATGTCACCAAAAACAGAGACTAAAGCAAGTGTTGGATTCAAAGCTGGTGTTAAAGAGTACAAATTGACTTATTACTCCTGAATATGAAACCAAAGATACTGATATCTGGCAGCATTCCGAGTAACTCCTCAACCCGGAGTTCCACCTGAGGAAGCAGGGGCTGCGGTAGCTGCCGAATCTTCTACTGGTACATGGACAACTGTGTGGACCGATGGACTCCATGTGACCACAAACAATTTACCTCTCCTAGCATGTCTTCGTATTTGTCTTTCCTTTTTGCCCAAAATTCAAATAGACTAGAAACCAGCTAATAAAACTTGCCTTTGGGTTCCACTAC
Organism: Magnolia changhungtana; assembly: GCA_030180095.1. NCBI lineage: Eukaryota > Viridiplantae > Streptophyta > Magnoliopsida > Magnoliales > Magnoliaceae > Magnolia > Magnolia changhungtana. The sequence continues at coordinate 6,771,287 of JASAUF010000365.1, read as the reverse complement.
CCTTCAGGCCAGGCCAAAAAAAAAGAGAGCTAATTGAAGGAGGCGTGATTGAAGATAAATGAAAAGGGCCCAAAGATCCTTCCATAGGCAGCTTTAGTAAAGATACAATGTGAGAATAAATGGTTGACCAACTCTGCATCCTACCAACTGTTAGGGTTGTGTGCCCTAGAAGGCCAATGTGAAGCTTGTCCATGGACGTGTATCTTGACAATTGATATTGATGATATGGCCGTAGATCATGATGACCGTGGACGCCATAATTAATGTGGGTTTACCCTAAGCATGGGAAACCATGGGTCAAAAGAGAGAGGTTCCTCCATTGACCTTGGGAACTTAAGTTTGGGCATAACTCGTGTTCCATGGATCTTAGTACCCTGTTAGTCAGTCCATGACCACCACGCAGGTTTTACAATGAAGTTGTGGTTATTCTTATATGGTTATCCTATGCGAGGGGACCAATGACAAGTCGGGATGGAAGGTCTCCACCATTGGGCTCAACATCAAGTCAGTGCCTTTGCCCCACCCCACATAGGAGTGCAAGTAATTCATGAAGATCTTGTTATTGGACCTGTTGGATACTTACATTGGAAGATCATTTAAGTCCCATCATGCCTGGACTAGATCGATTTGTGTATGTGACAGCTTTGACTAATCCTTAGACCAGAGGACATATGGTGACTTCAAGTTACTAGTGTAATGTGTTGCCTCGCCTTAACGAAGTCAACTGCAGTGCCTTATATGTTGGTGCGGTTGGGTGCATGCATTAGGATACAATTGAGGTCCATATGATCCAACAAGGGGATTCACTAGTTACCTAGGAACACTTTATGGATTAGATCTTGTTGATCAGACCATCCATCAAGTAGTTTTTAAATTAGGCCCGTCATTCAAAAGGTTTTAAGGCTTTATTAATTGTTTTAAACTGTTGATCTTTTGTTTTAACCATTCAAAATGGTTTAATCAGACTTAATGGTATTCCAATGGTTGAGATCTTGTGGTCTGTTACATGATTTGCATTGGAATTGAATAGAGGCTGGATGACCATGATCAGTGGAGGGATTTGTTCAATTTGGGTACATGGATAAGGCATGATCATAGGCTCTAGATGTGGTTGGGTTCCTATTTGCTTCAGATCTTAATATAGCTTCTTCTTCTTTTTTTTCTTTTTTTTCTTTTTTTTTTCCTGACTTGGTATTTCAACTCCCTCGCCTGGGTCGTGCTGCTATTGATATGATTGTTGTCAGCAGGTGCCAGTTGCTGCTGCTGTATATTATGAAGACATGTATGTAAACTTCAAACTAGCCATGGAGACATCTGCTGAGATTGCAGGGCTCAGGCTGTGGGTAACGAATGAGTTCATGCATTCTGGGTTGCGTGACGGAGGAGGTCAAGTTTTGGATCAGCTGCTGGGTATGCTCAAAGGAAGGAAGCCATTGTTTTAATGGTGTGCCAGTGTACTCATTTTCTCTATCTGATCGTCTCCTGACATCGTCAATCTCTTCCCTGTTACAGTTATAATTCACATTTCATTGGGGAACTAGTTCAAGATAATCTTTTAGAGTCTGGGTCTTATTCTTCATTAGAAAACATGTATCTTGCTGATATGCAGGATTTCACGAATCTGGGCCCTGTGGTTTGGTGATCCAAACAGTTGATCTGATGGATACTAATGTAGACGAGGTACACCCACCAATTCTCATAGGTTGACCTTCAAATATGACACGAAAAGAAGACAACAAGACAGCCACAAGATTTTCAGGGTGCGGGCAAGCTATCAGGTCAATGATTTACATTGCCACATCCATGGGGATGCTTGCATGTGAACAGAATTATACATTTTCTGAAGAGCAGGACCCTTGGCCCTAGCTACCATCTTCTTAGTATTATGATATATTGGATCTCTCTTCGTTTCAAGTTCATTTACTGGCAATTACTGTGGTTGAACTTGATTGCTTTTGCCAACTTAAACGAAGGAACACCTAGCATCTTGAAGCCACATAGTTGTGTGCAAGTCCGAACATCAGGTGTATCTGCTGCATGGATCCCTTGGTCCACCTGATGATGGTAACAGTATGATCTTCGGCCTCGAGTCCTGACCTGATTCATAACTTGGACGTGGCACAAGTAGTTCTGTATATAAGAGCAGCTACAGGCGGGTGTAGAACTAGCAACACTTTGTTTTTCATTAGTAACTCCAAACCTAAAGCTGCTTGTGTTCGGGTGCTTGAATTTGGTGTCGAGTTCTTCACATCTTTGACTAATGGTGGTATCTCAGTCTTCATACGTGTCCAATGCTTTGGTGTTATTGTGGATGGATTACAAACTGAGAAGTCAATGTGATTGGATGATTCAAGCCACAGCTTTTGACAGTTGAACATGGTACTATCAACCACTGCCATTTTAATAATGAATGGTGCTAACACAATTGGGACTGTTTTATTTATGGAAAATTTAACAAAAACCCACCTAGGTATATTTTCATTCCTGTCTAGAATAGCGCCTACTATGGGGTATCTTTATTTTGAATCAGATTTTCTATATCTCCATTTTTAACCATCTTAAAAGATTAACAAGGTGCCTTATATTGCTTCTCAAAGTATTTTTATAAGATACTTGTAGACAGGCTGTTGGATTTAGGTCATGTTTCAACGATCCAAACTATTTTTATGATGGGCCTCATGTGGATGAGTAATGCTCAAAAATTACTCTTGTATCGAAAATTTTAATCCTTCGATCATTTAACACTTCATTTGAATATGGAGGACCTCAATTAACTTTTGTTTTGTGAGCCATTTAACCGGAGTTCAAAATCTTCTGCCTTGAAGATTTTTCTGGCAGCCACCATCAGCTCTGATCTCGTCAGATCAATGGTTGGGTTGCCAAACATGACCCGGATCCTATGTTTATAATCCTGACATAACTTAAGCGCAGTACATGGAAAATGTTTGATTATAGACTGTCGAGGGTTGCTAAGTCTGCAGCTTTCTTTAGATCCAAGTAGTTCATCAAGTGGGTCCCATTTTCTAGATGGTGAGAACCATTATTTTAACCGTAGAGTAAAGAAGATCAGCTGTAAAAAAAAAAGTCACATGGACCACACCAATGGGAACAATGTAAAATTGTTTGCAAAACCTTTTCAGCTTCACACTGTGTGGCCCGAGTTATTTATCATGGTGATACAGCACATAGCAACGCACATGCAAAAACCTATGGTCAGCATTACATTCCCACTGTTCCATGTGGTGTGACTAATCTGAGATATAGATCTAGCGATTCTTTTTTACTTTTATTTTAATAATCTCAGGAACTAATATCGAGTGATGGCCCTGATGAACGGAGTGGGGTTTAAACTTGAAACATGGTCGGCCCGCAGACTGAAGGCATTTCATGGGGTGTGTAAAACTAGCGCTGTTGAGGACTCTGATCCCTTGCACCCTTTCTCTATCACTTCTTCCACGTGTGTAGCACTTGCCATACCCCTAGTGATGTTGGACCGGCATCGCACAATCTTTTATGGTGAGGGTTTTTTTTTTTTGACAAAAACACGTATGAGTTTTCAGGTTCTCTGCTGGGAATTCTTTTGGTAATTTTCCCCTTTTATTAGTGTTATTTACTTATGTCTTGATTCTATCCATCTATGAACAATGCTCCCGACTTTGGACAATTTAGATTTAGGTAGATGCCATGCGGTTGGTGGGCCATTGCCATTCAGACAAGTCCTGGGTTTCCCTTCTATCTAGTACGGGCCATGGTTGCGGTGATCCAGACGTGGCCACCAAAACAGAGATGCAGCAACAGCCTGCAATCGGGTCCAAGATTGGTTCCTAGGATCATTAAATCTAGGAGGCTTTTAAGCATTTGTCCATTTGCAGTGGACGCACCAGACCAGGAACCAGTATTAGTGAGCTGTGGAGAAACTGAAAACCCGACTATGCTATCAGAGAGCCTCAAGTGAAGGAACCTTTAATTCCTTCGGCATATTTATCAACAAGCCCAAGCCAAGAGAAGCAAATTGCCAGCCTCCGTTTGACTGATGCGGTATAATACAATGGTCAGGCTGAGCGTGGGATTTCAGTTTGTAATAGCTGAGACCGGTGTTTTAACTTTTAAATATTGACAATATCAGCCGATATATCCCACGACATATCTTATATCCCACCTGTGTGATACGAAACGCATGGGTAGTGCGATATATCCCACATGTTCGATCTGGTGAGCATTTCAAATTTTGATCTTTTTTCATGTTTTGCATAACAAATCATGGATTGAGAACTTCAATTTTGAGATTTTGAAGAGATGGGCCGAATTGCAGAAAATTGAAAAAAATAAAATTTCTCAATTTCTCACAAATCATTTGCAATCTGTCTGAACATAAAATTAAACATGTATGTAAGATCTAGTGATTCTTCTTTTGCTTTTGAATGCATTGCTTGTTTTTTCACACGTCTTCTTACATTTATAAATAACATGAATATACTTGCATCATTTCAGTTAGATGGTGCATAGATTAGGACCCATACAAAGAAATCCTCTAATATGTAATTGTTTTTTGTAATGTTTTAATTTATAAGTGTATTGATGTCTTTTTTAACAATCACTGATTTTATTGAAAATATTGACTAATTTTCCAATGTTACCCCATGTTTCCAACAACAGCGATACATTACATGATACGACCAATATATCCCATGCGATAACCAATACGTATCCGTATCCCAAGAATGCGATACATAACGCAAAACCGATATTTCAAACACTGGCCAGGACCATGGTTTAGTAATTCAAACAGTTGATAAATGGGCCTCATTTCTTATGGTCTGTTAACCCAAAATGCCCCAGATTGGAAAAACCAAAGCTATAGCATATTGAGAACTGATCACACAGGAAGGTAACCACTACGTCATACCGGACCTTTACCACCAACTTGCCATTTAGCCCATCGAAATGGCAGACCAAAAATCAGATGGTTGCACTCATCAGGTGGCCCTTGACACAACATACAGGTGTGGACAACCAAGGAGCATTTAGTCTGACCATAGACTAAGGGGTGACCTTCATGATGGGGCCTACCATTTTCATGGTATTGAAAATATAGTTGGCAAATAAAATTGCGGCTTGAATCCACTGCTCAGTTCATTCCAGAATGAAAGAAAAGGTGCCACAGTCTGATGGTGGTCCTCACAGGTCCTGGGAATTCGGTAAAGAGGAAAACATTGGCAGCTGAAAACAAGGGTCCAATAATTAACGCTCTTCAAATAGGATGACTGCAGCATAATTTAATTCACATTTAGACCTGTTTAAATGAGGCAACGTAACCACCTCTTGAAGGAGGATGTTGCAGCAAGCAAAAGGCATTCCATGTAAAACAAACTTGTTCCCTCACCTCTTACAAATACAAGAATGGATGATCCGCCCAGCTCTAGTGCAAAGGATTTCAATTCAAATGCCCATACCAGTCCTAGTACAAAGGATTTCCAATACCCAGAAGCACTTGCACGTTTTTCTTCCTCTCTTTTTTTTTTGGAAGATTGTGCATGTTTCTCTTATTCTCTTCCTTAAGAAAACCAGAGGTTGCTGGTTACCATCATGGTAAGAAATATCAACTGTACATGGGAAGCGCTCCATCTGAAAACAAAGAAAATTGTAATCCAGAACCATGTCAGCTTTTTGTGAACTGGAGCAATCACTTCACCTTTTGTCATCAGTATTCCACACACTGAATCTGTAACTTACAAATTCTGTAGTACTTTGGCACCAATAGTTATCCAGCACAAGAAAAGCTACAATTGGAAAGTGCCCAACTCCTGACGATGCCGTGTAAGCACTACTTTCCTTTCACCCACCCATACTAACCGATAAGAGAGGTCGAGATTATGGATCAAGAGTTTCAAACTGTCTGCATCACCAAATTCCCTTGTTTTCTCCTGCAATAGAGATCCAAAGATGATTCTCAATAATAGAATGACAAATCTGTCACTGAAATCTTAGTTTCATCAAACGCATTGAAACTTCTATGCACAAAACAATAGTTGGTGATCTGGAGTACATGGAAAAGAAATAACAGTTTTGTATTTCTGATCAATCTCAAAGGAGTACATGGACAAAAACCACAAACAGCAGCGGTCAACTAAAACTTTTCAATATAGGTAAGTTCCTACCGACATACAGTATTTGAATTGATAACAGTATAAGAGAACTGGGAAAAAATAACTTAATTTTTATGAATGGCAAAAAATTATCTTTACCAGTGGCAACACTTGGAAGACAGGGTAGGGACTTAGATCACGTTAGATGCATTATTATAAGCAATGACCAAAGGGTATTGGTTAAGGACGATGAGATCAGTGAGAGGTGGAGAAGCTATTTCCAGAACTTATTAAATGACAACCACTATAAGATAGAAGGAATCATTATCTCAAATGAGGTTGGAGCCCATGGATACTTTTGTAGGATTAGGATATCTGAAGTGAAAGGAGCTTTGATAAAGATGAAATTAGGAAAGGCCCTTAGACCTGATGGTTTGTATGCCGATAGAGGTTAGGAAGTGCAAAGGAGATCTTGATTTATTCTGGTTGACAAAGTTGTCTAACAAGATCGTAAGATCGAAGAAAATGCCAGACCAATGGAGGAAAAGCACCACAGTGCCTATTTACCAAAATAAAGGGGAGAGAGAGAGAGAGAGAGAGAGAGAAGAGAGAGAGAGAGAGAGAGAGAGAGCTGCATTAAATATCGTGGGATTGAACTTAATGAGTCATACTATGGAACTTTGGGAGAGAGATCGAGCAAATATTAAGGCATAATACGAATGTATCAGAAAATCATATTAGATTCATGCTAGGAAGCTCGACCATGGAGGCTATTTTCCGCCTTAGCCAACTGACGGAGAAATACATGAAGAGGAGAAAGGATCTCTACATTGTCTTTATTAACTTAGAGAAACATATGATAGGGTTCAGTGGTAGACAGGTTCTGTTTCAACAGTGAAATCATGGGATTGAGCACCCATGTGGTGTGCATGTGTAGATGGGTGGGTAGGTGGTGCAGGTGTGTATTTAAAATAAAATTTAAAAAAAAAAAAAAAAACCAGTGAGCATATGATAGGGCCACTACAGAGTTAATCTAGTGGGTGTTAGGATATATGTACATGATTGAGAATATGTGTGAGTGATGACAAATGTGAGGACTACGAGTGGAGAGAAGTGAATTTCCAATTACTGTAGACTGGTGCCAAGGATCGGCATTGAAACTGTATATTTTTGCATTGTTATAGTTGAATTAACGAGGCATTTATAGGAAGAAGTCCCGTGGTGTCTACTGTTTGCTGATGACATGTTTTAATTGACAAGATGCGGGAGGGAGTAAACCCACTGCTAGAACTATGGACGTATGCCTTAAAATCCAAAGTTTTCAACATAAGACAAACTAAAACATAAATTGATGCAAGACATAGAAAATTAAATATGATATGCAAGATTTTCAGGCTTTAAATCATACTAATTCCAAACAATCCAGATTAATTCCACATCTTACACAAAAGCTCAAACATTCAAGTAAGGGGGAATCTGCACGGGTCCAGGCCTACACAGGTTAGGGCTGGATCTGTTAAAATTATAAACCAAACGATGCTCAAAGATAAGCAGTAATCATCCACACATGCACAGCAATCAGTCCCTAATCCAAGGGATTCACCAATTTCAATTCAAGGAACCCTATGGTGAAAAAAGGGGCAAATAAATTAAGGATAATGCAATCTAGGGTTAGGGTTTATAAAAAACTGGTATGAGAGGGTAAAATAAGAAGAAAACCTGAACCAAAAGACAGTTCCCGTGCGCGGACAACAACAATGGCCCAGATGCACGTGTGTGTGATCACGACCGCACGTGTGTGGGGCTCACTATTCAGAAAAAGGTCACCTTGGCCCTGGTCGGCCAGGGATGGACTCCAAAACCCCTAAATCTCAGCTCGATCCGATGCACGGTTTGTGCGTGGTGCTCCGCCAAAGTTTCAGCCCTCCTGCAGGGCCAGATTCTGGAAATCTGCTGTAGAGAGAAAAACGGCTGCAACTATTGATGGATTTGCAGATGGAATGCTTGTAGGAGGAGAAATATGGATGGAAGAAGGTGAGGAGAAAGTGGGGGCGAATCGGGATAGATGTAGCTTCGCACCACGGTAGTTAGCCCTTCGAAGAAGGGAGGGCTTCACACCCAATTAGGTTTTCATAACTTAGAAAGGAGCAGGAAAACGCAACAATTTTTATTTATCTTCATTGAATAAAAAAAACTACAAGGGGTGCCTATTTATAAGAAAACCTCATACCCCAAAACTCGCGTCATGTGCGCAACCTATTACTTGGCGATGAAGTAAATTAAAATTAAAATCAATCAAAGAAATCTAAAACGTTCATAATGTTATAAATAATATAAATAAGTAAAACCTAAAATATGAACTTAATCCGACTAGTGGGCCCCGATCATGAGATCCCATGATGGGTTTTACTTGATTATCAGGCCCACTCTAACAAACCAAAACTCCGTTTTCTAACTAGGAGGCCCTCCCTGGACGTCGTCATCGAGCCAGATCGACGGTGGGGCTCTCCCTCTCCTTCCGTACGTGCGTAGGGGGCGGCGTGCGTGCGCGTGATGTCCCCATCATAAATAGAATGCAATTTTAGTAACACTAGAAGTGGAAATTAGTCGAGATGAATTAGTTTAAGTTTGTTAACCAGGAAATACCCCAAAATGACCATTTTCAATATGTTGGATCAAGAATTCAGAAAAGCCAAGAGATTGAGGAGGATGCTACACAAAGAAATAGAGTTAGTGGATGAAGTGGAGATGTCCACACTATTTCTTGCTCTTCCATGAGACTAGATTTCCTCCTACTAATCTAAAATATGCAGTAAGGGATCATCTATTTGCTAAGGAATATACCCGGTTTGCATTTGAATATCCTGTGACCCGAAGATGACCATTCTGTTTTTACAAAATTCCTTGAATTGGCGTTCCTCCCAGGTAACCCAAAATTTGAATAACTAGTTTTATGTGAGGTACTCTTGGAGAACTCATAAATTGGCTCACTACTGTTACCGCATAGGATTTGTTTGGTAGAGTAATAGTTGAGTAAATAAGCTTTCAAACCAATCTGTTGTATCTCCCTGGATCCTCCACTACATCTCCTTGATTACTTACAAGATTATGAGTAGGATCCATTGGATTGTCAACTAGCTTGGTCTCAAGAAGACCTATCTCCATATGTAAATCCAGAACATGTTTTCATTGAGATAGATTAACTCCTCCTTTAGATCCGGCTACTTCTATAGCAAGGAAGTATTGAAGATAACCTAGCTCTTTTGTGAGAAAATCCTGTTAAAGATAACTTATTTAGTTCTTCAATCCCCATGTTGTCATTTTCAGTAACAGCAAAATCATCAACATATACTACAAGCACAACGAGACCTAAGATACCCTTCCATAAATTTTTATTTAAAAAAAAAAAAAAAAAAAAAAGAAGATCAGCGTGATCTTGAACAAAGCCACAATTTAATATAACCTTGCTGAACTTGTCAAACCATGCATGTGGAGGTTGTTTTAACTCATATATTGTCTTTCGCAAATTACACACTTTGTTAAGACTCCCCCTGAGCAACAAATTCAGGAGGTTGCTCCATATAAACTTCATTTGTAAGATCACCATGAAGGAAGCCATTTTTTTACATCAAGTTCAAAGAGAAGTCAGCCATGATCAACGGCTACAGACGGTATACGCCGAATGGACTTCAACTTGGCCACAGGAGAGAAGGTTTCTGATGCAGGACAATCAACCACTTGCTCTAAAAGCTCGAACTGTTAGAGTATGGCGAATTAATCCTTTTTATCTCATAGCCCAGGCCCCACATCGCATGAGTTAGGACCACGGCCAAACCCCCTTCGTGGGCCCCATATCACATGGGCCGCCTGTCAAATAACCATTCACTCCAAAAGTTAAGCTGTCAGAGTGTGGTGTATCAATGTATATCAAGGGACTTTATCACTTCAACACCCCCCGCACGTGCGGGGTGAGAACTCCACACGGGAACATACTGACAAGGGTGGAGGGACGCTCACACCATAAATAGGCAGGGCTTGATTTCTCGGTCCCTGAGCAGGACTTGATTTTCCTGGTCCCCCGTGGGAGAATAATATTTTAGCGAGGCATATTTGCTACTCTCGAGATTCGAACATAGGACCTTCCGCTCTGATACCATGTCAAACAACCATTCACTCCAAAAGCTTAAGCTGTCAAAGTGTGGTGTATCAATGTATATCAAGGGACTTTATCACTTCAACACCGCCCACCTCGAGTGTGTCCCCGCATCTCACGGGCTACCCCGATTGAGCCCAGTGTGAAATGCGCATTAATCACCCCCGGTGAGGAGTCTCGAACACGAGATCTCTCCCGTGGGCCCCAAATCACATGGGTCACCCACCTTGAGTGTGTCCCCGCATCCCACGGGCTACCCCACTCGAGCCCGGTGTGAAAATGCCTCTGCATTAGTTTCAGTGTAATCACCACCAAGTGCTTGAGTATATCCCTTAACGACTAGCCGAGCCTTCAACTGTTCAACTATATAGTCAGGATAAAACTAGATTATGTAAACACATTTGCAATACATAGCACGTTTACCAGCCAGAAGTGATAAGTTCCCAAGTGTCATTCTGATGAAGTGCATCAATCGCTTCTTCCATAGCCTGTTTCCACCCCTTATGTAACAAAACTTCCCCATATGACTAGGGAACAAAGCGAGAAGAAAAGAACAGGGCAAAGTTGTCAAAATTTGGAAATAAGTAATGAAAGGCATATTTGGAGATGGGATTAGTACATGTATGCTTACCTTTTCTTAGGGAAATAGAATATCAAATGTATCTAGAGAACTGACTAGACCACAAGGCTCTAAAGAAGATATATTAGATGACACGTCATGATCGATTGTACCATTTGTCTGTTTTTGTCAAAATTACACATTCAACGGAGGCTCTAGTGGGAATGAAGAGGTAGTTGATGATGGAGGTTGGATGTCTTCGTTGACCACAATAGGTATAGGAACAATTTATGATCAAGAGATTTACTATCTTTTGAAAAGAACGGGATAGACTAAAGGAAAGGTAACATTTGCACATACAAATTGTTTTTGAAATGATGGACTATAACAACCAATAACCCCTTGTGTGCCAGAATATCCAAGAAAAAATACATTTAACTGCTCAAGGATCAAACTTGGACAAATCTAACTGATGGACAAAACAAACACATCTAAAAACATTAATAGGTAGAGCAAGCAACAGAATATCTAGGAACAAAACTTGATGAGGTGATTAACCATTTAAAACATATGAGGGCATCTGATTTATCGAAAAATAGGTTGGGAGTATTGCATCACTCCAAAAACTCTTAGAAACATTCATGTGAATAAAGAGAGCACCAATTACCACAGGAAGGTGAAGATTTTTTTGTTCTAGAACCTTGTTTGGTTATGGGGTGTGTGCACATGATATCTGATGTAGGATTCTTATATATATAAATATATATATATATATATATATATATATATATAAATATATATATATATATATATATATATATATCTAACTTAAAAGCTTGGGGCATGTACTCATCGGCATTATTAGACCAAAACATAGACACTCCCAAATTAAATTGATTTTGCACATCCAACACAATGCACACATCACCTTAGACAGAAGAATCAGCCCACATGTCCACTATTTCCAACTGCCTTAGTCACAAACACAACATACAACATGGGCAAACAGCCCACATGTTTGCAACGATCACATGTGAGGTTATATCATTCAAGAAGTCGATGCCTTCATTCCACCACATGCGGATCATTACGAAAGGCCCGGTAGACAAAAGAAACCCTAGGTTTCTTAAGAAATTTTCAGCACAAGCAAAATAAAAGACACTAAAGGATAAAAGAAAAGAAGAAATAAGAAGATTTGGAGGAGGAGAAGGATCAGAAATGATGAAGCTCTAATAGCATGTAAAATATTGGAAAGAAAGATGGAATAGAGAAGAGAATGGACTGAAGTTAGGGTCCACAGATCCCCCCCCCCCCCCCCCCAAATTTATGAATGTTTCGTAATTACAAAAATACCATTAAACGAAATCAAAAATCCCCCAATGACCTAGACCATTCATTAGCACTTTCTATTCATTTTCTTTGTACTTCCCTTCCATTTGAACCTCAAGAAGAATAGCCTAAATTTGCTAGTTAGCTTGTACCAATTAGCAACTCGCAAGGGTTCACACAAACTTTTTAGCTATGGAAATGGCTTTTTAAAACAAGAAGGATCTTTCAGATTGAGTGGCTGCCATAATAAAAGAAAAGTCATGCGCAAGTTTTCATGAAGCATGATTGGAGAAGCAACTTGACCAATTAAACCATTGGCTGCTATTTGTTGCAACTTTGAGTTAACAGCTTTGATCCCACCTTATCTAACTAGAAAGGAAAACATAAGGCCAAGATAATCCTAACGAAATAGATGTGGATTAAAATGCATAACAAGAATGAGGTAGATATCAATTCTTCTTCTTCTTTTTCCCTTTTTTTCTTCTGCCTTTTCTTTTCTTTCCTCTTTCTTTTTTTTATAGAAAAGCAAATTAAAGGCCAAATCAAAGACACAAATTTGCAAACGTGAGGAAATAAACTGATTGCGTATGCAATTTCGAAACACAAACTCGTGATCGTGGATAAGTCTTTTTTTAACACAAAGCGAACTATGCAACACAGACATCTCATGATCATCTTCCAAATATTGCTGGGATAAACACACTTGTTGAACAATGATTTTTAAAAAAATTATTATATAAGCTGTACAGACATGGCAGCATGTCAGGTTTCACATTGCAACCATTACTGACAAATGTGTCCTTGTCTAACTTGCCTAACTTACATAGTATGCAGATAAAAAAGAACTTTCACTATAAGCAAATAATAGAATGGCTAGTATAATTACCGGTGAAACGTCTGGACTATCATGTGCTATTATGCTTGCCATTATGCTTGACCGAGAAGAATTGGGTGAAAATCCTTCCCATGGAGGAACAAAAATCAGTTTCGTGCATTGAACAGGAACAATATTTCTGCTGAGCTTCTCCCACCATCCGGTTCCCAGTGACCACCACCTAATCATCAATCCATGCTCAGAGAAAGCGACTAGACCCTGCAATTAGAAGATAATTGATTAGAATAACTTTTGGAAAATCTAGGTTAACACATCTGATGCACATCCTAGTTTTCCTGGCAATGAACCTGCATGATTACTTTAAGACTTGAACTAATTCAATGGTATGCATAAAAGGTAATGTTAGTGGGAGGTTGACTATGCTAGCAGGAATATGGTGTCTTTGGCGAGAAAGGAACGATCGGTGTTTCAGAAATAGAAAAAGGTCAGCTGTAATCATTTTTAGTAGGGCCAAATTCAAGGTTATGGAATGGGCTTCGGCTTCAAATGTTGTGAGCCATTTTCCACTTTCTTGGCGGTTGTTGTAATTGTGTTGTACATTTGTATGTTACACTTTTGGCCTTTTTAATAATATTGTCAATGTTCAAAAAAAAAGTAATGTTAGTGTTGTGTGCCCTGCAAAACCAATGTGTCAATCTCAACCATTCATTTGATGATCTTGACTGTAGATCACGATGACCATAGTTCCTGTGTGAACATGTCATTAGTGCCATGACCAGTATATGGGTATATCTTAAATCGTATATGTATACAAGGAAAGGAATTCCTCTGGTTGTTCTTGGGAACTTGAGATTGGGCACAACAACCGCTAGTCAAGGGAGATTTGTGTTCCATGGATCTCAATACCATGTTATTTCATGATTGCCTAGTAGGTGGTAGGACAAACATGTGGTTGCTATTATATGTTTTCATCCTGTGTGAGGTAACCGATGACGAATTGGAATGAAAGGTCTCCACCATTAGGCTTGACAACAAATTGGTGTGCTTGCTTCCTTGCATAGGATGCTTGGGAATTGGATTGTGGTATTAGACTTGTTGGACACTTGCATTGGAAGATCAATTCAAGCCTCTAGACTAGAAGACCCATCATGCTTGGACTATGATCAACTTATGTATGTACTAGTTTTGACTAATCCTTAGACCTGAGGATGTATGGGGAGTTCAAGTTCCTGATGTAATGTGATTTGGCTCGTCTTACAAAGTTAATTGTAGTGGCTTAAATATTCATGTCGTTGGGTTCATACAATATGATACAGTTGGGGTCCATATGATTCAATCAGGGATACATTGGTCTACTTGGGACACTCTTATGGCTAAGATCTGGTAAATCAAATCATCTATCAAGTAGTTTTTCACTCGTACCAATACCTCAAAAGCCTTTAAATGGTTTATGAACGTTTTAAATCGTTGATCATTTTGTTTTAACCATTAAGACTTTTTTTTTACACATGCACTCACATCCCACACACACCCACGCACTCACACCACAGTGGTTTTTCACCACAATGGGTACTCAAACCCATGACCTTGTGTTGAAACTCATTCGAGTCTACCACTAAGGCACGAGTAAGGACCCATTAACCATAAATGTTTTTCATCACACTTAATGGTAATTCCAATGGTTGAGACATTGTGGTCCATCATTTGATTTGCATGGGAATTGGACTAAGGATGGACGGCCATGTTCAATGGAGGGATAAAGTCAATTTGGGTATGGTTAGGTAGGATTACAGAAAGTAGATGTGGTGAGCCATACTAGTCTCTCCTTGAAAGCTTGACTCCTCGTAATTAAGATCATACCCCAAAGGGAGTACAAAAGGGGAGAGAGAGAGAGAGAGAGAGAGAGGGAGAGAGCCTAGGACATCCGTACTCCCTAGGGCATCACTAGATATATATATATATATATATAGAGAGAGAGAGAGAGAGAGAAACTTCTTTCCCTCCTTCCCTACGTCCACCCGCCCAAACGTATTGGGTCCACTGTGTGTGTCTAAGTGGGTGGCTCTAGCCCTGCTCTTGGGTTTACGTGTTGGCTCTCCTCTCCTCATCTGAGATAAATTTAGGAGAAAACCTTCTACTTTGAAGGTATGGCATCAGCATTCTAACTGTTTTCAACAGTGGCGATCAAAAGGCATCTCTAGACCTGAAATCTTTGATTTTAGTTTTCTGTAGAAAGTTGATAATATCTAAATGGTGATCCTTGGGCTTAATCAACTAATCCGAACCTTTGAATTTTATTTTTTAACATTTCCAAAACTCTAACAGGTAATAACTAGAACGTATCTTTTTAAAAAAATAATAATAATAATAACTAGAACGTATCTTTTTTTAAAAATAATAATAATAATAATAACTAGAACGTATCTCTCAAACAAAAATGAATAAATAAAAATAAAAATAGAACGTGATGGTATTACTTGTTTAAAATACAAAAATGTACACGTAGAAAGTAGGAGCTTCAAACAGAGACTCCTAGCTAAGTTAATTGTCACCAGATGGAGGAGAGGATTTAACAAGAAGGGATGCTCTTTGGAAAAGCCTTAGCAATTGAAATCTGGAAGGTCCGCCTAAACAATGGGAAAGTGTTGTGAAAAGAGTATGCTAAAAATTTCCACACATCAGAAGTTCAAGACAGACCAACATACATAGGTGAAAGTTTGGGGTACATGCACTCTCAAAGTGATGCATTTTGTTGGTGATGAGGACATCAAAGGACTTACTCGGGTGTACCAAAGGCGGAGACAACCACCCACATTAGCGCAACTTTCTTTGTGGATGGGAGACGAGTTCCAGATGAGGCCCGCCAGGCCATTTTGAAGACCCCACATGCATTAGATGTGCATCAGGAAGACCCCACTTTGGGATGATGCATGTGGGCTACTTAAAATACCATTTTATGTGGGCTACTTAAAATACCATTTTAGTCATAAGATTTCTATTTTGTGTCGATCCGACCGTTGGATCTTGTCGATCATGCCATTGGGCCACCAAATCTTCCTAATTTGGGCCCCCTGTACTCTGATCTTGTTTTCTTTATATTTTTTGTTATTTTTAGGATTTATTTTATGGTTGAGATTGATAATAAATGTTTTAGTTTTCTTATTTTGGATGATGGACCACTTCACTTGAGTGAGTGGCATAGTTGTAATTATGCTAAATTTTTAATTATAAAACCACAGGGGAGGGGGAGTTCCAACCCTAGTGGTGTTATTAAGAAGG
Source organism: Magnolia changhungtana (assembly GCA_030180095.1). Taxonomy (NCBI): domain Eukaryota; kingdom Viridiplantae; phylum Streptophyta; class Magnoliopsida; order Magnoliales; family Magnoliaceae; genus Magnolia; species Magnolia changhungtana. Next base: position 6,755,046 of record JASAUF010000365.1, on the reverse strand, counting down.
GAAAAAAAATAAAATCCGAGAAGCTCTCTTGTGTGAAGGAATTTTCCAACTTGTGTTTTAGGGTTTGTGAGAAACCCTCCCTTCCAATTGAATTGTGAAAGAGTAAAAGCTTGTTTGGTGGTGAATTCCCCAAGGTACGTCATTCCTCTTCCTCTTCTTCGAAAGGTATTCTTCTTCTTACATCCTTCCTCTCACTTCTTCCAAAGGTATTCTTCTTATTCTTCTTCTCTTGTCTTCTTCTTTTCCTTTCCATTACAATCTTTTAAACCCTAGATCCTTTGAATCCCTAAAAACCCCGTTCTTAAATTTTCATCCATGAATCCAAACCCTAATCAAAATCTGAATTTTTTTTTTTTTTATTTTTGTGAAACTTTTCCAAAACCAGAATTTTGCTTGCATCAATATATATCCACATGGTTATTGCACTACCAACGCTAGATTAGAGATCCCTACTTCCAAGTGGCCACTCTTGAACTATTTTATATTTTCATGCAAAGTGTATATGAAAACCTAGGATCTTCATGTTATAAATCTGAATTTCCGAATCTGTTATGAGCATCTGCTTGATTTTACATGATTGATTGCTGAAATTAATGGGTAATTGATCTCTCATCTTGCATCCTAGGATAGTTTCCATCATCCTACATCAGTTGGGTGGCCACAGGTAACAAATTATCACATTTAACAATCTGAAAAGGAGAAATTGCCCCCCGCAAAATATGTGCTTCATGTGTCATAATGAGGAAGGATCAATAGATCATCTCTTCCTTCATTGCATTGCAGCCTCCTCCATATGGTCTTTTTTTCTTCCAACTTTTGGAAATAGATTGGGTCCAACCCAACTTGGGGTTGAATCTCATGGACATTTGGGGGTGGCGGGCCTTCAAGCCTGGAGGAAAATTTCCATGGAGGATGCTACCTCTAGCCAGTATGTAGAGTATATGGAAGGAAAGAAAGAAATTGTAGGATATCTACGTCTAAGCAATCAAGTTTATTCGAAGTTATCAAGAAAGCATAAGGATCAATGGTCAATTGGTGGTCATATTGCCAGAATTTAATGGATTTCAAAACCTGGCCTCCTTCGTAATTGCAAAGTAGTTGTCCAAAAGCCATCTCCTTTTGTCGAATGGAATGCCTCTCCTCCAGGGAAATAGAAGCTTAACATTGAAAGGAGTTTCAGTTAAATCTTAGGGAATCTGGGGTGGGAGGGGTTTTAACAGATGAGCATGGTGTCATTAAGCAATCCTTTCCCAAACCAACACAAAAAGGAAACTCCAATAGGGCTGAAATTATTGGTCCCCAAGGTTGGGAACCGAATCTTCGTTGATCATGTTAGTGTTTCAGTGATAGTGAAGGGCAATTCTCCAAATGAAATCACTTGTGCATCTGGGAAAGGTGATCCTCCATGGTAACCTTTATATCCAACTCCATTTTTTTAGAACAATGATGATATATTTTTTTTATAAAAAAAAAAAGGTCAAAGCCAAAGCATACAAATATACAAAAGTACAACACCCTCCCAGCAAAAGACCCCTCAAACTCGAGAAGAGAAGATTGAAAAATCTAAGCTTCACCTAATCCTTCAAATTAAGAGTTGTTGATGCGAACATCAGTAGTGCGCCCTTTAGAGTGTATTGGAGGAGGCGGCGTCGCCGACAGGGTACCAGAGCGGATGAGTTGATGTGGATGGACGACGGGTCCTTCGGACCCACTTTCTGACACACTACGAGTGCAGGAGCGGCATGACCGCACCCTGACCATAGATCCATGGGTCGGTTTTCACATCCTACCACACGGGTATTCACACCGACCATAGATCCATGGGTCAGATTTCACACCCTACCACATAGGTGTTTTAGTTTTGGACTTTTTTGTTATTTTTCTTGTTTCAGGGGCTTTATTGCAACTTTCTTTATTTTTCATCCTTTTGTTATTTTTCTTATTTCCAGGGGCTTTAGTGCACTTTTACTTTTTCCATAGCTTATACATACGTTGTGAGGAACCCTATTTTCATAATTATTGAATGAATAAGAATTCATCTATTTTCTTCCTCTTTATTCAAGAGATTAGGGTTTCAGGATTGACCCTTAGGTGTTGAAGATTCCACCCGATTTCGGGTTTCCCTCTTTCTAAGATCTTCGAGGTGCAGGAAAAGGTAAGAATCATCCTCCTCCTTTTCTTTTGAGGACAAAGGACCTATACCTTCTTCATCTCGAACCCCTCATCCTTCACCCCTTTCGTTTCTCTCTGGATACCCCTTTCTAGTTCGAACGGAAAAGAGGGATGGTTAGTCAGTAGAATCAGATCCAAGCTTACTCGTGGACTAACTTATGCTAGATCTGGGATATCCTCATATCCCGAGGTCCTCCATTTTTACTGTTTACATGATCTCATGCTAAGGGGCATGATTCTGACGGAATAACCTCATCTTTGTGTTGAGATTTACCTAATTCATTTATTCGAAAATAGTTAGTTAATTGGTGTATTTATTTGAATATTCTTTAACTTGATTATACATGCATCTAGGGTTAGGTTATCACATCCCTGCATCAGTTGCCATATTAAAGACTTGCACCGGGCCTCTCATTTTGTTGTTGAAGCAGCGTTGATTTCTTTCCCACCATAAAGGCCAAAGGGTTAGTAGCAAACTTAATAGCCACAACCTTTTTCTTTCTTTGCCCATCCCCCCATTGTGCCATGCAATGAGAAATTCCTCCATTGTCTTCAAGAACACCCTTAGAACCCTGAAGAATTGGAGAAGAAGACCCCATACCTCCCTAGCAAATACACAGTGAATGAATAAGTGATCCACCGATTCCTCATCTTTGAAGCACATCACGCGAACATTAGGGAGATACATGTTCCTCTTATAAAGATTGTCTATCGTTAGCACTTTGTTCATGCCTACTAGCCAACCGAAAGCCGCCACCTTGAAAGGAACACCATATTGCCAAAGGAAAGTCGTTGCCACCACCTCAAAATTCTCAACCGACGCACTCAAGAACCTATAAAATGATCTAACTGAGAAAGATCTTATCTTGGACTTGAGCCATTTCAAGGAATCCACTTCAAAGAGCATAGGATAAAACTTTGATAACCACTCAAGCAAATACACCAACTCTTCAAATTCCCCATCCGAAAGATATCTTCTAAAAATTGGCATCCATATGACTTCCTCCCCTCTTATTAAAAAACAATTATTCACCATCTCCCCCTCCTCCCTAGCTATCCTTGATAAAGATGGAAATCTCTCACTCGACCTCACCTCTCCCGCCCACCTATCTTCCCAAAATCTAATTCTCTTACCATCCCCCAAATGAAAGCCTATTCCCTCCCACACTCTCTTTCAATGACACCACCAATTTCCACAAGTAATAACATCGATACAAGGATGAAGCCTTTGTCCGCCACCCCCCTTCCTCTACCCCGTATTTTTTTTGCTATTACCTCCTCCAACCCAAACCTCCATACCCATTTCTCCAATAGAGCTAGGTTTATCTCTTCCAACTTTAAGATCCTTGCTCCTCCTTAAGCAGTTGGTTTACAAACATCTTCCCATTTCATTAGATGGAACTTGTGCTTCTCCCCCGACCCTTCCCATAAAAGATCCCTTCTTCGTCTCTCCAATGCCTTGAGAATGGATTTTGGGCACTTAAAAAGAGACATAAAATAGACTGGAAGATTCGACATTGATGATTTAATCATTACCATCCTCCCACCCACAAATAAGAACCTTGATTGCCATTTTGAGATCTTTCTTTCACACCTTTCGATAATTCCGTCCCACATGTGCTCCGTCGGTCTCCCTATTCATAATGGTAGCCCCAAGTACGTTGTTGGAAAAGAAGCTTCCCTACACCCGAACACCTCCGCAAAAGCCCGCACCTTTTCTTTGGGAATGCCTACCCCTAAAATCTCACTTTTAGAAATATTGACTTTCAAACAGGAAACCACCTCAAAGCTTACTACAATCAAGTGTAGATTTTATACAAAATAGTCATCCACCTTGCACAATAAGAGTGTATCATCCGCATACTGTATATGAGAAATCTGAAATTTTATATTATCCACCCTAAAGCCTTTTGCCAATCCCACCTGCACCCCTCTATCTAACATTCTACTAAGGGCCTCCATAATTGTGAGGAAAAGGAATGGAGATGAAGGATCACTTTGACGTAGTCCACGGGAAGCCGCAAAAAAACCTTTTGGCGAATCATTCACCAATATGAAGAATTTTGCCGAATTGAGTCCGAATCCAAAATAGCCATTTTGGGCCACATCCTAATCGGCCCAACATATAATCAAGGAATGACCAATTCACACGGTCGTAAGCTTTTTCCACAACAAGCTTGCAAACCATACCTTCCTCCCCTCTCCTATAGTAGGAATCGACACATTCATTGGCCAAGAGAGAGCAATCTACTATTTGTTCACAGGGAGACTAATTGCATTCTAGATTCTCTAAGAGCCCTTAGGCTCTACATTTGTATTGGCCCACCACCCACCTTATCCACTGCCTTGTATTTTCTAGCACTGTAGAGCTAATAAAACTTTTGTTACCCTTAAAAAGAGAGGGGGGGGGGAGGGCGGGGAGAGCAGCAGCATAGCATCAATGACTAATTCAAAATTCAGGATGGAAGCTATCGAAGCCTTAACTAGTTTGAAAGGCTTATGGGGATTTATTGATGTTCCAAAAAACCTTGCTTAGGAAGACATAAGTCATAAGAACAAAAGGCACATAAATCCAGAAAAGAGGCATTAGATGATCGATTTGGAACTGATATAAACAGAGGCAATAACTGAACAGGAAATCAGATAATGTGTGCCATCAATGTTTGCAGTCCTCTTTATGCATGTTGGCAGATTTAGAATGGAAGAAAAGCATAGAAGTGGAAGAGGAAGTTACGTATTATGGAACATTCATGCGGAAGTCAAACTATGGACTTACAATGCAAAGAATGCCAAGGAAATAAGTGATGCTGGAAATTTGAATTCAAAACTTCTACATTTAACATTGACATATAAAACAATGTGTCCATGGTGGCTGCTAAACATTGGACATATAAAACATTAGCATTTTTTACATCATGATAGCACATAAAGTTAGATGCTAACAAAAGAATTGTGCATCTATGCTAATCTTGAAATATTATATTCATATGTAAGAAAATTTAAAGACATTTCAGGTCATTCTTGGAGTCTTCTGTCTTCGTTCCAACTTAAGCTAACATATGGCTTTGCCTATTCTACTATATCATTTTGAGATCCATATTATGTGGTCATGAGAATGTTGAAATGCATATGAGCACATGCACATTTGCACAATGTGTACAAACCAATGTCAAAAGGCTTAAATTTGACTCCGAAATTGACCCATCAATCTCTGAGTTTGACTTGTTCAATTCAAAGAGACTCACAGATTTCAAAAAGAACCAGCTGTTGTGATCATTGGGTCAGTGTTGACAAGGCAACCTCAGCAGCCAAACCAAGTCAACTTGGCCAATGCTCAGGTTAATCAGTGAGTTTCAAACTGTCATATGCTTGGACTAATGTAGCGTACCTCTCCATCTGGTGAAAAGCTCAGTGCTGAAATCACAGCAGTGATCATTGTATCTGACACTCCCCCAAGTAAACTCGGAAGTCCTGGAGGTCCAGTTGCATCCAAAACCTTTATTTTTGTCACACTACATAATAAAGAAGTGTAAGTTGCTGGGGTTGAAATAACGTGATATTTACCCGACTCTCAAAAACACGGAAATGTCAAAGAATCAGCATGTTTTGACATTCAAAAATAAGTTAGAAGGCGATTTGAGACAACCAGAGGCATTTTATGATGAAGACAGGCTGACACTCCTGTATTCAGTGCCAACATGTAACCATGGTGCTTCGAAATTTTGAAGTGTCCAGTACCATATATTCTATTCCACACCTCAAATGTTAAGCCTAAGGCATGGGCTATTTATTTCATTTCAAAACCTCAAAATAACAAAGCCACCCTTCAAATAACAAAGCCACCTTTCAAAAATAATAATAATAATAACAAAGCCACCCTTCAAATGCTTCTTTAGATTCTACCTAAGATGTGGGGCTCTTACATTATGAAAATATTGAAACCACCATCTGGAATTTAAGGCACTGAAAGAAACCCCGAGGAACTCTGATGAAAAGAGGACATGGAGGATCCAAATAATGAAAGAGCATTCTGACCACAAAAAAAGTTTTAGAAACCATTTCTTATTCTTTTTTCAATTTTTACTAAAAGCAACTCGTGGAAAAGCCCTACAATTTGAAGACAAACGAAACAAAGCCTAAATATCTACATTTTTTTTCAAATACCTTTGCATATCATAAATACGAATAGTAGCACGGCAGATATCTCCAATTGCATCGCCAACAGCCAACCGTGTTGATGCCTCATTCAGAGCTACCATCGGAAAAACACGTACAACTTCTCGTAATGCTGCCATGGAGCTTTGGAGACAAGCTCTGCGCATGACAGAGTTCCCATGGTCCATAGTCTGCAAAATAAAGTTTACAGCCTGCAAGATAAACACTCTCTCTGTAAAATAAAGTTTAGAGCCTGAAACAAAGATGTGTGCACACAAGCAGTCAGACAAAGACACACACAAGCACACCGACACCCATGCCCACTCATGCATGCACGCATGCATGCATCCGTGCACACGAACGCACGCACATGCAAATGCACATGCCCATGCACACACCCACACAACATGCAACACGCGCACACAGACACATGCACCCAACACGTGTGGGCACGCACGCACACTCAATTTATTGTAATCCACATATCGCATAAAATTAGCAAAAACAAGCCCTAAGAAGGTATACCAAGCATTTGAGATTTGTTTTTAATCCATGCATCAAGAAAGAAACCAAGATGAAAATAGAACCTGGTAACTTCGACATAATCTTTTCTTTCTTCATATCCTATAGTTTGAAAAAGGTAGCTTGCACCACATATCCGAGTCTAGACTGTAGGTTCAGAGATATCATACTGTGAACGATAACCTCTAAGCGCCCTACTGTGCAAGAAATATAGGTGTCTCGTGTAAGTGTATAAAATCATGATGCATACACACTTGACGTCTGACTCCTCTAAAAACAATGGCAATATGCCATTACTTTGATGCCTTGATTCCAAGAATCTCACTGGAAAATCAAGCAAAAGGACAGATGATCCTTAATACAATGGGAATGGCCAAGGTACATTTGCAGTCAGTGATGAAGAATTTCAATGTGAGTGGGGTGAAAAAACATCCAATTACATAATCTTTTTAATTGTACAGTTTTTTGTATCATCTTATATTATTAGTTTGTCCTTGGTTCTAGTGAAGGATCTAACTTCCAACTATGATACAGAATGTCTGGAATTGGACTGCAACAGAGGGAAAAGGTCACTATATGCCATCTTTTCCAAATTATATCCATATGTCATTTCCTATTACATATTTTCCAAATTATCTTGTTCAGGAATTCAATTCTCGAATTCTAGGCCTTTTTATGAATACTTAATATATTCTAGCTAGAGAGATGAAGAATTTTTTTTTTTTTTTTTTTTTTTTTTTTTTGAGAGAGAGAGAGAGAACGATAATTTTATTAGAAGACTCGCAAAAGGTGAGAAAAGAATACAAACCCGACAGAAAAAACAGGACTACTCAAAATGGGAGGGCAGCTTAGGCTGCCTTTACATAGACCGCCCATTCTGACACAAGGTGTTTAACTGGAGAGATGAAGATAGAACTCAACCCTGCAAATGAAGTCCATTACCAGTATATAATGATAACTACAAATCCAGTGTGAAGGGGGGAATTCAAAATAATAGGAAAGATTAAGGGGCATCATGACTCGCGTGGTTCTATCCCTGAACAGTCTCAGAAACTATCCCAAGTTCTAGCATTTCATAAATTCTGGGCTACCTCTCTTCGGAAGTAACTAAACTCACAAGTGACCTAAAATAGCATATCCTATTCACATCTCCCAACTATATGCAACCTATCACTGAAAATCACCTAGCCCGTGCACAAAATTCAATGCATGGATTATTATTCACATTGAGAAACAACCATAAATTGGTGCCTAACCAGAAGTTTTCCCAAGTTATGGAACTTGCAATGCACAAACAACTTCTAATATTCAGTTAACAATGAGCCTTGAGTCAAAAGAAAAGCTTCAAGAATCATCCAACTAGGTTCTCTGTGGCCTTCTCCAGCTTCTCCAAGAGGCATCCAACTTAAGACACATCCGCCATCTTTTTCTAATAAATTTCATATACATGAATAAAGAATATTGTTAACATTATTGATTTAAGACCATGTTTGAAATCACACAAACCTAGAACTTCTGGTATAGGGTTCTTTGAGTGTCGCACTGCCTTCAGCTGGAGTCACACCATCAAGGAGGGAGAATCTCTCTCCATGTTGAATAGAGAAAATAAGTGAAACTTATTCATCAACTCACAATGGCCATATAGCATCTAAAAAAAAAATCTGTGTATGATAAGAGAAAGATCCTAGTATTCAAACAAATAAAAAATAAAAGAAAGATCCTAATCTAAACTTAATCTTAACCACTAACTCTATTAAAATTCAACAGTTCATTATCCCAGGAAAAGGGGTTCTCGTAGGGAAATGCATTGCATGTTTAGGGTTTAATTTATTTGTGTCCATTATGCATTAAGTATCATCATATAGAGTTGTTTAGAGGTCCATAATTTCTGATATAGGCTGCTGAATTTTCTGCTATCAGAAAATCCGCATATCTCTTTGCTGGATTTTCTGTTGACAGATTTTTTGGACAGATAGGTTGCTGGAAATTGAGTAGTATTGTGTCGTTTTCTCCATATAGAGTCCTATAGGAGCATTTAGTCCTATCTAGGTGCATATAGTCGTAGTAAAAGGTCCTTAGATTAAGTTAGTAGTTGTATGCCCACACGTACGGGTCGTGGTTTTGGCTTGCACCCTACACTAAACATGAAGCAATTGCAAGATCAATGAACAAGCTGACCCGACAGTTCGAGTCTTTGTGTAGGCGCTTGGAACAACGTATGGACTAACGCTTTGAGCAACTTGATGTGCGCATTACCCAACTAGAGACTTCCACGAGGGCAAACCCCACCATTGGGGAAGATGCTCAATCTCAAGCAGGTGGTCAAGAGGATAGACCAAGGAATGGAGGTGACCAAGGAATCGATTATGGGCGCGCACCCGTGCACCCACCTCGTGAGGTACATCAAGACCACTATGACCCTGATGCGCAACTTCTCAAAGGAGTTAGAGTAGATGCTCCCATGTTTGATGGTCACTTTGACCCTAAAGCTTTTCAAGATTGGTTGGCAGACATGGACCACCTTTTTGAGTGGTACAACATGTACGGCCTTATGGCTAGAGAGAGTGCACCAGAGGCTAGTGTAGAGTTACCCACTGAGGCCATTCCGGTAGTAGATGAGTTTCGTGATATCTTTTCTGATGATCTACCGGATGAGTTCCCCCCTATGAGGGATATACAGCATACCAGGACGTGGGACATCGTACTACCTATATCCGAGTTTGCGTTTAATAATTCGGTCGATAGGTCCACAGGTCTAAGTCCTTTTGAAGTCGTTACTGGTTATAAACTTAGGAAACCTATTGATCTTTTTTTTTCTTTTTTTTTTCCACACACCCCCACACACTCACACTAGTGGAATTTCACCACCTATGGATACTCGAACCCTTGACCGGGTGTTGAAACTCCGGAGAGTCTACCACTCGAGCAAGAGTAAGGATCCAGGAAACCTATTGATCTTGTCCCTATGTCACTGTCCCATAGGCCGTCAGAGTCTGCAGAGTCTTTTGCGCATCACATTCATACATGGCATCAAGAAATCAGGCAAAAGATCAAGACTAGTAATAAACATTACTCACTTTCTGCAGACCAACATAAACGTTTCAAGGAATTCAATGTAAGGGACTCTGTGATGGTCCGCATCAAGCCAAAGCGGTACCCTCAGGGAGCCTTTCGTAAAATACATGTACGTAGCACTGGACCATTCAAAATTATAAAACGAAACGGTCTCAACGTGTATGTAGTGGATCTTCTACCTTCCATAAGAATTAGTTCTACATTCAATGTGGAGGATCTAGTTACATTTCAGGGGACTACTGACACATTGTCCAGCCTATCACCTAACCATCCCGATTCCCCAAACCTTTTCCTTAATCCATGCCCCCCCTCCAAAAAAAAAAAAAAAAAACTTCTCAGCCTTTACCTCCCATACCTACCCTTCCCACACCCAGAGAGGAGATAGAGAATATTCGGGACCATCAAATAATATCCACGTCGAACGGCGGGTTTCAGAAGTTCTTGGTCAAGTGGAAGCCATGCACAGCTTCAGACAGTACGTGGCTCACTAAGGATGAGCTTCAGAGACTTGATCCTTACACATCTCGGAGTGGTTTAGGAGTTTTGTTTCGCCAGTGGCGAAACCTTCACAGCTAGGGAGAATTGATAGGGACATCTCGAGCACATGCACGCCCCCCTACACGTACGCAAGGAGAAGGGCCCCACCATCGATCTGAATAGATGACGACGTCCAGGGAGGGCCTCCTAGTTAGAGGGTTGCGTTTTGGTTCGTTGGAGTGGACCTGATAGTCATGTGAATCCCACAATGGGTTCTCATGATCGTGACACACTATTCCAATTAATTTAGTACTTTGGGTTTTGCTTATTATTGTTATTATGAGTATCATGGACAGTTTATATTGCTTTGATTAATTGTTATTTTTTATTACTTCGTCGCCAAGTAATAAGTTGCGCACATGGTGCGAGTTTTGGGGTATAGGGTTTTCTTATAAATAGGCACCCCTTGTATGTTTTTTTTTCCTCATTGAAGATTAACACAAATTCCTGCATTTTTTCTACTCCTTTGAGCCTCTGAGTTGTGGAAATCCAATCGAGTGTGAAACTCTCCCTTCCTCGAGGGGCTGACTACCATGGTGCGAAGCTACATCTATCTCGATTCGCTCTCACCTTCTATCATCCATAAATCTCCTCCTACAATCATTTACGCTCCAAATCCCTCCGTTATTGCCGCAGTTTTTCTCTTTACAGCAGAATTCAAGAATCTGACCCTACAAGAGGACTAAAACTTCGGCGGAGCACTACGCACAGACCGTATATCGGATCAGCCTGAAAATCGAAGGTTTTAGAGCCCACCCCTGGCTGACCAAACTTAAGAAATCGGTTTGCGGGTTCGGGCCCACACGCACGTGCGGCCAGGCCCCTGCGCATGTACGTCAGGTCTGGCCCGCTGTCCATGAGTGTGGACTATCGTCAGGTTCAGTTTTTTCCCTCTTTCATTCCTCTCTTGCTTATTTTCCATAACCCTAACCCTAGATTGCATTAATTCCAATTTATTTGCCCCTTTTTCCTAACCCTAGGGCTCTCTGGATTGAAACCTGTGAATCCCTTGGATTTAGAACATATTTTTATGCATGTGTGGATGAATATACTTCCCTTTGAGTATTGTTTGGTCCATAATTTTTAGTGATCCAGCCCTAACATGTGTAGGCCTGAACCCGCATAGATTCTCCTTGCTTAAATGTTTAAGCTTTTGTGTGGGACATTGAATTTTTATGTGATTGTTTCTGAATTAGTATGATCTAAAGCCTGAGATCTTGCACATCATAGTTAATTTTCATGTCCTACATAAAATTGGTATCAGAGCGAGAGGTCTCGTGTTCGAGACTCCTCACCAGGGGTGATTAATGCAGGGGCATTTTCACACCGGGCTTGAGTGGGGTCGCTTGTGGGATGCAGGGATACACACGGGGTGGGCGAAGCCCATGGGGGAAGGTCTCTTGTTCGAGACTCCTCACCGGGGGTGATTAATGCGCATTTCACACCGGACTCGAGTGGGGTAGCCTGTGAGATGCGGGGACACACTAGGGGTGGGCGGCCCATGTGATTTGGGGCCCACAAGGGGGGTTCGGCCGAGGTCCTAACCCATGAGATGTGAGGCCCGGGCTATGAGATAAAGGGATTAATTCGTCATACTCTAAGAATTCGAATTTTTTTAATTCGAGCTTTTAGAGCAAGTGGTTAATTGTCTTTGCATCAGAGAGAGTGATTTTCAAGAAAGTTGATCTTCATGGTTGGGCCCCCCATTTTCAAGGTATGAATGTCCTTAACAAGTGGCAGGTTAGTGGAATAGTTGGTGCAGCACCTCAAGTTGCGGTGCCTTTGTTTGTAGGTGATTGGATACCAACCCAGAAAGTGAAATAGTCCTCAAGGAAGACATGCAATTTCATTTACTTTTTTAAGTTAAAAGCCTAGCAGCTCTTAAAGCAAGGATGTTGTATGTCATACCTTTAGTAATACCTTTAGTAAGTGTAGATGTAGTCATATGCACATTAGAGATAGTATTTGTTTTCTAGATCAATTATCATATCCATTTTGTAACATATTTGACATTTTCAACCCTTCCAAAAAGACATTCAACAGTTTTAATGATCAATGTTTTGAAACCAGAGGATTGTTGTTACAAAGTGACACTCAAAAAAAAAAAAGGGTCTGCTCCTGTCTCCTGTCCGGCAATCTTGACCTCCTTGGTTATCATCCAAGTAGATCCATAGGAAATATCTAAATATTAAAATTGTTTTTTTAATGAAAATATTGCATTTGGTTTAGCTGCTTGCATATCACATTTTACATTTCAGTTCAACAACTTGAAGAGTTCTCTAACTACATATTTCTTTCTGATTAGCAATGGAAACAGCAGCTCCTATTATGCCCTCCAACTTATCAACATGGCATGCATACATGACAAACAAGGGAAAAGAAAAGGTCGTCCAAGTTTATAAGATTGTGACCAGCAAAAATGGACCAATTAAAACCAATTGGTTCGATCATAAGATGTTGCATCTTTAACTTTCTTCACATCTGTAGTAAGTCTTCTATATGGTAAGAGGAGAAGGTTTTCTTAAGAATTCCATCACATGAAGAATGTTGATTGGATGCACATATACAGTTAAAAAAATTCAGTAAATAGAGAGGCACCCAAGACATGTGACTGACATGGAAATTGGCGATTGAATACATGCAATTGACAAGGAAGATGTGCCACAGTCAATGCAAGTAATGATCAAGACGGCATTTCTATTTCACAACAAATTTAAGTGATAGAGCAGTGGCATGGGAAGTACAAAATCACTATTCACAGCAACATTGACCGTTGACAGCTATTAACAATAGCCATCGAAAATGCATAGACTGTTTAAAGTAGCTGGTTGTGCAGACCTTATCAAGGTGCAGAGACAAGGGTTTTGGAGAACCACGAACAACCCTGATGAGTGTCATGAGCGAAATTATATGAACAGGTGAATCCGAAGCAGTAGCCCAAATCTGGCTTTCTATTACATTTAGAAATCCAATTACATCAGCCATTGCTAAACTTGGAAGAAGAATCCCAACCAAAGTCTCCCGAATAGTTACGGCCAAAGATGGATTTTGCATGACATTGTTAGCTGGTGCACCACTTACGCACTCTATTTGGAAAAATATGTCGCCAATCAAACGAGGTATTTCAGGACCAATACACGCCTTCCATGTACTTTCCATCCCCTCTGCGAGGAGTTCAGCTGCTGTTGAACTATATTTGTCACTCATTGCCATAACCAGCTTCATCAATGGATGAACAACCAATTTACCAAGACTTGGCTTCACAATGCTTGGATACCAAACAGCTAGTGCCGCTGCCACAATAATATGAGAGGCCATTGCATCTTGGCTCGTTCCCCCAATACAAGAAATCCAGTCTTGCATTTCAAATGATTCCAACCATGAAAGTATGCTGTATTCGTCATCCTGATAACCCCATTGTGTTTCACTGACCCCCTGGCAATGCAACAAGCTATTTGTAGATGTCTCACCCGTATTTTTACAAACGTTTACTCCAACTCCATTTATGTGGCTTGAATGAAGTGCATGCTGAATTAGTTTTGGACCACAAAGGGGAAGCGGAATAGACCGTGAGGCGGCACAATGGAATAAAGAGCGTGCAGCCATACGCACGTGCTCACTTGGATCTTGCCAGAAACTCACCAACAGCTGCAATAGTTTATTATATTAGATAGAGAACCCCTGATACAAAATCCTGATAGCGGTGGTGGTGGTGGTGGTGGTGGTGAGGAGGATGTGATAGACCAACATAGTTCCATGGATATTTAGCATTGAAGATAGCATGCGAAAGTGAGAATACAAAAGATGCAGTTGTTAATAGACAACACAAGAGAGCATATTAAAAATGATAGAAGTGAGTAGGTGAAGGGCATTACTATTGACAAAAAAAGAAAATAAGAAAAGAAACAGAATATGTCATAACAAGAATGGATATCAAAATGCATCACCCAACATGTCCAACAACAAGAAATTCAGAAAACTAGTTTCGATCGAAGTTCATTGTGGTTTACAATAGTCATAAGCTGATAGTTAGAACAAAAAATGGCATAAAAACCCGACTTACCTTAAGGAAGTCATCTGGATGGAAGAACATGTTGCACGCTTGCCAAAGGCTATGATCAACAACATGATCTTCATTTAAATGATACTTTTAGTCATGTGGTCAAACCTACAAACATGCACATTGTTCTCAATGTTGTTGTTCTAAAGGTTGGTTTATTCAACAACTTAATTCAAGAATGTCTTTATTCATGGCATTCTATATGAAGAAGTCTTCATCATCATCATCTAAGCCTTATCCCAATTAATTGGAGTCACCTACATGAATCCTTTTCTACTATTTCAATCTATCAAGGGCCATACCTTTAGTTAGACCATAGGTCATCAAGTCTTTTCTTACTACCTCCATCAACATCCTTTTGGGCCTTCCCCTTGCCCTTTTAGAGACTTCAACTTGTACAAAGAGTCCAAGACACTCGTCCTAACTAGTGCATTCTTGGTCTCCGTTGCACATGACCAAACCATCTAAGTCTACTTTCCTTCATATTATTACCTACTAGTGCTGCTCCCAAGCAGTGTTTTAAATAGCAACGTGATTGTAGCAAAGCATTCACCCCTTTGAAGTGTAAGGCATAAGCTACATAGCGTGTAGCGTAAGCTACATTTTACTTCTAGATTTTTGGTCAAGGTTGCGCTTGGTTGCACCAATTTCATGATATTGTGCACCAAATTAGACTGATTAATAATGAAATTTAACAAAATTTCATTATTATTTAGTGCAACCAAACACAACTAGAAGTAATAGGAAGGTGCAATGATTAAGTATAAAGATAAAGACGGAGCAGCTAAATTGATTTATATTGTTTTTTTTTCAAAGAGAGATAATGTGAAATTTTATATTGTTACTTGTAATATTTTACTAAAAGCATTGAAAAGATTTAACTTTTATTTTTGAAGTTGTTAACTAATTTTTATTGAAAATAGAAAAATTGTAACAACTCATTGAAAACATTAATCGATTTTAATGTAGTAGTGAAAAATAACTTGTAATGTGAGCAATGTAGTGTGTAGCGTAGTTTATGTAGGGTGTAGCATATGCAAATTATCATGTAGCATAGATTACACGCAACTTTAAGCTATTTTCATGACCTACGTAGCATTAAAGCTAAGCTAAGCTATGTAACATAGCATAAGCTACACGCTACATAGCATAGCTATTTAAAACACCGCTCCTAAGTTCCCATGAATGCATTCATATCTAATTCTATCCTTCCTTGTCCTGCCGCTTATCCACCTCAACATCCTCATTTCATCTATCACTCATCCTTTGAACATATTGTTCCTTAACTACCCAACATTCTATCATAAAGCATGGCTGGTCTTATAGCGATCCTATAAAATCTCCCTTTTCAGTTTGAGTGGTACAGGATGATCACATAAAACTCCAGAGACACATCTCCATTTCTTCCACCCAGCTTGAATCCTATGGGCAGCATCCTTCTCAATCTCTCCACTCCCATGAATTGTTGTTAACACAAATTATCAAAAGTGTCGTTTTGGGAAACTTCTTGGTCATGAATATTAACTAATACCTCATTTTCGCTCCTATAGTTACTAAATTTGCACTCCATATATTGTTTTAGTCCAACTAATTTTAAATCATTTATATTCTAAAGCACCCCTCCATAAATCTAGCTTTGCATTTATGCCTTCCCTCGCCTTGTCAATCAAAACTATGTCATTTGCAAACAATGCCCCATTAACTCGTCCATAACCAGTATGAAAAGGTACAAGCTCAATGTGGACCCCTGGTGCAAGCCTATAGTAATTGGGAACTCACTTGTCTCTCCACTAGTGGTCCTCACATATATTACCTCTCCCTCATACATATCCTTAATCATATCAATATATCCTTGATGAGGACATCCAAGGACCATACCAGAGGAAGGCTAAGCCAGTCTCCTTATGGCTAAACGACCATTACATGGGGCCCACTTGTCCCAATTCACATTTTTTAACCATGTCGAAGACCCCATATGCATGTCCATGCATCTTTGAGAACCTCACACTAGAAAGATGCACGTGGGCTGCATATATGAGCCTAATAGACACATCGAATCGTTGGATCGAGTGGACATGATGATCGAACCGTTGAATTTTGACCGTGAACCATTCTGACAATTGGATCATCATCAACAGACATCTTGATCGTGGACCTTCATGGGCCACAAAATAGTTTGATTGTTTGGTTTGTTTACATGTTTCGTTATTTTTTATATGACTCATATTTGTGTTAAGATTAGTGAGTTATGAACAACTTTTATTTCTTTAAGCGTCTTTATGTTGAGAATCTTATCTAAGAGCGCCTTTTTGTAAAAGGTCTTTTTTGATACTATAAAAGGTTGGACGTCTACACCCTAGCCATTATGCATGTTATCAATGAAAGAGATTTCTCTCCTTTTGCTTTGAGATTGAGCAAAAAAATCCTCATGTGATTGGATTGGTAGCGCGAAACCACAAGGAGTGATTCCCTAGTTATCTTTTCTACTTTTCTCTCTTCTCAACAAGGTATTATCTTCCTTCTTTTTTCTTTTCTCTTTCTATACTTTCCCGAATCTCTCTCTTCTTTGATTTTTCTTTTGTCTCCATTTAACCAATTCCAATCCAAATCCCTACCCAACCAAACCCTAACCCATTCACCCCAACCCAAACTACCCCAGCCCCAAACTCATGTCCATACGACCGTACGAACACATGTGTGGGGTTGTCCATACGGACAGTTTCCTTCCCCCTTGTCCCTCTTGCTTCGTCACCTCTATTCCCCACTATTCATTGTCCCTAATTTCAATCCTAACTCCAAAACCCTAACTTAGATTCTAAAATCTCAAACCCTAATCTGCAACCCTAATTTCCATAACTCCCAATTTTTCCAAACCCAAATCCCCAAAATCCAAAAATCCCTTGTCCAAGTCATAAATCCATAATTCCCGCAACCTAAAATCCATATTCCCAATTCTAGAAATCCCAAGTCTTAAAATCCTTAACACAAAATCTGAAATCCCAACCCGAAACCTCCCAAAACCTCAACCCTAATGTTCCAACCTTAATTCGTCCAAGCCTAAATACCCCAAACCCATTTCTCACATTCCTTAGCCTTTAAACCACCCTAATATGTCAAAACTCGTACAAAACACATGATTTCCATTGAATTCAGATTTAACCATATGCTAGGATGGGGGTTCTATCTTTCATAGGTCCTGGTTAATCAGTAATTATGAGATTTACATTGTGGGACTATCGTATGCTTGAATTTGGAAATGTCATGAATCTGAAATCTCTGAATTTATGGTAAATTAGCTTTATTTTGTCATTCCATTGCTCTAGTTATTCTGTCTTTTAATTTTATGGCATCATATTAGGTTAGATCATTCTGTCTTGCATCAAATTTTGGAATCAGAGCCTAAGTCTAGCATAGGACTTTCAAGTTACATTTAAAGTAGGGTTTTCATATTGTCGTGTCTAGGGTTAGCAGTCTAGCCATTCTCATCACATTGTGTCTAGAGTCTTTAGTCTTAAGGTTCCCCTTTAGGTTCCCGTTTTATGCCCACTCGTACTGGGCGTGGTTTTGATTTACACCCCATCATGAATTCAAAACAGCTTGCCAAGGTTATCAATGCCATCAAAGCCCAAAGTAGAACCACCAGTCACCAATTGGTAGCCCTCGAGAATGAGATCCATACTCGCATGATCCAGTTGGAGGCTTCCCTCCAGGAAAACCCCGACAATGGGATAAATAGTCAATCTCAAGTGGAAGTAAAGATGGAGGAAACCAAATTGGAGGGCGTGGAGGAGGCCGTGTCTAAGGTGTTGGTCGTGGTAGGGTGAGTACCTAGCCACCCCAAGGAGAGTATATAAACCACCATGATCTTGATGATCGAGTCATGAAGAGTTTGAAAGTTGAGGCCCCGAATTATGATGGTCACCTAGATTTCAAGGCCTTTCTCAATTAGCTTGCGGACATGGATCATTATTTCAAGTGGTACGATATGTCCGATTGTCGTCGGGTGAGATTCGCCATGATGAATTTGGTGGGCCAAGCCAAATTGTTCTGGACAAATGTCGAGGGGAAGATGGAGATGTCTGGAGATGGCCCGGTCACATTGTGGGCCAAGAAAGAGATTTTGAGAGAAAAGTATATCCCCCTCTCGTACCGCCAGAGGCTTCTAGATCAGTGGCAATCCCGTCACCAGTGATCAATGCACGTGATAGATTACATCACCAAATTCGATGAATACATGATGCAATGTAGCATCGAGGACCCGTTAGTGACACTTACTATTTCAAGATGGGCCTCCAATCCGAGCTTCAGCGTGAGCTCATCCCTTATGATGTCAATACCCTAGAGCATGCTTATCAAGTGCTACAAGACCTTGAGCAGCATCTGAAACCGCAATTCATGATGGAATTCGACCCTCGTGAGTCCAATGTCAAGGCCACTTCCCAAGGAGCCAAGCCTAGTATTGGGGGTCAATCTAAAGCCCTTACTGGTACTCAATCCAACATTAAGGATGTCACGGATAAAGGTCTAGCTAGTACCAGTTCAAAGGGAGGTGAACAAGTGCAGTGTTACAACTGCTGAGGATACGGGCATTTCGCGCATCTATGCCCTACAAAAGAGCAAAATAAGGCCCTCGTCATTAACAAGTTGGATAAAGATGTGGTTGAAGGCGATTGAGAAGAAGAAGAATATTAGCCCAAAATTGGTGCTAGTGATGAAGAAGTTGGAGTAGATACTGTGCCACTTGCAGTTGTCAGATGCACCTTAGGCCAAACTACAGAAAGTGATGATTGGTGCAAGAATTCAATTTTCCACACTTGTGCCAAGTGTGGTGACAAAAACTGCAAGGTGATCAATGATAGTGGCAATTGCACCAATGTAGTCTCTACTGGTACCGTGGATCGCTCAGGTTTGATAGTTGTTCCTCACCCTCAGCCCTATTGAATCTCATGGGTTGATGCATCTTCAATTCCAATTTCTCAACGTTGTCCCATTCCCATCCAGTTTGGTTTGTATACAAACATGTGATGTAATGTTTTGCCTATGGATATAGGTCACATTATTTTGAGTAGACCCTAATTGTATGATCACGATGTGACACTATTTGGTCGCTCGAATACGTATTCATTTATGCATAAAGGTAAGAAGATAAAGTTGAATCATTTCCCGCCCAAAAGCACCCCGGAAAAGGAGGACATCAAGAAACGTGATCCTGAAAATGTGAGGAAATTCCGGCTTGAGCCTTTCCTTATAATAAATGCCAAAGAGTCTGAAAGGGAGACTAAAAGCTTATTTGACGGTGTATGTCCACGTGGCAAGTGGGGACACACCTAAGGTTAGTATGAAGATACCACCTGAGGTTACACCCGAGGGTAGTGTAAAGTTACCACCTGAGGTGAGTCCGGTATTGGGGAAGTCTAGTGATGTTATCCTAGAGGGCATACCAAATGAGCTTACACTCATGCAAAACATTCAACATGCCCTAAATCTTGTCCCCAGGTTGACTCTACCAAACCTTCCTCACAATCAAATGAGTCCCGCAAAGGAAGCGGATCTGGAAAGGCAAGTAGATGCGCCTAAGAAGCCCATAGATCTTATTCTCGCATTAGTCTTACATGGGTCGTCAGAGTCCACAATGCATTTACACGTCATATCTATGATTTGCATGTTGAAATTAGAAAACGGATTAGCATGACCAATGAAACGGATAAGATATTTGTTGACTCTCATCACAAGTTCAGAAAGTTTTAGGTGGGTGCCTATGTGATGGTTCATATAAGGCATGAACAGTTTCTGTAATGGACCGTTAAGAAACTACAAGCCCGCAGTACAGAACCTTATAACATATTGAATAATTTGGGACATGGTGTGTATGTTGTAGATCTTCCACCTTACATGGGTAATAAATCTACATTCAATGTGGAAGATCTTGTATCTTTTAAGGGTCCAACATCTACAATTACTAGCCTTTATTCAGACCATCACCTCAATCCTGATGATATCCCTCCTGGCTTGTCCCATGACGTTTGGCCTATACCCGACTATTCTTCCCAGCATCTACCTCTTTTTCCATACACACCCACCAAGAGAGAAAAGATAGAGGATGTCTTGGATGAGTGAGTGGTTTCCACACGACATGGAGGTTACCAAGAATACATCATCAAGTGGAAGGGCGGACCAAAGTCAGACAATACGTGGATCACAGAGGCAGAGCTTCAGTGACGAGGCACGGATCCCCTCGAGTGTCACCGCAGCTTTATTTCACTAGAGGCGAAATCTTCCCAGCCAAGGAGAATTGATGAGGACATTCGAGCACCATACCAGAGGAGGGTTGAGCCAATCTCCTTATGGCTAGACGACCATTACATGAGACTCACTTGGCCCAATTCACATTCCTAACCACGTTGAAGACCCCATGTGCATGTCTGTGCATCTTTAAGGATCCCATAGTAAGAAAATACACATGGGTTGCATATAGGAGCTTGATAGACACATCGAACCATTGGATCGAGTGGACATGATGATCGAACCATCGGATTTTGAACATGGACCATTTTAATGGTTGGATCATCATCATCGAACATCTTGATCGTGGACCTCCATAGGCCACGAAAAAGTTTAGTTGTTTAGTTTGTGTACATGTTTCATTATTTTTTTATGGCTCATATTTGTATTGAGAAATTTGGAAATCTATGTTAGAATCAACTTAGAAATTTATGTCAGGACCCTACAAAACAGGAAATAGGTTAGTTTCTAAAAAAAATAAAATAAAGTAAAAACTCTAAGTTAGTAAAATCCTAAGCTATGAATTATGATAAGAGAGAATCCTAAATTCAATTTGGAACAAACACATCTCAAGACGGGCCAAAAACTTGATGTTTTATTTAAACCAACACGATTTAAATGATTTTTAAACTCGCAAGTATACGAATCAGATGCAGATATGGTACGTATTACGAGATCGTTCCCACGAGGACTGGTCGTCACAATTCAAATCTATGACTCTCCTTAACTAATCCAACAAATAATTGACTGAATTACTAAGCACAATTCTAGGGAAAAACAATTAAGAACAGGGAAGAAAATTCAATCAGAGAAAGAGCACTAGGACTTTTGAATCCACCCCTAATTATTCTAACCCTTGTTTTGTCTGTTGATTCACCTTAATCTAGATTGATACCACTTATTAGAGAAAGCACAATCTGTGTCCTAAATCGGAATCAGATGTCTAATTCCTTTAAGCAATGCCATGAACAACATATCTCATGTCCTTGGTCGGGTACATGGGATGTACATTCATTAAAGCACCCTGTTTCTTCCTCTATAGGAAACCTGTTCTTGATCAGACCCAAGCACCTGTAATAAGCATCCAAACAACATCCATCTATATACTTTGATCAAGTTTATAGATGGAGAAGTATGGAATTTAAACCCATAAAGCCCACTTAGAGAAAAAAACCAAATTAATTAATATTCAAAGTAAATCAACCAACACAAGAGCTAATCAAATTAGGGGCTTCATCTCAGCCCTAGCTGAGAGATTAGTTACCCATAAAATCCATAAAAAGAGATGGATAAATAAAATTCATAAAAAAAACGGAACACCAAACCAAACGATCTCCCTCTCTTCTTTCTTCTCTTTCTTCTCTCCCGCTCTGGATCTCGAATTCCTCGTCTGAATGCCTTTCCCACGTCCAAACTTCCCTTTTATAGGCTGGCTGGATGGTGGAATCGGTGGCAGTCGTGAGACGGACTCGAAGTGCAATTTTTCGCGGCCGTGATCGGTGGGCCCCACGAGAGGTGTTTTCGGAAAATCCACCCCGTCCATTGGATTCGGGACGAAATTTCGGTCAAGAATGGGTGGTTTTGAAGGTCCATTAACGTGGCCTGACGAAGAAATCTCAAAAGATCAGATTTGAACGTCGCCGGGTAGCCCTTTTGTGGCCTCTGTACCGCACACGTGTGTACGCATGAGAGTGAACTATCAGCATGGTTTTGTAGTATTCGTGGCCCTCTACACAATGGACGGATCAGATCTTCCGGAAGGTTGACAAGTGGGGCCCACAATAATTCGCAAAATCTTTAAAATCCGTGCGTTTCGCAGACACAAACCGGCGCTGGGATGATGGTGGGTCCCACTTCTTTGATCAAATGGCGAATCAGTGCCGTTCATTGTATTCCCCTCGAAAAACCAGTAGGAATTGACTGGTTTTGGGGTGGATTCTGTGCAGTTCACGTGGCTTTCAGAGTCCAATACGTTTGAACGCATTAGATCGATCATCGCTCTCTTTCGCAATTTCGCCACCTAGGCGAAGGTGATTGCCTCGGGAAGTCGATGGACGGTTTGGATTGTCCATTTGGACAATAGGTGGGCCCCACAACGACGACCATGGTCGATGCCGCTGACGCCGGAACGGCGAACGCCGCAAGACGGGCGCGGGTCGGCGATCATTCTACCGAACCGGAGCTTGCGGTGCACAGCCGGTTCACGCATGCAGGGTACACACTCTCCATACACAGGGCCCACTGCGATGTTTACGAGAAATCTGCACCGTCCATCCTCTTAACCTCATTAATTTAGCCGTCGATACAAAAGTTGAGGCAGTTCCAAATATTAGGTGGGCCTGAAATCAACGATTCGTGGGCTGATTTGTCAGTTGGAGCACTTCCCAAGATCTGAAAGGGCTGAAATTTAATATGTACGGTTGATTTATGGCCCCCATCACATGTATGAAGTTTCGAGTTGATCGGATGGCGGGAATCATGTGATCTTGCATTCTGGACCCTTTCAGGCCTCTTTATCATGCTTGCCTCAGATCCCAGGCGTGTATATTCTTCACCATTGGTTTTCTGGAGTTCATCCCATGCTCTGGTAATTTCGGAGCGTCAAATCCATACTTTTAACATCATTTTTCAATTAACGCTCCTGATTTCGTCCTGTAATAAAAATATAATTAAAATTCGGCATTAAACATTATCATGTATGTAAAATCAGGTAATTACTGGGTCTGATATGCAATATTCGACCCTGATCAATTAGGGAGTTAGAAACAACTTTTAATTCTTTACGCGTCTTTATATTGAATCTTATCTAATAGCGTCTTTTTGTAAAATGTCTTTTCTTATACTATAAAGGGTTGAACATCCCTACCCTAGCAATGTTATGAATGAAATAGATTTCTCTCCTTTTGCTTTGAGATTGAGCAAAAAAAAAAAAAAAAACATCTTGTGATTGAATTGGTGGTGCGAAACTATGGGGAGCGATTTCCAAGTTATCTTTTCTACTTTTCTCTCTTCTCAAAAAGGTATTATCTTCCTTCTTTTTTCTTCTCTCTCTACTTTCCCCAATCTCTCTTCTTTGGTTTTTCTCTTGTCTCCCTAAAACCCACATCCAATCAAACCTCAACCCAACCAAACCCTAGCCCATTCACCCCAACCCAAACTACCTCGGACCCAAACTCGTGTCCATACGGCTATACAGACATGTGTGGGGTTATCCATAAGGACGGTTCCCTTCCCCCTTGTCCCTGTTACTTCATCACCTCCATTCCCCTCTATTCATTGTCCATATTTCAATCCTAACTCTAGAACCCTAACTGAAATTCTAGAATCTCAAAACCCTAATCTGCAACCCTAATTTCCAAAACTTCCAATTTTTCCAATCCCAAATACCTAAAATCTGAAAATCCCTTGTCCAAATCATAATTCCCTAATTCTCACAACCTGAAACCCATATTCCCAATTCTAGAAACCCTAAGTCCTAAAACCCTTGACCCAAAATTTGAAATCCCAACTCGAAACCACCCAAAAACCTCAACCCTAATGTTCCAACCTCAATTCCTAAAAGCCTAGATACCCCAAACCCATTTCCCATATTTCATAGCCTTTAAACCGCCCTAACATGTCAAAGCTCGTACAAGACACATGATTTCCATTGAATTCAGATTTAACCCTATGCTAGGATGGGGATTCTATCTCCCATAGGTCCTGGTTAATCAGTAATTTATGAGATTCGCATTGCGGGACTGTCATAGGCTTGAATTTGGACGTCATGAATCTGAAATTTCTGAATTTATGGTAAATTAGCTTTATTTTGTCGTTCCATTGCTCTAGTTAATTTGTCTTTTAATTTCATTGCATCATATTAGGTAAGAGCATCCCGTCCTGCATCAATCCTCTTGAAACTCATTTCTTTCCCAACACCCACTAGATTTAACTCTCTAAGGACCCTATTGTAAGCTTTCTCTAAGTCAATAAAGATCATGTGGAGATCCTTCTTCCTCTCGTTGTATATCTCCATCAATTTTCCGAGTAGGAAAATAGCTTTAGAGATAGACCACTTAGGTGTGGAGTCACCTTCTAGGGAGCTTTTAAACCAAGTGGGTCTTAAACCATTCGATGGAGGAGGAATTAGCATGTAGGGAAGTTGTTCCTTCCAAAAAACAGGGGTGAGTATTGTGGGGTCTTCTTCCTTCCACAATTTGTTAGGACATCTGGAAGGAGAGGAATAGCCGTATATTCAAGGACATGCAAGTCTCCATGGAGTCGCTAATTGACAAGGTGATAGGAACGGTGTTGGAATGGGCAGCAACATCCAAATCATTCAAGAATCTGCCCCCCAATGAAAATTCGTGAAGACTATGTGACAGTGGTCGGTGATGATTAGCGTGTTAAAGCCTCGATTAGCTGGACCAACCCCCCTACAGGCTCATGGAAACTCAAATGTTCGCGATCTCTCCAACAGAGCTCAGTCGACAGCTAGCATTGGGGGATTTTGAGACATTCTTCTGGTCAAATTTCACTATCCTTCTTAGGTTTGATTTCACCTTGCTCTCCACCTCAAACTGAAGCTATAGCATTGAGACAAGCTGCATCTTATTGGGCACATTTCAATGAACCAATCATCATCAAGGGCAATCAGTCATCCACTAAGTAGCACATAGGTCATAGCCTTGGGGGCTCTGCTTTGTTTCTAACAACATTAGAAACCTCACTTCTAGATTTAATATTTCATTTACTTTTGTAAGAAAGAGTCGAATCTTGATTCCCAGTCCTTAGCAGTTGATGGTGCTACTAGATCTCTCTTATGTATTTGGAATTAACCCCTCTTTTTGATGAGAACATCACGTCACGTACACCCTTACGTACGTATCAAAGGAGTAGGCGGGCCGCATCGATTTCCTTGTGGCTAGGCGAGTACCCATGATCGTGTTGAAGACCCCATGTGCATGTACGAATATCTGGAAGACCCCACACTGGGAAGATGCACATGGGCTGCTTTATGGAGTGATCCAGACCGTTGGATCTAAGGGACGTGATGATAGGGTCATTGGATCGCATGATCGGGCCATTGATCGTTGATCATCCACATCAGTTTTAGACTTTATCATATTTTAGGATTTAGTTTTTGATTATTTTATATTTGGACACATTATGAGTGTTTTAATTGATTTTATTTAGACTAGGGTTATTTTCGTTAGAATTCACAAGACGGGGATTTTTGTAATTTTTGAAACTTCTTGGATTTATAAAAAGAGGGGGGCGTTTGACCTCTCCCATTGAATTTTGTGATAAAATAAAAAATAAAAAAATAAAAAAATAAAGTTCTTGCTTTCTTCTCCCATCTTCATGCGAACTGAAGATACTTCCATGCGATTTGGAAGGAAGATTGATGCAAGGCTAATCTTCATCAACGGAGGTGCGAGGTCTCCATCTATCCCCACATCATCTTCTCTTTTCTCCCCCCATCCAGGGATTTTCTTTAGGTTCTTCATTCTCCCCATCACAGATCTTCGTCTTCTCTTAAACCCAACCTTCCCATACCCATCCACAATCCAAACCCTAACCCTAAACCTAAAATTCTCAATTTTCCTACTTTCCTAAATTACCCAAACCCTAATTTTCACCCTAGGTTGTATTAGATTTACTATTTTGAAATGGACTATACCCTATGCTAATTGGATGTCCCTACATCCATTAGATCCTATTTTCTCTTTATTCAATGATCTTGTGTTACGATGTTGGTAGCTTAAGTCAGGATTATGCATGATTTTCATGATATTTGTGATGAATATAGCGATGTTTGTGTTTTTTTTGTTAAATATCTTAATTCGGTTATTTGATCTCACATGTTACTTAGTTCGTGCATCGGTCCTGCATCACTTTTCTAATTAATATAATACTTTAGGGCCTGTTTGGAAGGCAGGATTAGGTGGTATTGCATTGCATTAGGTGGGATATAAATTCCACCCGGCATTTGGAATTTATGGGAAGGATTGCTTTAAGTCTAGGTATTTGGCCTTCCAGTCACAGTAGGAGAAACAACGGGATTTCAAGTGGATTTCAAAATCCACTACGTCTGTGGGCCCCACGTTGATGCATGTGTTTTGTCCATGTCGTCCATCCATGTCCCTTTACACATGACACTCGAGCTGCATGTAAGTATAGGTGACCGACACCGGTTGTGAAATCTAGTCCATGGATTACAATTCCAGTGTCCACCAAAAGTTGGTTTCACATAATAGTGTTTTTCCTAAGAGAAAATTTTGATCCCAAACGTGGGATTGGATGGTCAAAATACCATGGTATTTCCAAACATATAATCGTTGTGTAATAATGGTGTTAATTCCATTTAATGCAATGCAATGCATCTTTCCAAACAGGCCCTCAGTTGCTCCTAAAACAAATGTCAACAAATTTCTCCTGCATAAGATCTTAGGCATATCTCTTTTCATTTGGACTCTTTAAGGAGGGCATTTTATTTAGAAGATCAGCTTTACATAACTCAACTTCTAAAGGGTGGTAATAAAAGACTGATTTAATACATGCTAACATAAATTATCACACTTGACATATCATGTTAAGATATAAGAGAAGGTATCAAACCATCATGCAGTATATGCAACCTGGAGCGAAGGTGGCTTTATATCAGGAACTTTCTCCGCAAAATTACGAGTATAAAACCCTGCCAAGGCACTGCAAAAAATACAGATCAAGGATTTTTTTTTAAGAAGGAAAAAAAGGGAAAGGGGGAACCCAAACACCACAAGTCTAGTTAATCAGCAAAGTCAATAAGGCCAAAGGCGTGTTCTCACACCAAAAGATCATTTTATGAACACGTCACAAGAAAGGAACCTAGTAACAAGACATGAAAAAACATGCAGACAAAGCAGAAATTGGAACACTATCCTGGCAGCTATTCTTCAAATAATGGCTAGTTTAAGAACATGAGTTTTAAGTCACATAGATTTGAGGGGAAGAAGCAAAATACCTGCTGTTCTAAAACAAGAACAGAGCTCGAGAGGGCGATCAAACCCATCTTCAACATTGAAGATATCAATCAGTCCCCAAGGTGAAGATGTTCGAGAGAGGTAGCTTGCAAGGTTGATCAGGGTTCCAGGAAAAGGGAGGTCACCACAGGGGTTTCAGCAGGGAAGAGAGAAGATCTATATCACTGCCGATGACTATGATGCTCAAGGAGAGAAGAGTGGAAAGAGATAACAAGGAGAGACAGGAACAGGGAAGAGGAGAAAGGAAAGGGAGCAGCCAGAGGGGAGGATGGAATCCTCGATAGAAGATTTGGGGAGGAGGGCTGGACACTTGTCCAAAAGAAGAATGGAGCTAAGAAGGAAAAAGGGAGAGATCAGGAAACTTGGAAGCTAAGAGAGTTTCCAACGTTATTTTTCGAAAACTTCTTTACGAATTGATAGAATGGCACTTTGACAGGGCCTTCGGAAACTGCGGGGAGGTTATGGAAGTGATAACAGTGAAGAAAAGGGGCTTAAAAGGAAATCAGAGGATACGCATTTGTGAGGATGACGATGTGCGAGGAGGCAAAACAAGCAGGTGCAGCTTACAGCAGCAAGAACTATCATGAGAAGAAATTGGAGGTGCAGATAGCTAGATATGGACCAGAAACAATCAACAAAGAGATTTCTAGGAAGGAGACAAGGTCCGGGGAAGAGGGAGAGGGGAGGAAGATGAGTGAGGGGCTTGGATATGTAGAGAAGAAAAGCCCTAGTACCAGACAGGGTTCGGGGAGGCTCTGGATCATTCAGAGACACTGTTGTAGGGTGTTCACAAGGGGAAAAGAGAAGAAAGGGGGAGAAGGAAACAAAGGGGAGGAGGAGAAAGAGGAGGAAGAGAGATCGGTGACGGTGTAGTAGGAACCAGAAGGGCCGGACATGTGCTTCAGAGAGTCGGTGATTGAGAACACCTGGAGGCATCTACGGTGAAGCCTGGTTGCGAATAAAAGTCAGGGGGCTTCGACCACTGACATTAGGACTTGGGAGATGGCTCAAAAAAGTTGTGGGTGGATGAATCAGATCGCACACTGAAAATGCTCTCCAACAACGTTGTGTTGGCCTCCCTGAGACCATCTATGGACTTAGAGACCATACTATTCACAGGAGCTCTATTCAATTAAGGGCCAGTAACTAGCTTGTGTCAGTAGTCTAATTGGTCATAGTTCAGGGAGGAGACTTGTTGGATACAGATATCGGATCTGCCATTGGAATGTTGGTTCTTTAAGGCATTCATGTGACGTAGGGCAACTAACTACTTGCTCTAAAAGCTCGAATTGATAGGGCATGGCGAATCAATCCCTTTATCTCCCAGGCCCCACTTCACATGGGTTAGGCCCTCAGCTGAACCCCCCTTGTGGGCCCCACTTCACATGGGTTCCGCCCCACACAGGTGGGGCCTACCTCACACGAGCCACCCACCTCAGACGGGCCATCCACCCCGAGCGTGCCCCTGCTTCACACAAGCCCGGTGTGAAAATGCCCCTGCATTATCATGGAAGTGGATTCCCAAGTCGGTGAAGTTGTAGCCATTGATAGAATGACGGAAACCATGGAAGAGTTATGAATGGTGAAATTGTGTGAAAAGAAAGAAGAAAAAGGCCATGCCCGATCAAGTGCTTGCCTCTATTGGCGACGATAGAATCTCGATCAAGTTATCTCGAGAAGGAATTGCAGCAGAGGAGGACGGAGCAAGAGATTGCAGAAGCTGGAGTCGGTGAAGTGGTAGCCATTGATAGAGTGACGGAAACCATGGAAGAGTTATGAATGGTGAAACTATGTGTGAAAAGAAAGAAGAAAAAGGCCATGCCAGATCAAGTGCTCATCTCTATTGGCGACATTAGAATCTCGGTCAGGTTATCTCGAGAAGGAATTGCGGCAGAAGAGGACAAAGCAAGGGATTGTAGAAGTTGGAGAGAGGCGGATAGAAGAGGCATTGACGGCAAGAGAGAAGGAAACAAGGAAGGAGCACGAGTTGGATGCTCAAGAGAAACACCGAATCAGAGGGAGGGGACATGCTAATAGATGTGGGATGATGCAGAAGCTAGTAGAAATTCTCCACACAACACGTGGCTATCCGTATGCTTGCATGCGAGAGGAGGAAGGCACATGCCCTAATGAATATAAGCAGGAGATGATGATGGACAATGCATTAAATGAGCAGGGTTGCGATTTGAATATTGTCTCGACATGCGACAATGGAGAGGAGAGAGAGAGAGAGAGAGCAGTATATTGTAGGCTCGGATGTCAGGTTCGGAGGACAATAGCAAGCCCAGGTTGAAGGTTTGGAAGAGAAAAGTAAGCTCGGTATATCCGAGCTAGCAGATGACGACGTATCAAGGGGAAGTTACTGATGAGGAGAGATGGCGAACACATGTCTAAACTGGAGAAAGGTTCATCAGATGCTTCAAGTTAAGAAGACCCCCTTCTGCCAAAAGGTTGTTTCGAGCTGAAGCTAGGAGAAAGAAACTCTCTTCTAACGTCCTCCAACAAGAACTACACGAAGGCAGTGGCATTTCAATGGAGCTGGTGGTGTTTTAGAATTCAGAGGACGCAGAAAATGCTGAGGAACGGGATAAGGCACTATTGATACATGAAGCTACAAGTGCAGGACCGCTGTTGAGCTCAGCAGAACTGCTCTCTGAAGCGTTGGACATCATTCCCATCAGGAAACAAAAGGGGAGATTGCAATGCAATGTGAAGTTATAACGACTGTTATTGCAGAACGAGAAGGAGACTGATCAAGAAGACGGAGATGAAATGGATAAAAGGGGCAATAAACCTAGTTGTGAAAATGATTGGCGCCACATTTGGAGACTGAAGAATACTATATTGAGCTCTCAAATTTGTGGAAGAGGAGCTCAAAAGGCCAAGCTAATGAAATAGGGTTCAATGGCTTCATCCCCAAGGGGCATAAGAGCATTGGCGAGGCTTGAATGCTCTATTAACAACAATTCAGGGGCATCTAACGAATTGGGAAAAGGGGGGAAGGGGGTGAATGTCATGTCTAAATGAAGATGTTATTGAGCTGGAACATTAGAGGGCTGGGGTGCCACAAAAAAAAAAAAAAAAAGTGTAAATTAAGGACCTTTGCAAGCGCGCTAGAGTCTAGCTAGTGACGCTACAGGAAACAAAAATGCAGAAACCAGACCAAAAGCTATTGGATTCAATTTGGGGAATCAAAGAAAAGGAGTGGGCTGCATTGGATGTGGAAGGCTCGAATGGGGGTATAGTGGTGATGTGGTACTTGGGAGTTGTGTAAGGCAGAAGACTTATAGGGCGGCAAATTCTCGGTTTTGGTTCTTTTAAAAGGGAGATGGGTTTTCACTTCTGTCTACAGTCCGAACCTTGCAAATCTTAGATCAGAATTTTGGGTTGAGTTAGATGAGATTAGAAACAAATTGCAGCAACCATGGGTAATATGGGGAAATTTCAATGTAGTGTGTTTCACATTCGAAAGGTAGAATGCAGGAAACATATCCAAAAGTACATGTGACTTTACAAATTGGGTCAACAAGCACGAGCTAGTAGATATCCCAATGGGAGACATAAAATATACATGGAGCAACAGCCAGGAAAAACCTTCAATGTTGAAGCTTGACCAATTTCTGCTATCCCCGGATTGGGTGGATATGTTCCCACTCATAAAGCAAAGAAGACTCCCAAAACCTGTTTCCAATCACTGCCCAATAACCCTGGAGATAGAGAAAGATAAATGGGGACCAAGACAATTTCAATTCGAACTAATGTGGCTCAAGGTAAAAGCCTTTTCATATCATGTAAAAGAAGGATGGAATTTGATGCAAGTTGTAGGTTTCGAGGGCTTCAAATTATTCAAGAAGTTGTAGGTACTCAAAAGGAAACTAGTAGATTTGAAAAAGGAAGTTGTGGGGAAGAGACAAGCCAAAACCTGAGCAATCTTACAACAGATTCAAGATCTTGATGCGAAGGAAGAGAGCAGCAAGCTGTCAGTAGAAGAAAGAGAGACAAGGGTAATGTTATCAGAGGATTACATGAACAGGCTCATGGAAGAAGAGATAAAATGGAGACAACAGTCCTGTCCACGTGGTTGGAGGAAGGAGACAAAAACAGTAAATTCTTCAACAACATCACAAGTGCTCGAGCTGGACACGACGCGATCCGTAGTGTGTTGATGGATGGTAGAAGGATAGACGATAAAGCACAAGTGTGCAATGCTGTAACAAAATTCTATGAAAATCTAACTATCGGATGAAGGATGGAAGAGGCCTCAGTTGGATCAACTAGCATTTAGTCAACTATTGCAGTTGGATGCAAAAAGCTTGGAAAAGCCAACATTGATGGATAAGTTACAAGCAGCAGTGGACTTAATAGCTGGGGATAAAGCTCTAGACCCTGATGGATTCCCCTTAGCTTTTTCCCAAACATTTTAGGAATTACTTAAGGGGGATCTATACAGTTTTGTTTCTGAATTTTGGAGGAGAGGTCGCCTTTCCCCATAGTTAGGGGCCTCATTCACTCCTCTTATCCCAAAGAAAGACTCTTTGGGACTACCGAGTGATCAAATTGAATGGAGGGTTGTATAAAATACTAGCACAGATTCTTGTTGCATGATTTCGAGTGGCTCTGCATAAAGTCATATCGGAAACACAAGAAGCATTTGTCTGGGGAAGCAAATTTTTAAACGGTGCCCTGATCGTGCATGAATGCTTTGACTAGAAGCACAAGGAAGGAAAGAAAGGAATCAGTTGCAAGCTAGATACTGAGAAAGCAATCAACCACATAGATTGGGGATTCCTAGACTACATGCTGGAAGGATTAGGTAGCAGGCAAAAATAAAGAAGCTGGATCAAAAAAAATGCATAAGCTTGGCAGGGTTTTTTCTTTTATTTTATTTTATTTTTTAACATTGACAGGGTATTCAGTGTTAGCGAACTAATCTCCAAAAGGCTTCTAAAAGATGGTAAGAGGTTTGAGACAAGGCGATCCACTCTCCCCCTTCTTGTTCGTTGTGGTAGTGGAAGCATTGAGTAAGATGTTGGATAAAGGTTTGGAAGTGAGGTTAACTAGAAGCTTTTTAAAGTGGGAGTTGGAGTGCCACCAATATCCCATCTTCAATGTGCAGATAACACTATTATATTTTGTGAGGCTACATCTAATATGGTGGATAATCTAAGGAAGATGGTGAAATGTTTCGAGGTGGTATCAGGTCTAAAGGTTAATATAGCAAAAGTGAATTGTTTGGAGTGCACACAACATATGATGAAGTAGAAACTCTGGCAATAATTTTCGGGTGTGGAGCCCGCTCTCTCCCTTCCAAGGTATCTAAGACTTCCACAATGCATGAATAAACCGGCAAAACACCTATGGGACAAGGTCGTCAAAAGAATAGAGAGAAAGGTGTCCACATGGAAAGGAAGATACCTCCCTCTAGGGGGCAGACTAATTCAGGCAGAATGAGAGAAGGACGCAGAGATAATTACCAGCCAGCTTATCGACAAAAAGCGGCTACAGTTCAACACGACCAGCTTAGAATTGAAGGTTGTAATGGTGGAAGAACCAAGACTGCAAATGTGGGTTGCTCTCAGCATCAGGGTGTTGAAAAAGGGAAGGGCATCTGTGAGGAAGACGATGAAGATGGCAAATGGATTGAAGTTCGAAACAAGAAACATTCAAATAATGGGGAAAAGGATGCTAGCCCTATTGCCGAACTCCCAACCCTGTTCGTAAAAGGATACCCAGACAGATGGTTAGCCATTAACTTCGCCAGGGTCTTCGATCGAGCCGGAGATGTAATGGATGTTGTCTTACCGAGGACTCAGGGATTAGGAACCCTTCGAGGTTTCACCTTCGTTCAGATGAGAACAGAGGGAGAGCTCGAACTAGTGGTGAATCTTCTCAACTGTGAAAACTTCGGTGGAAGGAAAATGCTGGTCCAAAGAGCAAAGTTCGCACCATGCATCGTCAACAAAGCAGCAGCTCAAAAGAAGAAGGGTGAGAGGCCAGCTCGAGGAAAAGCTACAGCCCAGCATCAACGCAAAGGATGTCTTCAAATCAAGTTCCATCGATGGGGGAGGATCCCTTCAGTAATGGGCTTCCCCCATTACAAGGACCATCGGGGAGCTTAAGTCAATCTTTCAAGGAAGTTATCGTTTGCGGAAACTGCTCTCAACCCCCAGTTAATAGAGACAAGGAGAAGTCACCAACCCCAATCAACAATTAGACTATAGCACGAAGTTGGAGAGAGATAGCCGACATTGGGCCAGTTGTTCATGTTCACCCTTCTATCATCGAGGAGGCTTGGCCTTCCCTTTAGAAGTCGGTGGCGGTTCTAACAAAGAATGGAGATATGCTCTCTCAAATAAGATCTTGGTTGAAGGTGTGTTGCAAAATGGATGATGGGATTACAAGTTAAGGGCCCTTAACGAGCTTGAGATATGGATATCTTTGAAGGAGGAATCTAAAGTAGAAGAGATTCCCATGGCAAGAGCCTTATTCAAAGATGGCCCTATTCGCCAAGTCAATAGGTGGGAAAATTGTTCCGTGTTCAAAACCATTGATGGATAGATTCTCCTCTGTGGCATTCCCCTCGAGCTTTGGAACAAGTGTTCCAAGCCATCGATAGTTGTTTAGGCATTCTTCTTGCCAAAGACGAAGGCCTGGCGAAGTGTGAGGATGTTAGTGCCGTAAGGATCTATATCATGACCAAAAATGCTTTCCAAACTCCAAAGCTGATCAAGATTAAGGTTGGAAAGGTAAGTCTCCAACTCATAATAGTAAAAGAAGTTGCATTGGGATTCCCTGGTCAATGGGGTGAGGAATGGAAGGGCCATGAAGAGAAACAATCTCAAGTTCCAACCGGAGACGAAGGCCGAGAAGAAGGATTACTCTCTCTAGCCTCCTGAGGAGCACCAAAAGGCGAGCTTACAAGATGGGTGAACGCTAGTCATCTGCAGGAGTTGGAAGGACAATTGATGAGCACTGGAGAAGTTGGCATGGTCTGGTGTGATGTGGGTGGAGGAATAGTCCCATACTCCTCTGAAGGTGACGTGGCAGCAAAAGAGCCATAACAAGGGGAAGGATCACCACCATGTGCTGCGGAGATTTTTTCTGTAGACTCAAATACAGAGGTTCGGTGCGATAGAAGTTGCATAATGACAGTTCGGGACCAAGCTCGATTACAAAAGAGAGGCTCGAAAGCACGTGTCGCATTCTCAAAGAGCCACGTTGAGGTTCCCTACGAGGCCCAGAACCAAGCCTTGATTCAAGGCTATGGAGAGGCGACAAGTGGAAACTCCTTTAATTGCAAGACAGTTGCCTCTCTATCCCAAAACGATAGGTGTTGTAAAGAGCCGCGTGGTCGCTGCCTTCAAATACTCTCACACTCTTGAAGAGTCTAAAGCATGTGAAGAGCCTCAAAACTCCACATGTCCAGGTCGGGACAGGTTTAAAATAGCTACCCCTAGACAGCAATCGGACGAAACATATGCTTTACACAAGCTTAGCTCTCTGCATGTGAACGAGTCCTCCACTAAGCTGGTAGTAGGCAATCCTATTAGTCATGCATCTAGGGCAATAGTCCGTTATACCATAGGTGGTCCGAGGGTTGTGCTGCTAAGAGACAAAGCGGGTTCTCCCATATCTAAAACCCTTTGCCTAGAAGACAATCTGGAAGAAGCCACGAACAGTCAAGCACATTACAAGATCGGTTCTTGTTCTCAAATTGCAGCCTAGGATAAGCAGGATATGATGCCTTCAACGACAGATTTTCACCTTCAAACTCCGATTAACAAAGATGGACTTGATGAGTTAGCCTTGGTAGACATTAATAACCAGTTAGAAGGTCTTCCTTTTGTAGATATTAATATACAGTCAGGTCTCCCTTTTGTAGATATTAATATCCAATCAGAAGGTCTCCCTTTCGTTGAGAAGGGGGTATTCTTGGATGTGTCCCCTCTGCAGATTACAGCATACATGCCGGCTACTTGCAATGGGGGCGACTTCCAAGCGTTTGCAGGGAGTGTTCAACGGATGGTAGAAGAAGGGTCAAGAGTAGAATCTTGATCAATACAAACCTCAAGATACAGTGCTTACCTAAACAATTATGTCAGAGGACAAGATAGAGTGGACCAAAGACATCATAGACAGGGTGGGAAGAAAATTTGGCATGTCTTACCAGGCTTTTGATGAAGATGCAGTGGCTCTTGTTCAATCCATAGACCAACAGTGAAGGGAGGTGGCAAGGAGACCTTTTCGGAAAATTCCAAAGGTCCAAAGGGAACTGACTCGTTTGGAGATATCGGCTAACTTCGTGACTAGAGTTAGATAGGGAGGCAAGGGTAGACGAGCACAATCGGCATCACGATGAATATTCTAAGCTAGAATTTGAGGGGCCTAGGAAGCAGAGAAAAGAGGATCTGAGTTAAAAGATATGTAGGGGGTCAAAGGCATGGACTATTACAATTCAGGAAACGAAGTTGGCGTCTTCCAGCAGGAACATTCTGGATGAAATTTGTGATACTCAAACTAAGGATTTTGTATCTTTGGATGTTGAGGGATCAGCGGGTGGTATCTTGGTGGCCTAGAATATGTCGATATGGAGAAAAGTATAAAGCTGGTGCGGTGAATTTTCAATTACAGTGGTATTATCTGTAGTGTCCTCTGGTTATGAATGGCTCTTCATAGCAATTTATGGGCATTGCAAGGCTACTGCTAGATCCAGATTTTGGGAGGAACTTCGGTGCATTCCCTCAAAGTGGTCCCTTCCTTGGTGTGTTGGAGGTGACTTCAACGTTACAAGATTTATACACGAGAAATCTTCGGGGTCTCGTTTCACCCTAAGCACGAGGCAATTTGCAAAGTGGGTTCAGAGGTTTGGAATGGTTGATGTCCCTATGCAAGGTGTTGTTTTTAAAAGTGCCCTGGTTTGTCAAGTTACGTGAGTGTTGAGTCAGATTGTCTACAGAGCCTGATAGGAAGATCAATTCAAGCGTCTGCCTCAACCGGATGTGTGCAAGCTCGCCACGAGTAAATTTAAAGCCTCACATCCCTTGTCCCAAAACACCAAGTAAATAAAACCCTTAAAAACAAGTTAGAAAAGCATAGGGTTTATAGGTGAGAAAACTTTTTCAAAATACGAAAATCTCTAAGTTTTTCTCGCCTTATCGATTTTATCAAAACACCCTCGATATGATCGACCTGCGCTGTCGAGTCCTCGATACTTCATCGATATGATCGGAAAGAGGACCAAATATGTCCAGCAACTTCACAAAATATCTGGACTAATTATCGATGTATCGATACACCTATCGATACCATCGATACTCAAATCTCAAGCCCATCGAAAGTGGCTCGATAAGATCGACAGGCAGATTTTCGGCGCCCCTATTTTTTAGAGAAAATTTCGAA
Organism: Magnolia changhungtana; assembly: GCA_030180095.1. NCBI lineage: Eukaryota > Viridiplantae > Streptophyta > Magnoliopsida > Magnoliales > Magnoliaceae > Magnolia > Magnolia changhungtana. The sequence goes on along the minus strand of JASAUF010000365.1, from coordinate 6,717,840 downwards.
TTTTTTCGATATATCGATGCACAGTCCGATATGATCTGAAATCAAATATCGATAAGATCGGAAGTCCATCGATGTCATTGACCGTGGGCGCGCATTTCTTTCAGCAGATATTTCAGGTTGTTTTTAACTTTGATCGGGGGCCATTCGCGGAAATCGATATTCATACGTCGATGATATCGAGGCCGAGTCGATTGCATCAAAACTGGACACATTGTCCAGCGAGTTTACTGGTAAATCTATTGGATTTATCGATGCATCGACACTGCCTTCAATATCATCGATATTCAAATTCCGATGACATCGGCTGACCCTCGATCATATCCTAAAAACCTGAAATATTTCATGTCAAGTCTTTCTCATTTTTCAAGTGTCGATTGATCGAACCTACCATCGATGGAATCGGAGTTCGAAATCCAATGATATCAACAGTGGTTTCGATTCATCGACCATCTGGCAAAAGGTTTCAAAAGCGTATGACTTTGAGTTCAAGTCATCGAGCAGACCATCGATGCTATCGAGAGTATACGCTCGATGATATCGAACCTGCTCGATGATATCGAACTCAGTCATAAATGTGACCGTTTTATATCCGTTGGAACCTTTTTCCTATATATAGAGGACTTGTCTATTGTTGCTGAGAGAGAAAATAGAGAGAGTTTTTGAGTGTTTAACCTTAAATCATATACCCAAAGCCCTTTCTCTCAAAGAAGTTCATCCTCCAATCCACCCTCATCATTAATATTCAATAGAGTGGATTGGGGAATGAACTTCCGCATTCAAGGATCCTCCAGCTACTACCTTAATGGCAAATCATTAAGCTGGGATGCCTTGAATGCATAAGATTGGAACTACTCTATCTTCCTTATAGGAAAACCTTTAGAAAGTAGGTTTCTATCTTGACCTTGACCCAACCCGAAGCCAAGTATTGGTACATCACTCTGTTGCGGATCAAGGGAGCAGAAGACTCTTCGTCAACAAGGAGGAGGAGATCTTCGGCATCGTGCTAATCAGGACTCATCAACTTATTTGTAAGTATCTAGAGTCCAAGAGAACACTTGTGATCATTCCTATTTAGGATTGGGTCTTAAGTGGTTCTCACCCTTTGAAGTCCTCTAGGAGGCCTCCGACGGGAGTGTACGTGGTGGGTGCGTTGTGTAGACCTTTGCTCTGTGGAGAGCATAAACATCTGGTTAGGAGTGAACTAGTAAAACTCCTAGGTTTGAGGTGAACCGTATAGAAACCTCCAGTAGAGTCTTATGGAAGATCCTTGGCCAGTGTGCCTAAAAGTGGGTGTGTTGTGTTAACCCTTGCTCATGAGAGCATAAACAGTCAGCCTCAGTGTAGGTTATAAAGGTTGAAGGTGAACCTGATTTAAAACCTTAGGTTTGAGGTGAACCACTGTGAAACCTCCTTAATGAAATCCGGTACACTCAAGGGTTGAGTGCGGTTACCGGGAGTGGAGTAGACAAGTAGTCAAACCACTATAAAAATGACTGTGTTTGTGATTGCTCTTCTTCTGAGTTTGTGATTTATGTCGATGCATTCATATTTATATATCTGATCACACCTCACACACATTCACAGTCATATCCATCATAAACTAAGTTATATATTGCTACTTCTTGAATAGTTTGTGATTGGATCCTCTACCAGGCTTGTAAGCCAGTAGAGTTACATTTGAGTAATCCTAAAATATGTCTGTTGTTAGAATTAGTGTAATAGGCTTTTAAGATAAACCATAAAATCTTTAAAAGTCCTATTCACCCCCCTCTAGGACATATTGGTGTATTCCTTCTTCAACTAAGTGCGGTCTTCACCGCAATTTCAGTTTTTACTTGGTCCAATGGCCATAAGATTTATGTCCCGCCTAGACAAATTCATGGTGTCTTCTGAGTGGATCAACAGATTTCCCCTCCTTCAGCTGAAAGGGTTGCCTAGAACTGCATCAAACCATAGACCAATTCTTCTTCACTTTGAAATGGCAGTCGGGGCCCAAAGCCTTTTAGATTCGAGCTATCTTGGCTTGAGGTGGGTGGTTTTCATGGCCTTGTGGAGACTTGGTAGCGGTCCTTTAAGTCCCCTGGTCAGCTTGAGGTATTGCTCCACTCTAAGCTGAAACTCCTAAGAGGCAAGCTCAATGTTTGGCACAAGGAAGTCTATGGACAAAGGGAGGTTAAGTTTTCCTCTATCGTTGAAGAAATCAATGCCCTTGATATAAGTGAGGAAGGTCAGTTACTGTCAGAAGAGGACAGGATAATGCACAGTGAGCAGCTGCAGGAATGCTCCAAACGTCTAAAGGAAATGAAATCAAGTGGAGACGACGTTCCCGGGCTGTTTGGCTTAAGGAGGGTGATAGGTATACAAGCTTCTTTCACAAAATAGCCTCTGGTAGAGCCATGAATAACAAGATAACTGCAATATCAGTTGACAGCAAAAGGTTTGAAGAAAAATCCCAGGTGTGTAAAGCTAGTCTTCTTTTATGAGAAACTTCTCTCTAAGGATCCGTGGCTCTGTCCACAGCTGGACCTCCTTCCCTTTGCCAACCTCTTTAAGGAATCAGCCAGCTCTTTCAAATGTCAGATACCGGAAGAAGAAGTTAAGGAGGCCATGGATGCATTAGGCCACAACAAGGCCCCGGGGCCAGATGGGTTTCCCATGGCATTTTTTCAAGTCTTCTGGAATGCAGTGAGCAGAAATGTTATAAGCCTTGTCAAGGAATTATTCCTCAACTGCAGCCTTCCTTCAGCTTATGGTGCGTCCTTTATAGCCATTATTCCAAAAATAAAGGGGGTTGAAAATATCAAAGACTACTGCCCGATCAGCCTTATTGAAAGCCCGTATAAGATTATTGTCAAAATCCTAGCCTCGCGCTTTTGTGAAGTTATTGACGGCATAATTTCAAAAAATCAACAAGCTGTTGTTCGTGGTCATCAAATTTTGGATAGTGCCCTCCTTGCCCACAAATGCCTTGATTCAAGATATAAAGAAAAGAGGTCGGATATTATTTGCAAATTAGATATCGAGAAAGCCTACAATCACGTAGAATGGGAATTCATAGATTATTTGTTGAAAAGGATGGGTTGTGGAGAGAAGTGGAGAAATGGGTTCATATTTGTATCCACTCGGTGGCCTACTCGATGCTCATAAATGGCACGCTCAAAGGCTTCTTCGAACCCTCAAGGGACCTCCACAAAGGAGACCCTCTCTCTCCATTCCTATTCCTATTAGTGGTAGAAGCTTCTAGTTGAATGCTTGCAAGGGGTCAGGAATCCAATCTTATAAGAGGATTTAGTGTTCCCAACTTACAGGTGTCTATCTCCCACCTCCAATTTGCAGATGATACTATTATTTTTTGTGACACGGACTCGCACATGGTAGATAACTTACGCAAAATTATAGTGTGCTTCAAGGCAGTTTCCGAGCTGAAAGGTAATTTGAGAAATAGCGAGACAATGGGCATTCACACTTCCAAAGATGAGATTTAAAAATTTGCTTCGGTCCTTGGCTACAAGGCTGGATCCCTTCCCTCCTCTTATTTGGGGCTCCCCCTATGTGTTGGGAAGCCTCCTACTCATTTATGGAATAAGGCAATTGAGAGAATTGAAGGGATTTTATCAAAGTGGTTTGAAGAGTCGCCATCTTTCCATGGGAGGAAGGTTAACTCTTCTCAAATCGGCATTTTCTAACATGTTGCTTTATTTCATGTCTCTATTCAAGTGTTCGTCGTCTGTTCGGAAGAGGCTAGACAAGCTTAGGAGGGTTTTCTTTTGGAAATGCGTTGAAGTTGCCAACAAATTCCATCTCTTAGACGGGAGGAAGTTTGTAAACAGTTGAACAAGGGAGGGGCCGGATCGAGGGGCATCAAAAGCATGAACTATGCTCTTCCAGGGAAATGGCTTTGGCAGTTCAGCATGGAGGAAGGTCGCTTTTGTAGGAAGGTGATTGCTTCCAAATATGGGCTCCAGGTGGGGGGATGGAAACTTAAGGAATCCCCCTTATATAAGGCCTCTAATAAAGTCTTTCCCAATCTAGCTTGTCTTGCTCCTAGTCCAAACATTACAGCAGCATAGTGTTTTTTCAAGAACAATTCAAACGTTTGTTGGACCCCTCCGTGCCGAAGGGACTTGCTAGATCACGAGGTGGAAGAGCTTCTTCGCCTTTTCAACTTGCTTCATCTTATTTCTTTTTCGAGTGGTAGGGATGAGATGATTTGGAATGCCAGCAATTCTAGGCAGTTCTCAGTGAGCTCATTCTATAAGATGATCTAGCCCTAAGATACAAGAGGAAGAATAGGGCATTCTTTCCACTTTTGGCACTATGCCATCCCTCCTAAAGTGGCGGCGTTCACATGGCTTGTGGGAAGAAAGAAAGTTCTCATGATAGATAATCTCCAAAAGCGAGTGTTGATCATTCCTAATAAATGTTATCTTTGCAAACAAGACGAGGAGACTATTGATCACCTATTCATATCATGCCCTTTTACGTCCAAGTTTTGGTCGCATATTCTCTCTTCCTTCAACCCTTCATGGACCATGCCCAGCAATGTTGGGGATCTTCTATGGGCCTAGCATAGAGGAGGTCTCCATATTAAAGATGGAGCCCAATGGAACATCTCCCTTCCAGAGGTGTGGTGGGCGACTTGGGCTTAAAGGAATAGACGGCGTTTTCAAAACATGTCCCTTTCAATCGAGACAGTGATGGCCAACATCTCAGTATTTATTTCTGAGTGGAGCACTTTGTTTAAGCCCCAGGGATGATGTCTTTCTTTTCTTTTTTCCTCTTTGTATTCTTTTCATGCCAGCTTTTGTTGGCGAGCCTTCAATAAAATTCTGTCTAATCTTCAAAAAAATAATAACAATAATAATAAAGGCGGCAATGTCATATTTACCCGTGTACTATATGTCTCTTTTCAAGTGTTCGGCCTTAGTGATCGAAGGATTGGAACAGTTAAGAAGAAATTTCATTGGCAAGGAGCAAAGGTGAAGCAAAAATTCCACCGTTTAAAATGGGAAAAGGCGTGTAAGCCATATGGGTTGTGGAAATTCGAAGAATGGGTAAGAATCGTAAGATAAACGAAGCTCTCCTTGGCAAATGGATATAGTGATTCAAATTGGAGAAAGGAAATCTATGGCGGGAAGTAATAGCAAACAAATATGACTTTTAGGATGGTGGGTGGTAGGTCAAGAGGTCATCACTATATAAGGCATCGGGGGAGTGGAAGGGAGTCACATCGGTGATGGATAAGTCATAAGTGCAAGGCTAGCAACTGATTTACATGGGGAGATGGGAGAAGAATCTGATTCTGGAGGTTATTTGATTAGGAGAGATTCCACTTAGCAT